>JANAVB010024399.1:13045553-13130553 GCA_029216955.1 Iris pallida | reverse complement strand
AAAGACTTCGAAGCATTTCGTACAACCGAAGAAGACTCGACGTGTCTGGAGGCCTAAGGCGGCTGCAGCCATCAGCACGTTGGAGAAAACTGTGTCTCAAGATCCCCTCGACGTCAAGGCCACAGAGAAGATCCCGGATGCTACAGCCTTATCCCCTCGCCCGATTCCCATCCCGAGAAAGCATGGCGAGGAAGATGGTGGTTCCATGGTTGACCTGACGAAGGAACGATGCCAAAGGAAGCGCACACCGGTCCAACCCCTCACGACGGAAGTATTGTCGGTAAGGAGATCTTTCTTCGACAGAATCGCTTTCCCTTTAGGTAAACCTTCGGCGGACTCTGAATACTACTCGCCCACTGGGGGTAGTAGGAATAGATCCTAAGTGGCTCGTGCTCCGTACAACGAGCGTGCGACACCTGCGGTAGACCAAAGGCCCGTGTTGACAGTAACACGCACAGCCGATGGAAAGCTATACAAGATAGGCTCTCACGCTCTGATGCCTCAACCAGTCGAATCTCCCTTCCACTGGGGTACTCCTGTGCGTAAGCCAAGCCAGGGGTACGTCCCACGGAGAGGAAGCCACGTGAGCAGCGTTCCCGTATGAGCGACATGAGGCTTCCTCGCCAGACTCTCTCTGACCGTATTTACATGCAGCTCCCTGCCTGTACAATGAGAGTGCTATGACAGAAGATCCAACCCTCTCCCAAGTGGAAGAAGAATCTGTGGTACAAGACATGCCTAAATCAAGGCACTCTTGTATCCAAATTACCATAAACTGTCGTTGTCAGCAGACGGCCACACCATCGTCGAGCAGGCATTCCGTCTTCCAGTGACTCTACTCCATGTCGACCCCACGCCAAAGGCTTAACAGGGGGTCGATGAGCCATGGAGAAGACGAGCTCCGCATCGCCACATGATACGCGATGCAGGGTTCCAGAGCTTTCAAGAAGCCCTCCCAGAATCCTTCCATATCGGTTGCTAAACCGAAAAGGAGGTCAGAGAACAGTAAAGCTAAGTTACCCGATGCAGGTGTGTTCCAAGGCACTCGTTCCAGATCAGCATTGGGTGCCTTGTCAAAAACTGGAGGTAGCCAGCCTCCTACCATGTACGACAACCGTGTGTTCCAATCTGACGAGGCGTAATACGATACGGATGTCTCCATTGGTGCAGCCAGTCACCAGTCCAGGATAGCAACTATACTGAGTCCGAAGAAGATCACAATCTTACGGTATATCCTCAGGACAGCGAGACTCAGGCTTCAGAGCCGAAAGTGAAGGATCCATGCCTCCCTTGAGTCACCCTCACACTCAGTCTATGTTCATGGCTGATGGCAATAAGGAAGACAACAACGAAGCTCTCAGACGTATCGAAGTCCTCGAGATGAAGTTATATATGCTGACGGATACCATGAAAACCATGTCTGCTGCCTCTACACCTGCACGTGATCAGCAGACCAATGATGAATCCAGCAAGTTGACTACTGCCAATCAGGCAGGACCATCTCATCTACTCCTTCGACTACAGGCTCCGTAATGCCGGCCGAGATACAGCAGGCCATCAAGAAGCTGTATGCTCGTCTTGATGCCAAGGAGAAGCAAGCAACGCTTTGGAAGATGGAGATCCGACAGCCATGTCCTGCTGAGTGGGACAACGTCGTCTATCCACCCAAATACAATCCGCAGACGCTTATACCTTATGAAGGGAAGGGGTCTCTCCGACAATACTTGAGGTACTTTGCCTCAGTAACGGAGCACCTGCCAAAGGATGACGCCCTCCTGTCCAACATATTCATAGGAGCCCTGCAGGGGGTAGCCTATGAGTGGTTCTACAGTCTTTCGGATGACTGCATCTCATCATTTGTAGACTTGAAGACTCGGTTCGTAGACCGATTCTAAGAAGGAGGCATATATATGACAATGTCAACCCTCATAGAAATTGTCCAGAGAGAAAAAGAGCATATCCGTACATACATTGAGCGCTTCCACCAGGCATCCCTCAGATTACCACCCGGCATGCCAGAGCCCATGCTTATGGACTCCTACCGCAAAAACATGTTGCCCGCTATAAATTTATGGCACAGTGCTCCCTGCACGGAGTGGACGCCTTTCAATACAGAGGCGGATGCCGCACAAAGGAAAGCCCAGGATACGCAGCTCCTGGGGCTATACTTTTCTGCGCCCGAAGACAAGGGGAGATGCTCGTCCAGCAACAACCCTAAAGACGAAAAAGGCAAGCAAGCCATGACCGTCAACGTCTCCAAAGGTTCAGCAGCTGCGAACCCCAAGTCCGCGGAAGCGCAGAGGCCGATGGAGACTTACTCCTTCAACGACGAGGATACGATGGAGCTCTTCGAGATTCTTACAAAGAGTGGCAAACTGTCCATCCCGGCACCCAGGCATCCTGATAAAGTAGATCCCAAGTACTGCCATTATCACCAGTACGTCCATCACTCAACACAGGACTGCTATATGTTAAAGGGAAAAATTCAGCGTCTCATTAACGCCAATGTCATATCGTTGGATTACGAAGAGAAGACCGTCACAGTCAACATGATTACTCTCTAATTTAGGAGTTTTCCAGCCACAGAGGTACAAGATGGCGTCATTCATATTCCAAAGGCGACAATGGAGGTAGTCAACCTTCCGCCAGCACGGAACAACGCTCAAGGGCTCGTTCCATTCTCTATGCCTCAAGGCAAAGTCATATGGATACATCCTAACTTGGTTCCCGACATGATGACATCTACGACCCTTTCTTCCAAAGGAAAGAAAAGCAAGCCATGTCACATGGTCTCGACGTCGACCGACGATGCTTTGGTGACTACCCGTTCGGCGTAGAGGCAAAAGGAGAGCCAGGCTACAGACCAGGAGGAGTCTCCACTAAATACTCCCTATATCACAGATATATCAGGAGCAGATCCACCTCAGATCCCTGAGGCACCAGAGGAAGGTCCATCCCAGGCCCCTACCGTGGACAAGCAGAAACAGAAGGAGGTTCGTTTCGACAAACCTTTTAAGAGACCCGAGATGCGCTCAGTGAAGCTTTACAAAATGCCGAGTCCTTCCTCACCTAGGTTCGGCCATCGAAAGTGGATCCCGCAGCTTTCCCATATTGCCACAGCGTGGTCGAAGTGATTCCTAGTATCACTTTCACCCAGCAAGACATGCTGCTAAAGAATAACTGGCACAACCGCCCCCTGTACTATACGGGGTATGTCGGTGCCATTAAGGTCGATCGCATCCTCATCGACCCAGGTTCCTCTTTGAGCATTATCCCAAGAAGTCGGATTCAAACTTTAAGGGTTCCGATGTATAGGTTGACAGCATCGAACACAATAATTAGTGGCTTCAACGTGGGAAAGAGCGAGCCCTTGGGCAAAATTTGCCTAAAATGTCAGATCAACGACCTTCCTACTGAAGTGACTTGCTATGTCAGTGATGCAGACATAAATTACAACATGCAACTGGGACAACCATGGATCCATGAGTACATGATTGTCCCTTCCACCCTACATCAGTGTATGAAATATGTAGCCAATGATGGGACTATCTGTAGAAGCATAGAAAATATGGGATTCATGCGGATCATAACTGACCGCATGAGTAGTTTGGACCAAAGTGGTCCACATAAAGAAGAGCCGCATGACAGACTCGACAAGCCCCCTGCGGTCCATCTTCACTATCTCGGATTATATATATTAAAAGCAAGCAGACTAATTTTGAGCCGCAGAAGGAAGAAGTTACTTATGCGGCCAAGCTGATCAGCCCTTCAGATAAAGCTGACAAAATCTGTCAAAACTGACAAAACTGACAGCTCTGACACTCTGATAAAAAGAAGAAGATAAGACGTGATCAGACAAAATATCATGTCACCAGCCTGGACCTAGTTATGCGGCCAGAAGGACTGCGACCCGAGCCACAGGAACCTTATGAGGCTTAATCTATGCGCTGCATGCGGTCAAGGGTGACTACAACCTGAGCCGCATGAGCTATATGCGGCCCATAATATAGAATCTATGCAGCTCAAAAGTCCCTAAGCAACATGTGGATTAAGGAAGACTGCGACCTAAGCCGTATGAGTCTTATGCGGCCTAGCATGGCCGAACACTAAAAGACCTATGCGGCTTAAAATGACTCAAGCAGGTCGATCCTATCATACGATAGGACACGTGGCAGGCTGACCAAGTCTCAACCACCCAGATTTGCTGCAAAGAAATCTCAACAAGTCACCAGCTGACGGCTAAAGAGCGGGTCTTTGTGTGCTGTTGTAGCCACGTGGTCACATGGCCATCTATGCGGCTAAGATATCTATCACTATAAATAGCAGGGTACCACACCCATGCAAAATGTCACGACCCGTACCCGGTTTTTGGACGCGAGCTCGTGAGCAAGCCAGCTACGTATCGAGCGGACTCCAGCCCGACTCGAGTACGTATAAGCGGTCAAGGTCATGGTATCATGTTTAATCTAAATTATATCTTAATCCACAGGAATCATTTATAACAAGAATGAACAAGTATGGGTCATGATCTGCAGCCCATTAGCATATTGTTCGATTAGACTCCAAGAATGATATGAGTCTATAAAGTAAAGCTGATAAGCGGAATATATCATAAAAGTACAAAAAAGATAGTAAATTAATATCACTAACAAAATACCTGAATCATGCAGATGAAGTCAACTACCACATGCTCAGCTAACTAACTCCGTGCAATCAGCTACCTGAAGAGATCATCAGGTCCTCAGAGGACTAGCAAGATGCATAAAACATGCCTACTAATATGATAGTAAATAACATGTGTAGAGGATAAGAACACTGCAAGGAGGACATCTAAGGACGATGAGTCGTGTGGAAATGTAATACTAGACTTGGCTACCAATCAATCGATTAACCTCTATAGCTTGTAGTACAATGCAAGATACTCCCAATCTATAGTAGATTTTGACTGTAATACAATGCAAGATATTCCCAGTCAAGATTAGCCAATTCTAGTATCGATCTCCTCTCCTAAAGGATACAAAGTCAAGTAGACTCCTATAAATCGTAGTACAATGCAAGATACTCCCAATTTATAGTGTCGCAAATCAAGTCAATCAATCAATCAATATATGCTATAGGTCGTAGTACAATGTAAGATACTCCCAATCTATGGCATATCTCAAGTCAAGTCAATCAAATGATATCAAGGTAGAAGAATCAGCTATAGGTCGTAGTACAATGTAAGATACTCCCAATCTATAGTATATTTTAACTGTAGTACAATGCAAGATACTCCCAGTTAAGAATGGTTAAGTCAAGGACAGATATAGAAACTAACAACTCAATCACGAGACAAGATAACACGAAAAGACCAATAATCAACAATGTCGAATATCCTATACGTGCACGTAATCTAGAACAAGTAAAGCAATCAAGGACAATTCAATCACAATATGGAGTCATATGACAATATGAAAGGAAAACAATAGAAAAAAACAATGTAAATATTGTATATGTTCGGCAAGGTATACTTGCATGGGGGTTGCACGGAGAACCAACAATGTATCGCCAATCAACAAGTCAAAAAGTCCAAGTCATCACAACTGTCTCCGAAAGCTGAAATAAACGTTACCAACATTCTCAGAATAGTCAAATTAGCTAGGATTGCCTGTCCTTAAGTCCAATTCTGGACACAGGGGCAAAACGGTAATTTTGAGAAAAATGATATTCGCCGTTGGACCCGCTTTGTACCGAAAAGCGTGCCAGAGTCAATGGTCTCTAAAGTCGTCAAACTACATGTCTACGGATCTGGTTTTTTGATACGAACCCAACCGTATGTCCAAAGTTGGATTCTGGCAGACCGTGCACAAAATCACCCGTTGAGTCGGACCGTAGGGCCCACAAAACGACGATTTTATCAACTGTCTCAGAATCGGACCAAACATGTCATGCAGGACCAAAAAAATGATACGGTCCTGATGGTACAAGTTTCGTCTCGATCTGACGAGCGTGCACAAAGTAATTGGGAAATTTGCAAAGTGATCGACACGGTAAATTTTGACGGATACGCATCAAATTCGTCGCACACATGCGACCAATTTGAATTCCGTCAGAGTCCACACGACCACGAAGCCGTTACGCACCTTTCGATGCCATCGGTTTGCGACCAAGTCGCCCGGATTGGCGGGACGCACGTGGTATCGGAGAATTTTATTGTTTTTAAAACAGGTTTTCGGTCAACTTCGGGATTCGATTTTTCGACGCGTAGTCGATGATTTCCAAATCCACAAAAAGGGTTGTGAAGCCCTATATGTTGTCTATAACTGTGTTTAGGAGGAATTTCTACATGGTTACTGGATCGATCGGAATCGATCTTCCAAAACAGGTTCATGGATTATTTTGTGTCATGTTTTTGAACAGGTTTTTCTCCGACTTTGTGTCGATCTAACGGACGCTATAGTGCGTCTAAATTCGAAGTGTTTGAAAAGAAAGGTAGGTGTACATATTGTGAATGTACCAGAGCAAGTAGCTCGCGGAACCATCCATTATTCGCGATGAAATGTCGCTGTGAAGGCGGTCTTTGGAACCGTTGTCGCTGCTGCTCTTGCCGTTGTGCGTGGCGCACGCGCGACCTCGTGGCCAGCCGGCGGTCGTCCTCCGGCGACGCACGGCCGTCGGGATGGCCGCTCAAGTCAGGGTGGTGGCCGTGGGGTGACGGCGTTTAGGGTTCGTTCGAGTTTCCTCCTCCGTGTCGAGCTCCCGATTGTATTTATATATCGGCTGCTCTCGGTTGCACTCTTGTGGGTTCGGGTTTGCTCGGCCTGAGCTTGCTCTCTGCTGGGTTGGTTTGGGACTCTACTATTGAGTTCTTATGGGGGCTCGGGCCTTGGGCCGGGCTGGGATTGGCTCTTCCTATTTGTTTTATTTTTCTTTTTTTTTCCTTTTCTTTTTAGCAACGTATATGTATTTCCACATATATATTTATATACACACACTTTATATATTTAGAAATTATATCTACATACACATATACATATATATACTTACCATATATACATATATGTTTATATATACATACACATATAATATTTATCTATATTTCCATATATATATATATATATATATATATATATATATATATATAAATATATATATATATATATATAAAATATATATATATATATATATATATATATATATATATATATATATATATCCTATTAAAAAATATATATATATATATATCCCATTAATACAATTTAAGTAGATATATTCCTATGTATATATATGTACATATATATACGTATACTGATATACACGCATATACTATAGATACAAATACAAGCAACAAAATATTAAGTAATATCAATATTGAAATCCAAATCTTAATTCTTATATACCAAAATTCATATAAATAAAATACAGTGATTTTGTATATATATATATATATATATATAAAGCTAATTTCCCATATACCATAATTACACTTCTATACGCATACATATATACAAGTATATATATATAACCTAGTTAATTCCCATAAAATCCAAAATATTTATTAAAGAAACTTATTTAGTATATTATCAACTAAAATACTATTTTAATAGCAAGCACAATAATATGTGTATATATAACCACCGATTCCAAATTGCTTCTTAAATCACTCAAGTAAAATGCCAATACAACATACCTCTATATGGTCGTCTCTACACGTACTACCCGACTACGAGGGCTTGGACTTGGTCCGGGTCCGGTCCGGACTAGTTTGGTACCACCGGGTCACTTAAACAGTCAAATAATAATAATAATAAATAATTAAACTATTTATAATGGTCATATCACAACTTGGCCTAGTTTTCCTAGTTAGGACATCACTATGGCTCGGCCTTCCTTATCCGGGCTAATACACTTGTCAAAGCACGCCACTGCACTATCCGTGCCATGATTTCTAGTCACCTTGTACTCAAATCCCTAACTATGACTAAAATTATCTACCGTAATAATTTACTAATTAATTATTTATAAAAATCTAAAAATCACTATTTAAATTAAATAACTAAATAAAACTAATTCAAAAAAATTCCGGAAAGGGAAGCTACAAATCTACCCACCTTAAAAATAATTTCATCCTCGAAATTCTAAATCATGACTATGTCTTAAAATAAAAGTCTACTATTACCTTAATCTCCTCAAATTTAATTTCCCAAAAAGCATTTTATGGTCTTCTCTAGTCATTTGGTATTTACGAAATCTCGAGGACTTCTACCCACCTTAGGTCACAATACTCCCTTGGAACGCAGGTCACTAAAATCTTATAATCTTCTAACCAGTTGCTAACGATTCTACCAACAGATATCTAGGCATATGGCAACTATAATACCTCATATCTATAAACAACCAAATATTCAATAGTCAAGCAATATTATACAATAACTTAGGAATCTCTGATGAATCCTAGACAGCACGATCATTCGTCACCCTGAAATAGGAAAGGACGAGAATCAATGGTACGGAAAGGCAATGGAGAATAATCGAGAACAAGTATGAAATTTCAAGGACGTAGAGAATTTCTAGGAGAATTCTCAAGGCAGAGTGGATTGAGATTTCTAAGGTTTAGTCAGTTCCGCAGGCTCGTATCAGTACAGTTACGTAACCGATACGATATGCTCTGACCTGCATGGGCCACCACAAAAACTTGTCACGACCCGCACCCGGTTTTCGGACGCGAGCTCGTGAGCAAGCCAACTACATATCGAGCGGACTCCAGCCCGACTCGAGTACGTATAAGCTGTCAAGGTCATGGTATCATGTTTAATCTAAATTATATCTCAATCCACAGGAATGATATAAAATAAGAATGAACAAGTATGGGTCGTGGTCTGCAGCCCATTAGCATATTGTTCGATTAGACTCCAAGAATGATATGAGTCTATAAAATAAAGCTGATAAGCGGAATATATCATAAAAGTATGAGAAAGATAGTAAATCAATATCACTAACAAAATACCTGAATCATGCAGATGAAGTCAACTACCACATGCTCAGCTAACTAACTCCGTACAATCAGCTACCTGAAGAGATCATCAGGTCCTCAGAGGACTAGCAAGATACATAAAACATGCCTACTAATATGACAGTAAATAACATGTGTGGAGGATAAGAACACTGCAAGGAGGACATCTAAGGACGACGAGTCGTGTGGAAATGTAATACTAGACTTGGCTACCAATCAATCAATTAACCTCTATAGCTTGTAGTACAATGCAAGATACTCCCAATCTATAGTAGATATTGACTGTAATATAATGCAAGATACTCCTAGTCAAGATTAGCCAATTCTAGTATCGATCTCCTCTCCTAAAGGATACAAAGTCAAGTAGACTCCTATAAATCGTAGTACAATGCAAGATACTTCCAATTTATAGTGTCGCAAGTCAAGTCAATCAATCAATCAATATATGCTATAGGTCGTAGTACAATGTAAGATACTCCCAATCTATGGCATATCTCAAGTCAAGTCAATCAAATGATATCAAGGTAGAAGAATCGGCTATAGGTTATAGTACAATGTAAGATACTTCCAATCTATAGTATGTCTTAACTGTAGTACAATGCAAGATACTTCCAGTTAAGAATGGTCAAGTCAAGGACAGATATAAAAACTGACAACTCTATCACGAGACAAGATAACACGAAAAGACCAATAATTAACAATGTCGAATATCCTATACGTGCACGTAATCTAGAACAAGTAAAGCAATCAAGGACAATTCAATCACAATATGGAGTCATGTGACAATATGAAAGGAAAACAATAGTAAGAAAAAATGTAAATACTGTATATGTTCGGCAAGGTATACTTGCCTGGGGGTTGCACGGAGAACCAACAATGTATCGCCAATCAACAAGTCAGAAAGTCCAAGTCATCACAACTGTCTCCGAAAGCTGAAATAAACGTTACCAATATTCTCAGAATAGTCAAATTAGCTAGGATTGCCTGTCCTTAAGTCCAATTCTGGACACAGGGGCAAAACGGTAATTTCGGGCAAAAACGATGTCCGCCGTTGGTAGGGGTGCAACTCGGGCGGGTTGGGTCGGGTTTGAGGTCAACCCGAGCCCAACCCGATAGATCATAAGCCTAGCCCAAGCCCAAGCCCGACCCGACTTCGGGTTCAACATATGAAGTCCAAGACCAAGCCCGGAGGATCGGGTTGGACTCGTATTGGGTTGGGTCCATCGGATTTATCGGACTCTAATATGATATTTGAAATAATTTTAAACAAGAGTAATATTAAATGCATAATCAAATAGCAATTAAGCCTCAATCATTACAAAATAAAACTGAAATGAGATTTAGGACAAGGAATTAAAGAGTTAGGGTGAAAAAAATTATAGTTTAAACTTTTTATTTAAGTAGTATGAAACAATATATATATAAATTATATGTATGTAGGGTTTCGGGTTCTTCGGGTTACCCAACATATGAACCCAAGCCCAACCCAATTTTTGATCGGATTCAAATATTTTAACCCGAGCCCAAGCCCGAACCCGAATATCTTCAACCCGAACCCAACCCATTAACGGGTTTATTCGGTCGGGTTCGGGTTTAGCCCGCCCGAGTTGTACCCCTAGCCGTTGGACCCGCTTTGCACCGAAAAGCGTGTCAGAGTCAATGGTCTCTAAAGTCGTCAAACTACATGTCTACAGATCCGGTTTTCCGATACGAACCCAACCGTATGTCAAAAGTTGGATTCTGGCAGACCGTGCACAAAATCACCCATTGAGTCGGACCGTAGGGCCCGCAAAACGGCAATTTTATCAACTGTCTCAGAATCGGACCAAACTTGGCATGCAGGGCCAGAAAAATGATACGGTCCTGATGGCACAAGTTTCGTCTCGAACTGACGAGCGTGCACAAAGTAATTGGAAAATTTGCAAAGTGACCGATACGGTGAATTTCGACGGATACACATCAAATTCGTCGCGCACACGCGACCAATTTGAATTCCGTCAAAGCCCATACGACCACGAAGCCGTTACGCACCTTTCGATGCCTTCGGTTCGCGACCAAGTCGCCCGGATTGGCGGGACGCACGTGGTATCGAAGAATTTTATTGTTTTTAAAATAGGTTTTTAGTCAACTTCGGGATTCGATTTCTCGACGCGTAGTCGATGATTTCCAAATCCACAAAAAGGGTTGTGAAGCCCTATATGTTGTCTATAACTGTGTTCAGGAGGAATTTCTAAATGGTTACTGGATCAATCGGAATCGATCTTCCAAAACAGGTTCATGGATTATTTCGTGTCCTATTTTTGAACAGGTTTTTCTCCGACTTTGTGTCGATCTAACGGACGCTATAGTGCGTCTAAATTCGAAGTGTTTGAAAGGAAAGGTAGGTGTACATATTGTGAATGTACCAGAGCAAGTAGCTCGCGGAACCATCCATTATCCGCGATGAAATATCGATGTAAAGGCGGTCCTTGGAACCGCTGTCGCTGCTGCTCTTGCCGTTGCGCGTGGCGCACGCGCGGCCTCGTGGCCGGCCGGCGGTCGTCCTTCGGCGATGCACGAACGTCGGGATGGCCGCTCAAGTCAGGGGGTGGCCGTGGGGTGACGGCGTTTAGGGTTCGTTCGAGTTTCCTCCTTTGTGTCGAGCTCCCGATTGTATTTATATATCGGCTGCTCTCGGTTGCACTCTTGTGGGTTCGGGTTTGCTCGGCCTGAGCTTGCTCTCTGCTGGGTTGGTTTGGGACTCTACTATTAAGTTCTTATGGGGGCTCGGGCCTTGGGTCGGGCTGGGATTGGCTCTTCCTATTTGTTTTTTTTTTTCTTTTCTTTTTAGCAACATATATGTATTTCCACATATATATTTATATACACACACTTTATATATTTAGAAATTATATCTACATACACATATACATATATATACTTACCATATATACATATATGTTTATATATACATACACACATATAATATTTATCTATATTTCCATATATATATATATATATATATATATATATATATATATATATATATATATATATATATATATATATATATATATATATATATATATATATATTTTTATATATATATATATATATATATATATATATATATTTATATATATATATATATAATATATATAAATATATATATATATATATATATATATATATATATATAAAATATATATATATATATATATATATATATATATATATATATATATATATATATATATATATATATATATATATATATATCCCATTAATACAATTTAAGTTGATATATTCCTATGTATATATATGTACATATATATACGTATATTGATATACACGCATATACCATAGATACAAATACAAGCAATAAAATATTAAGTAATATTAATATTGAAATCCAAATCTTAATTCTTATATACCGAAATTCATATAAATAAAATACAGTGGTTTTGTATATATATATATAAAGCTAATTTCCCATATACCATAATTACACTTCTATATGCATACATATATACAAGTATATATATATAACCTAGTTAATTCCCATAAAATCCAAAATATTTATTAAAGAAACTTACTTACTATATTATCAACTAAAATACTATTTTAATAGCAAGCACAATAATATGTGTATATATATATATAACCACCGATTCCAAATTGTTTCTTAAATCACTCAAGTAAAATGCCAATACAACATACCTCTATATTGTCGTCTCTACACGTACTACCCGACTTCAAGGGCTTGGACTTGGTCCGGTCCGGTCCGGACTAGTTCGGTACCACCGGGTCACTTAAACAGTCAAATAATAATAATAATAAATAATTAAACTATTTATAATGGTCATATCACAACTTGGCCTGGTTTTCTAGTTAGGACATCACTATGGCTCGATCTTCCTTACCAGGGCTGATACACTTGTCAAAGCACGCCACTGTCCGTGCCATGATTTCTAGTCACCTTGTACTCAAATCCCTAACTATGACTAAAATCATCTACCGTAATAATTTACTAATTAATTATTTATAAAAATCTAAAAATCACTATTTAAATCAAATAACTAAATAAAACTAATTCAAAAAATTTCGGGAAGGGAAGCTACACAAAAGGCTGGCAACCTACGAAGGACAATTTCTTCAAGAGCAAGGATCGTGTCAGATAGCCCAAGGAGTAAGGCAAAGTTACGACACTTTCCCGAGCCTCCATCGTCACCCCCCAAAATAAAAAACTAAACAATTGTATTTAGATTGTTTCCTAGGATTTCTTTTGTCACTACCACATTTCTAGTTTAAGGGTATTTTTGTCATTTTTGGGGTTATTTGAATTTATGGGAATTTTTAGAAATTATTTTGGAATTATTTGAATGAGGGTTGACTAGATTGACTTTGAGTAGCTTTGACTTGGTAGGCTAACCTAGAAGCTAACCCTAGTTGAGTTGGACTTGGTTAGATTATAAGACCCTAGGTTAATTTAAGTTAACCATATTCTAGTTATTAAAATCAATTAAGAAATAGAGATTAGAATAGAAGCTTTTAGTCATAAGCCATGACTTATGGTTGAACCAATGATTAATAACTTGGCACATAGGAGCCCAAAGCCCAACCCACTGGCAACCCTAACCCAAACCCATGTTGGCCGGCTACATACACCTAGTCTAGGGATTCCCATCCTATAAATATTCTCCTCCATTTAGGGCTAGCCTCTTTAGGAAGAACAAGTTTTAGAAAAAGGTATTATCCCATCTTCATTAATTCATATAAAATCCTATTTATTTCTTTTTTTCCTTAAACCAATTACAATAGGTTCTAAATATAGTGTTCTTGCTATTGTGGAGTGTTATTCTCAGATTTATATCAATTTGGAGAAGTTTGCTAGTAAGAGGAACCCCCCCATTTGAGGCTTTTCTTGCATTTGGTCACCAATAGGTAAATCTATATAAACTCCATTAATTTCTGGATTTCTTTGCATATAGACCTAGCCCTAGGTGTCCCCTAGCCATAGGAATTGATTTCGTGTCCAGGTGGACCCATTTCGTGTCCGTATCGGACACGTATCCGACCTAGGCCTAAGTGTTTGATGAAATGCCCCAATGGGCATTTCAATTTAATTTCTAGAAAGTAATTGAATAGGAAATTGTGTTTTGGTGTCGCTTAGGGGTTCCCAAGTGTCTGAGTCAATTTTAAGGTCACGTCGTGTCGGTTTGGGATACGTGCACACGCGGGTGCACACGCGCGCGCGGGCAGCGTGCGTGTCCAGCTACTCGGGGTAGATATCTCTCTGGACACAGCACGAGGACACGTAGGATTTTGAAGACATATTGGGGCAGTGTCTGATACGACACTCCCCAAGTGGCACGACCCCTCGTGTCGTATCGGACACGTTCTCCTGCCCGTACTGGAATTTTACTGACTGTATCAGTCGGGTTTTGTGCACTGATACGGCTTTCGTATCGGACACTGACACGACTTGGACACGTGTTATCTAGCCTAATGTGTAGTCCTATAGGTGGGCTACCTAGGTTAGTGAGCACGAGGTGTCCCATACTCTGTGTCGTGTCCAGTTCATTTGGACATGGCTGCACGAGCCTGTGCCCAACTGTGCACTGATTTAGGTTTTATTGTGTGGACACACCGTGTCCGGCTATGTTGGACACGAGACACTTACAATGACACATGTACACCATATATTTTCATTACCAACCATTAACTTTGCAGTTTAATTAATTTCGAATTACATTTTCCTATTTCCCTAATTTTCTGAAACATATGTATTTTCCTGTATTTTCAGATTTTAAAATGTGACTTTGGCAGCAAAATCAAACCTAATTAATACTGTTAGTGATTAGTTTTAGTCCCTAATATGATTCTCCTACATGTAATCTAACTATGGTTCAATTTTGGGGTTGTTTGGTGAATATTTGAATTCGAATTGGGTATTGGAAGGTTGGACTGAAACTGGGATTATGAAATGAAATTGATTTCCTACCTTTTTCTGTACTGTCCAGAAATGGACTGCCCCTATTTCACCTTTGCACACACACAGCAGCACACTCGACTACCTGTGACACACTCTAGTATACCCTTATTTTCTATTGACAGTACCCCCCCTCCACACACATGTTTATGTATCTACACACACACACTCGCAACTCCATATGCATCACTCTCTCACACCACTGTTTTATCACACACACACATCCCTCACACACTCACTGCTCACACACACCTTCATGTTCACTATCTCACTCATTCACATACACACACTTCTCTCACTCTCGACACACACACACATGCTCTCTCTCTAAATACATATGTATGTATATATATTATATTGAATATGTATATGTATGTATATCTATATATATGTATATAATGTATTATGTATATATGTAAAGTGATGTATATAAAATATAGGTGGCCTACACATATGTGTATTTTTGAATTGAGCCTATATATATATATGTAATATATGTAGATGTATGTATATATAATAATGTATATGATGTGTTATATATATAGTGTGGGTTATATGTCAACATGTACGGGAATGAAATATTAAACATGAATGTGTATACATAGAGTATATGTATATGCCTATATGTATGTAGGTAGCTATATAGTTGTATTGTAATATAGCCTTGTAATGGTATGTGTTAGCTAGTTTAGCCTAGTATAGACTAATGTAGACTAGTTAGACCTAGAATGACTTGTTTGACCTAGTTTAGACTTGTTGGACCTAGTTTGACCATAGTTGACCTAGGTTTGACTTCTTGGTTGACCAATGTTGACCAGGAGTTGACTTTGGCCTAGATTGACCTGGATTCATCTAGAATGCATTGAATTGCATATTGTTATCATTTTAGACTTGTTGTGACTTGTCATGTTCTGATTAGGAGCTAGATACCTCTCCTCGGACAGTACATTTCATCCGGACACTCAGATACCAGGCGAGTACATTCTCTGATCATTTTATATCCTGCTTGGAATTATTTTTCTGCTTTAAATTACTATACTTGATACTGTCACGTTGGTCACACGGATTGGTACTATATGGATCCCTTCTTGAGATGTTATCCCTTCAGGGAGCATCGGGTACTTCATGTTCTGTGCGTTTCACTTACATGGCGTATCACTATGCTTCATTGGTTCATCGATCACTTGTGACATGTACTTTCATGATCACAGAGTCTTCCTTGAATCCTTAACCCATTTATTGGGTCTCCTAGAATCCCCATTTATGGGACATCCACGTATCACCCATCGGGGGCCTTTGCATGGAATCATAACATAACCTGGTTGGATCCTTGTATATTGATTGGGGGTACGGGGGAGTAGAAGTAGACATGTGAATATTATCCAAGTAGTGTAGCATCAGAATCTTTCCATAGTGTAGCATCAAAATCTCCTATGCCATTTACATGTCTATATTGTACTCTGACTCACTAGCCACTGTTAGTCTCTATTTATAGTAGATATTTCTATTTACAGTTCTCTCTCTGTTTACATACTGCATTTCTTTCAGTACCTGTATCTTACTTTACTGCATGATTATATTTTCTAACCTGCTATGAACTGTTGAGTTGTATTGTGCTCGCTCCTGTCCTGACTGGACCTCTTGAAAATATTACAGAGGACGAGGAGGAGGCATGTGTGGCTACCTTCTACAGGGCAGCCCTAGACGACAATTGTGAGCTGGAATCTCAGGAGGACCCAGCTCTAGCTGATGACATTACCCCCCATTGCCTAGACTAGCTTAGTTAGGCCTATCTTATTTATGTTGTCTTGAGACTGTTTTAGTTAGACTTTATTTCTGTTGGAGATTCTGAGTTGTATATATTCTTTCATATTTAGTAGCTGAGATTTGTACTCTGGATATTTGCTGAGATGTTATCTTAGACTATTTTATCATCTGTATTTCCTTGAGTTCTATATCATATCGTGCTTCTTCTTCCTTAGTTGTGATTGAGTTTACTTCTATCATGTCACCCCATTCGGGGAGTATAAACTGCTTTGTATATTATTTCTAGATGTTGTGACCTAGGACAGCGTTCTACCGCCGACACTGCGGCGTAGGTTGGATGTACCCACGTCTCGCGCCCTTACTCTAGGGTGCGGGTCGTGACACGTTTTTAGTGGTGGCCCATGCAGGTCTAGACTAGAAGTGTAGTGGTATTCGAACCAGAGTATCACTACAGCCTGCAGTAGGATATAGGATATTAATTTTTAAGGTACTCAATCACATTAAGAAAAATTCTTTTATTGCCATCTAAATCCTTATTGTCAGCTGATCCTTTTGAATTTTAATTGTCCGCATTTGTTATATCTCTTCTTTCTCAGAAATTGATACTCTTGTTTGGTCTATCTTCAGGATGGTGGAGACACTGTCGCACCGTACCATTCATGGGGATGCTGTAGAGGGGTCTGCTACCTCTCAGCCAGTTCGGTAGAGACAGAAGACTGCAGCTCCTGCCACCTCTGTTCGTATTGAGGCTCCAGCAGCAGCAGGGGGTATGCCTCTACCGGCTCGGAGACAGGACCCAGTCATCGCAGAGGAGCCCATCCAGCAGCCGTCGCCTACAGGATACGTGGATGCGACACAGATGTTCATATATTTCCAGCAGTTCATGGACCGGCAGCAGGCTCGACAGGACAGGGGCATAGAGTTGGCCCTTACGACGGTTGTAGCTCGACCAGTGGTTCGGCAGCCGAGGACACCAGGGATAGAGCAGTTCCAGAAGATGAGCCCCAGAGACTTCCTGGGGACTGAGGGGATCCTATATGCTGATGAGTGGATGGAGCATATAAAGGAGATCTTCCGCCTGGCCCGGATACCGGCAGATCTCCAGATTGAGGCCGTAGCTAGCCGGATGCGAGATCTTGCTCGCACCTGGTATCAGTCAGACCCCAGGGTGGGGGTAGCTGGACAGACTTGGGAGGAGTTCAAGGGCTTCTTCAAGAAGAAATTCTTTCCAGATTCAGCGCTCAGAGCCTTAGAGTCGCAGTTCGAAAGCCTAGTTCAGGGGAGCCTGTCATTGGAGGAGTACGCTGGGGAGTTCGGCCGCCTCGACAGGTTCGTAGAGGGCTTGAGCGAGACGACGAAGGCCCAGAGGTTCCGAAAGGGTCTGGTCAAGGAGGTCAAGTCCTTGACCAAGGGCAACAGGGATGCCACATTCGAGGAGATCTTGACGGGAGCCTTATTGGCTGAGGATGATCTTGAGCTTAGGCTCAAGAGAGGGCGAGACCCAGTTGGGGGCAGCAGCAGCGGAGGCCAGGTGAAGAGGCTTCATTTTCAACAGCAGCAGCCGAGGCAGTTCCAGCCGCAGCCGATCCAGCAGAGGCCAGTTCACCAGCAGCAGCAACCGAGGCAGTACCAGCAGGGCCAGAGACATGGTATTTCTTGTGCCTACTGTAAGAAGCCTGGGCATGTCTTCAATGAGTGCCGGAAGTGGTTGGGCCAGTGCCTGGTGTGTGGCTCAGCAGACCACCAGATGAGGGAGTGCTGTATGGGACGAGCAGCTCAGGAGGCAGCAGTCAGAGCTCCAGCAGGCCTGCAGAGGGGACCAGCCCTGCCAACACAGCAGCAGAAGTTCGTCCAGCACCAGCAGCAGGCCAGGGGAGGCCAGCCGGGGCGAGCTTTCACCATGGCAGCTGGAGATGCAGAGGTGATAGGAGAGCTGATCGCAGGTTCGATCCTTCTCGACTCCAGTCCAACTTTTGCATTATTCGATTTCGGTGCTTCGTATAGCTTTATATCAGTATCTTTTGTGATTAGACACGGTATCGTAGCTGAATCGTTGCCTAGGACTTACAAGATCACGACCGGGGGTGCCATTATCCTTGTGAGTGATGTTTGTAAGGGTCGGAGTGTAGTTTTGGGAGGCCGTGAGTTGGAGGTTAGCCTGCTCGTAATGCCATTGCCGAACTATGATATAGTACTCGGCATGGATTGGTTGAGCAGGCACCACGCCAGTATTGATTACAGAGGGGGTAGAGTTCTCTTCAGAGCGCCGGGGGAGCCAGAGTTCGAGTACTCCAGACGTGGCAGAGCAGAGCAGTGGAGTTTTTTGTGGAGTCTCGGTTGAGGAGCAGGCGATTCCACACCCCTTGATAGCAAAGTATATGGATGTTTTCCCAGAGGAGTTGTCGGGATTGCCACTAGACAGAGACATAGAGTTCTCGATAGACTTGGTTCCAGGAGCAGAACCCATCTCTCAGCATGTCTATCGAGTGAACAATAGTGAGTTGGTGGAGCTGAAGAAGCAAGTGGATGAGCTGCAGGACCAGGGCTTCATCCGTTTGAGTTCATCGCCATGGGGTGTACCAGTGTTGTTTGTGCCGAAGAAAGATGGGTCAGTACGGATGTGTATTGACTACAGGGTACTCAACAACCTCACGATCAAGAACAAATACCCACTGCTGCGGATCGACGATCTTTTTGACCAGTTGAGCGGAGCTCGGGTATTTTTCAAGATTGATCTGAGGTCGGGATATCACCAGGTGAAGGTGAAGGGGGAGGATATTCCCAAGATCGCTTTCAGGACACGGTACGAGCAGTTTGAGTTTTTGGTTATGTCGTTTGGGCTAACCAATGCACCAGCAGTGTTTATGAACCTTATGAACAAGGTGTTCCACCAGTACCTGGATCAGTTTGTGGTGGTGTTCATTGACGACATCTTGGTATATTCTAAGACTGAGGAGGATCACGAGGAGCATTTAAGGATCGTGCTGGAGACGCTCAGGAGGGAGCAGCTTTACGGAAAGCTCTCCAAGTGTGAGTTCTTCTTGGACCGGGTGGACTTCTTGGGGCATGTGGTGACTGGAGATGGTATCTCAGTTGACCCCAAGAAGATTGTAGCAGTTGAGGCATGCGCAGCGCCGACTTCAGTGGCAGAGATCAGGAGTTTCCTGGGGCTGGCAGGATATTATCGGAGATTTGTGCAGGATTTCTTCCGGGTTGCAGAGCCGTTGACTCGGTTGACCCGGAAGGATGCTCAGTTTGTTTGGTCAGAGGAGTGTCAGGCAGCTTTTGATGAATTGAAGAAGCGGCTTACGACAGCTCCGATTCTGATATTGCCTTCAGGATCAGGTGGATTCACTATTTATAGTGACGATTCAGGGAAGGGGCTGGCTTGTGTGTTACAGCAGCATGGGAAGGTGATTGCCTATGCTTCCAGGCAGTTACGTCCCCATGAGAAGAACTACCCTACCCACGACCTGGAGCTTGCAGCAGTGATATTTGCTCTGAAGTTGTGGAAGCATTATCTGTATGGAGAGTGGGTGGAGATTTTTACAGATCACAAGAGCTTAAAGTATGTGTTCACTCAGAAGGAGTTGAACATAAGGCAGCGCAGATAGCTAGAGTTGATGAAGGACTTTGACATCCTACTTCAGTATCACCCAGGAAAGGCCAACGTGGTTGCCGATGCCTTGAGTAGGTATCAGACAGCCATGTATTTGACTATGGATCGGTATTTGCTTGCAGACTTGGAGAGCCTTGGGATTGAGGTGATCGTGCCCGGAGTGCAGATGCAGATGTGGGGCATGCAGATTCAGTCAGACTTGGTGGAGAGGATCAAGTCGGCACAGTTTGAGGACGTTGCTTTGCGGTGTCTCCGAGAGTAGGTTCGAGCAGGATTGCTGGATGGCGAGTTTTCTCTTGCCGAGGATGGTGCCTTGAGGTACGGTTCTAGATTATGTGTGCCCCGCGAAGAGCTCAGGGAGCAGGTTTTGCAGGAGGCCCACAGATCTCAGTGCTCTATACACCCGGGTGCCAACAAGATGTACCGAGATCTGAGGGAGCATGTTTGGTGGTCCGGGATGAAGCGGGAGGTGGCTCGCTTCGTGGCTAGGTGCTTGGTCTGACAGCAGGTCAAGGCAGAGAGACAGAGGCCCGGTGGATTGTTGCAGCCACTGCCCATTCCCGAGTAGAAATAGGAGTATATCACTATGGACTTCGTATCAAGATTGCCGTGTATACCAGGAGGAAAAGACGCGATTTGGGTCATCGTTGACAGGTTAACCAAATCGGCCCACTTCTTGCCATTCAAGGTGGGTACGTCTACAGAGAGGCTGGCGGAGATGTATATGCGACAGATAGTCAGGATTCACGGGGTTTCGATCAGCATCATCTCAGATCGGGATAGTCACTTTACTTTCCATTTTTGGAGGAGTCTGCAGACCAGCTTGGGCATTCAGCTCAAGTTTAGTACTGCATACCATCCCCATACGGACGGACAGTCAGAGAGGACTATTCAGACACTTGAGGATATGCTGCGGACGTGCGTCCTGGACTTTGGAGGTTCCTGGAAGGATCATCTACATTTGGTAGAGTTTGCTTACAACAACAGTTTCCAGGCCAGCATTGAGATGTCACCTTTCGAGGCTCTGTACGGGCGTAGGTGTCGTACACCCTTATCTTGGGATGATGTTGGTGAGCGAACTTTACTAGGGCCAGAGATGGTTGTTGACGCAGCCGAGAAGGTGAAGCTCATCAGGGACAGACTTCGCATGGCATAGGACAGACATCGGTACTGGGCCGATAGCCACCGGAGGCCCTTAGAGTTTGAGGTACAGATTAGAGTAGGATTAGATTTAGGTTTGTCTGTTTATGATTTTGATCATGTTGTTTATCATAATTAATTGAGACCTTGCTTAGGATTAGGTTGGAGACCAGGTTTTCTTGAGGATATCTCCGACTCATGGTACGATACGTTTTGGTGGAGGCGGGAAGCTTAGCCCACGCTTCATCGGCCCTTTCGTCATCAGCGGGAGAGTCGGTGACGTGACATACAGGCTAGACTTGCCACCTGCACTAATGGGGGTCCACAACGTATTCCACGTATCATAGTTGAGACGGTACGTGGCTGATCCTAGCCATGTGCTCGATCATTCGGAGATTGAGGTTGGACCTTCTCTCAGCTATCCAGAGCAGCCAGTGGAGATTCTGGATCGATGGGAGAAGGTTCTGAGGAACCAGGTGATACCTTTGGTATGCATTGTATGGAGGCATCATTCTCCAGGAGAGCCTACCTGGGAGCGGGAGGATGATATGTGCGAGCGTTACCCATATCTTTTTGGACCGTGAGGTATACTTTCTATCCTTCTCATCAGTTGCATTTTGCCTTTCAATTTCGAAGACGAAATTCTTTTAAAGAGGGTAGATTTGTCACTACCACATTTCTAGTTTGAGGGTATTTTTGTTATTTTTGGGGTTATTTGAATTTATTAGAATTTATTTGAATTTATGGGAATTTTTAGAAATTATTTTGGAATTATTTGAATGAGGGTTGACTAGATTGACTTTGACTAGCTTTGACTTGGTAGGCTAACCTAGAAGCTAATCCTAGTTGAGTTGGACTTGGTTAGATATATGAGACCCTAGGTTAATTTAAGTTAACCATATTTAGTTATTAAAATCAATTAGAAAATAGAGATTAGAATAGAAGCTTTTAGTCATAAACCATGACTTATGGTTGAACCAATGATTAATAACTTGGCACATAGGAGCCCAAAGCCCAACCCACTAGCAACCCAAACCCATGTTGGCCGGCCACATACACCTAGTCCTAGGGATTCCCACCCTATAAATATTCTCCTCCATTTAGGGCTAGCCTCTTTAGGAAGAACAAGTTTTAGAAAGAGGTATTATCCCATCTTCATTAATTCATATAAAATCCTATTTATTTCCTTTTTCCCTCAAACTAATTACAATAGGTTCTAAATATAGTGTTCTTGCTGTTGTGGAGTGTTATTCTCAGATTCATATCAATTTGGAGAAGTTTGCTAGCAAGAGGAACCCCCCCATTTGAGGCTTTTCTTGTATTTGGTCACCAATATGTAAATCTATATAAACTCCATTAATTTCTGGATTTCTTTGCATGTAGACCTAGCCCTAGGTGTCCCATAGCCATAGGAATTGATTTCGTGTCCAGGTGGACCCATTTCGTGTCCGTATCGGACACGTATCCGACCTAGGCCTAAGTGTTTGATGAAATGCCCCAATGGGCATTTCGATTTAATTTCTAGAAGGTAATTGAATAGGAAATTGTCTTTTGGTGTCGCTTAGGGGTTCCCAAGTGTCTGAGTCGATTTTAAGGTCGTGTCGTGTCGGTTTGGGACACGTGCACACGCGGGTGCACACGTGCGCGCGGGCAGCGTGCGTGTCCTGCTACTCGGGGTAGATATCTCTCTGGACACAGCACGAGGACACGTGGGATTTTGAGGACACGTTGGGGCAGTGTCTGACACGACACTCCCCAAGTGGCACGACCCCTCGTGTCGTGTCGGACACGTTCTCCTGCCCGCACTGGAATTTTACTGACTGTATCAGTCGGGTTTTGTGCACTGATACGGCTGTCGTATCGGATACTGACACGACTTGGACATGTGTTATCTAGCCTAATGTTTAGTCCTATAGGTGGGCTACCTAGGTTAGTGAGCACGAGGTGTCCCATCCTCTGTGTCGTGTCCAGTTCATTTGGTCATGGCTCTACGAGCCTGTGCCCAACTGTGCACTAATTTGGGTTTTATTGTGTGGACACGCCGTGTCCGACTATGGTGGACATGAGACACTTACAATGACACGTGTACACCATATATTTTCATTACCAACCATTAACTTTGCAGTTTAATTAATTTTGAATTACATTTTTCCTATTTTCCTAATTTTTTGAAACATATGTATTTTCCTGTATTTCTAGATTTTGAAATATGACTTTGGCAGCAAAATCAAACCTAATTAATATTGTTAATGATTAGTTTTAGTCCCTAATATGATTCTCCTACATGTAATCTAACTATGGTTCAATTTTGGGGTTGTTTGGTGAATATTTGAATTCGAATTAGGTATTGGAAGGTTGGACTGAATCTGGGATTGTGAAATAAATTGATTTCCTACCTTTTCCTGTACTGTCCAGAAATGGACTGCCCCCATTTCACCTTTGCACACATACAGCAGCACACTCGACTACCTGTGACACACTCTAGTATACCCTTATTTCCTATTGATAGTACCCCCCCACACACACATGTTTATGTATCTACACACACACACACTCACAACCCTATATGCATCACTCGCTCACACTACTGTTTTGTCACACACACACATCCCTCACACACTCACTGCTCACACACACATTCCTGTTCACTATCTCACTCATTCACATACACACACTTCTCTCACTCTCTACACACACACATGCTCTCTCTCTAAATACATATGTATGTATATATATTATATTGAATATGTATATGTATGTATATCTATATATGTATATAATGTATTATGTATATATGTAAAGTAATATATATACAATATAGGTGGCCTACACATATGTGTATTTTTGAATTGAGCCTATATATATATGTAATATATGTAGACGTATGTATATACAATAGTGTATATGATGTGTTATATATATAGTGTGGGTCATATGTCAACATGTATGGGAATGAAATATTAAACATGAATGTGTGTACATAGAGTATATGTATATGCCTATATGTATGTAGGTAGCTATATAGTTGTATTGTAATATAGCCTTGTAATGGTATGTGTTAGCTAGTTTAGCCTAGCATAGACTAATGTAGACTAGTTAGACCTAGAATGACTTGTTGGACCTAGTTTGACCATAGTTGACCTAGGTTTGACTTCTTGGTTGACCAAGGTTGACCAGGAGTTGACTTTGGCCTAGATTGACCTAGATTCATCTAGAATGCATTGAATTGCTATTGTTATCATTTTAGACTTGTTGTGACTTGTGCTGTTCTGGTTAGGAGCCAGACACCTCTCCTCGGACAGTACATTTCATCCGGACACTCAGATACCAGGCGAGTACATTCTCTGATCATTTCATATCCTGCTTAGAATTATTTTCCTGCTTTAAATTACTTTACTTGATACTGTCACGTTGGTCACACGGATTGGTACTATATGGATCCCTTCTTGAGATATTATCCCTTCAGGGAGCATCGGGTACTTCATGTTCTGTGCGTTTCACATACATGGCGTATCACTATGCTTCATTGGTTCATCGATCACTTGTGTCATGTACTTTCGTGATCACAGAGTCTTCCTTGAATCCTTATCCCATTTATTGGGTCTCCTAGAATCACCTAGAATCCCCATTTATGGGACATCCATGTATCACCCTTCGGGGGCCTTTGCATGGAATCATAACATAACCTGGTTGGATCCTTGTGTATTGATTGGGGGTACGGGAGAGTAGAAGTAGACATGTGAATATTATCCAAGTAGTGTAGCATCAGAATCTTTCCATAGTGTAGCATCAGAATCTCCTATGCCATTTATATGTCTATATTGGACTCTGACTCATTAGCCACTGTTTGTCTCTATTTATAGTAGATATTTCTATTTACAGTTCTCTCTCTGTTTACATACTGCATTTCTTTAAGTACTTGTATCTTACTTTACTGTATGATTATATTTTCTAACCTGCTATGAACTGCTGAGATGTATTGTGCTCGCTCCTGTCCTGACTGGACCTGTTGAAAATATTACAGAGGACGAGGAGGAGGCCTGTGTGGATACCTTCTACGGGGCAGCTCTAGACGACACTTTTGAGCTGGACTCTCAGGAGGACCCAGCTCTAGCTGATGACATTACCCCCATTGCCTAGACTAGCTCAGTTAGGCCTATCTTATTTATGTTGTCTTGAGACTGTTTTAGTTAGACTTTATTTCTGTTGGAGATTCTGAGTTGTATATATTCTTTCATATTCAGTAGCTGAGATTTGTACTCTGGATATTTGCTGAGATGTTATCTTAGACTATTTTATCATCTGTATTTCCTTGAGTTCTATATTATATCGTGCTTCTTCTTCCTTAGTTGTGATTGAGTTTACTTCTATCATGTCACCCCCATTCGGGGAGTATAAACTGCTTAGTATATTATTGCTAGATGTTGTGACCTAGGACAGCATTCTACCGTCGACACTGCGGCGTAGGCTGGACGTACCCACGTCTCGTGCCCTTATTCTAGGGTGCGGGTCGTGACACGTTTTTAGGCTTTCTCTTGTACAAGCGAGTTTGCAATCAAGTTCAATTCATCTGTAATTTTTTATTCTTGACATTTAATGACAAACACGATGGCGACTCTGCTGGAGACTTCCTTCTCCTTTGATGAGAAGTTGGTGATGCAATCTGATGCATCCAAGCTCGGCTCTACGCAGCAAATGCTCGTGGTTCATTTTGACTAACGAGCATTCGAAGAATTGCTCTCTGAAGGGAGCGTCAGCCCGTCACAGAAGCGAGCCAACCCAAAGAGAACCCGCAGGTCGTCGAAGCACAAAACTGTTGCCCCCGACCAGGTTCTCGAAGAAGCTCCTTCTACGGCCCAAGACGGTGATCAAAGCTCTCCTGTGGCCTTGCTTCCGAACACAGAGAACCATGCTGTCCCCAAATCCAGCAAAGGAAAATACTATGATGCTGAGCTTTTAGGGGTATAAGGGAAATCCATGCGAATGAGGAAGAGACCGCATAAGAGAGATGAGCAGTCTGCATATACGGCAGCCAACTCTGGCCGTAGGCAGATGGCCCATGCGGCGGCCAACTCTGGCCACAGACAGATGGCCCATGCGGCTGCCAACACCGGCCGTAGGCAGATAGCCCATGCGGCAGCCAATCCTGGCCGCAGATAGGGTGTCTCATGCGGCCCTGTCAGAAGCTCTGTATTCGACCGTCTCTCATGTGGGCCTGACCTCGAACGGTCCCTTGAGAATGTGGAATATGCCAATTTGGACTCTTCTTACTATGAGCCTTCGGGTGCTAAGACGAAGAAGTCTAGGACAATGTGGGCCCAACAAGCCCAGTCAACTGTCCAAGCTACTGACCGTCAGCGGGCACCGTTAACTGTTATACGGGTTCCTGATGGAAAGTTGTGCAGAACCACTCGCGTCCAGTCCCCCAGGGCTAACGGACAGGGTGGGTCTCAAAAGTCTTCCTCCAACGATCGAGAGCAAGTGCTTTTACTAGCCTCGGATTAGGGAGAAAACATGATACCTAGGCACCCGTGTGCTCGGGATACCCGAGTCCACAAATTGGATACAAAGGTAGATCAGTCTGCTATCGACTTACGGGAGGTGATTATTCACAAACGCAAGGAGAAAGAAGCAACCTTGGCAAGTGATGAGCCCTTTTTGGGGTGTCGTTGCACCCAAGTCATCATTAACTGCTGCTGCGACAAGTCAGCAGCACCTGAAGATCGACAGTCCATTTTCTAATGACTGTACCAGCCAGCACATGTTCGACAATAACTTGAGAAACATGTGCAAATCCCGAGAGACGAGGAATTTCCTTTCACATCCTGTAATTCAACTCGAAAGGTTCTTTTCGGCAAGGGAGAAAAGAAGACAAGCTCTTCCAGCCCACCAATCTCAGCCATCATTGCAAGAAAACTCTCGTCTGGAGGATTGCCATCGACAGCCACAGGGGGTGTCTACCTAGGCACTCGATCCAGAAAGAAGCTCCCAACACTTGGGGGTGTATCTTTGACCTTCCTGGGGGTAGATGAAGCCGGGGGTAGCAGTCCCCTTAATGTATGCGACAACTCGGTATTCCAAGAGCATACACAGGGGGTAGCGATCCACTGGAATTATGCAACAGACGTGGACGTCCCTGAGGGTGACCCCCTTCGCCAAGACGATGCGGCTTCCTGCACAGGGGGTAGCACCCCTTCTGAGTATGAGGAAGAGGACATTCCGACGTTCCTCGACGATTTCTTTGTACGAGGATACGACACAAAGAGCACCTCTTCTATGGTCCCTTCTACGTCTACTCACATACGGACAGTCTTTATGGCTGGCGAGGATCATGAAGGGCCTACTGATCGACAACGTCTATAAGTACTTGAAGCCATGCTCTTGTCCTTGGTTAAGTCAGTAGACGAAATCAAAGTTGCCTTGCCGACTCAACCAGCAAGGATGCCTGGACAAACAAGCTTGGGACCCGCCATCAATGCGGACTCCAACACGACCGCTCTTCTTTTGCGTGACAATGCTCTAGGAGCATCCGCTCCTTCAACTGCAGACGAAGCCAGGGAGGCAAGGAGGGAAGTCTAGGAGCTTCGAGCAATGTTCAATGCCCGAGACTCCTCCCGAGAGCACAGAATACGGCAGTCGTTTCCCGTTGCATGGGGAGATATTCCTTTTTTGCCATGGTACAAATCGTTTCATATCGATTCGTACGGCGAGAAGACCTCTGCTAGTCGGTATATGACATATTTTGAGGTCATAATAGACCACTTGCCGCATAGTGATGCCATCCTCACACGATTATTTATCGGAGCATTTGAGGGAATCACGTTTGACTGGTACCGCAACCTTCCGGACAACTGCATCCATTCTTTTGACGGCTTCAAGCACATGTTTCTAGAGAGATTCTACGAAGTGGGACATGATGTGACAATGTCGTCCCTTGTGGACGTCGTTCAGGGGGAGAGGGAGCTAACAAGAAATTATATCGAGCGGTTCTGACAAACCGCAATGAGATTACCCCAAGGCAATCCCGAAAGCTCCTTGATTGAAATCTGCCAGAAGAAGTTGCTCCCCGCAATCAGCCGCTAGATGGGTGAAGATCAGTTCAGGGATTGGACGAACTTCATCATAAGCACCACCAATGCAGAGGCAAAGTTAAAAAAGGCTCGCCAGCTGGGATTACACATCCCGAAAGGAGAGGACAAAGGCAAACGTCCTGGTACCACCCCCAATAACAATAACAGTGGCGACACCTCCAATAATCGGGATAATAAAGGCAAATAGGCCCTGGTCGCTGGTACGACCAAGAAGCCTGAACAAAAATAGGCAGAAGCTCAGTGGCCCAAGTTGAATTACTTATTCAAAGATGGTCATGTCAAGCCTATCTTCGACATGCTCTTGCAAGAAGACAAGATCCAACTCCCTCCACCAAGACGCGAACCTTGAGCGGCGGAGATGGAAGACCCAAAATATTGCCACTTCTACCGCTATGTTCATCCAGAGTCTTATCGACTCCAAAATATTGCCACTTCCACTCATGACTGCTTTTAATTAAAGTGGTACATCCAGAGTCTTATCGACTCCAAAGCTCTGTCGCTAGATTTTGAGGAGGTTACCGTAGTGGCAAATATGGTATCAATTCAATTCGATGACTTTCCCCCAACAAGTACTCCAGATGGGGTAATACCTATCCTCCGGGCAACGATGGAGGTTACTAATCTTTCCCCCGTCCGGGACCAGGCGACTGGCTTGGTACCTCTCACCACGTCACGAGGAGAGGTAATGTGGGTGCACCCAGACTTAGTGCCCAAAATTATCCAAACGATGTCATCTCCAACCAACAAGAAGAATGGTAGGAAGTCCAGATTCTGCCATATAATTTCAGCCGAAGCTGAGGAGGCGACGGCCGTTGTTATCCGGTTTGGGGCACAAGTCCAGCCCACTTTAGGTAATTCAGTCGAAGATCCTCAGCCGACAACGTTGCCTGCTACTGATGTTCCGGGGTCGTCTCAGCCTCCACCGGCGGACAGGTCCAAGCCGAAGGAAACCCGCTTCGATAGGCCGCTCCGTAAAGATACACATCAAGGGCTGGAGAGACCTTACAATTTTGACATATTAGCACAACTGGCTAATACGTCGGCAAAGTTGTCGTTATACGAGCTCCTAAGGCTCTCCAAGGATCTTCGTGTCGCATTGAGCGATGCGCTCCAGAATGCTGACGCCTACTTATCCCAGATTAAGCCAACAGGGGAAGACTCATCGACCAATCTCCAGGGCAAAAATTGTGCAGACACAATGCCCAACAACGTATTCACCCCACATGACATGTTAATCAAGACCAACTTGCATGATCGTCCCTTGTACTACACTGGATATATATGGGACTTCAAGGTGGATCGGATGCACATCGATCCTGGTTCGTCGATAAGCATTATCCCGAAAAGCTTGCTTCAAGTCCTCGGCATCCCTATGCACCGGCTAGCGGCGACCAACACTGCTATTAGCGGTTTCAACTCGGGAATGAGATACCCCTTAGAAAAGATCCGATTGAAACGTCAGATCGACGACCTGAGGACGGAGGTTACCTACTACGTCATAGACGCGGATACGTCCTACAATATCCTCTTGGGGCATCCATGGATACATGACTATATGATCGTACCATCCATAATCCACCAGTGCTTCAAGTATGTCAGTAAGCACGGTTTGTAAAGATGGAATTCACCGACATCAAACCCTTCAAGGGGGTTGAGTCTTATTACTCTTCGGAGGCTTGTCTATATGAAGAATCCAAGAAGCACATAACTGACGAACTGGAGGCCATAACAGGGTCAGAGGAACCTTTGAGAATTCATCTCCCGGCCAGTAATCCGGGCAAAGCCGTACCCCTTGTCGCAACTTTGCATAAAGAGGTGCCCGATTCCCCCGCCCTAGCTGCACAGTTGGAACCGATGGTCATCCGACTCCCGAGATCCAGCCAGGAGCCAAAACTCGTCATAGGGCTGATGGTGATTCGATTGCCAAAATCCAATCAAAGATGACCGGAAGATGCAAGGCCTTCTGGGGAGCCGATGGTGATCCGATTGTCAAGATCCAGTCAAAAGCAATCGGATGAAACGAAGTCCTATACCGAGCCGATGGTTATTCGTCTTCCCAAGACGAGCCGACAACCAAGTGCTGATCCGAGACCCTCATGCAAGCCAATACCACAAGTAGAACCCTTGGTGGTCAAGTTGCCCAAGACAGCGTCCCAACCTCCGGTCACGCAGGAGGTAGCTGAAGAATAGGTAGAACTCGTGAAGTATCTTGTTGCAAAGGTGGATAGTCCCTCTCCTGATGTTGTAATCCCTGTGGACAAAATTACTTATTTTATCAATAAGAGGCTGTCTTTGAACTATCCTGTGTGTAATAAATTTAATCAGATGTACACTGTGGGGGCACGGTCGGGATATTAACCTGCACATACAGGTGACAACCGTCCATACCGCAAATCGACTTACTCCCATTAGAGGGGCCTACTTCTTAGTCCCAGGCAGAAGAGAAGGGTATCAGACGATCATCTTTGGCCGAAAAGAAGGTCTTCAACCTTTCATGTCTCAAGAGTTTGATCTCGAACCCGATACTGGAAGATTACCACTCTACCTGTATAGTCCTCAAGCCAAGTACTTCATGCAAAAGCAGGGGTACGACATGGAGGCTACCCAGGTCTAAATTATAGCAACGGTCGGTGATCGCCTCTGCAGCTGTCAACCTCGTTTGGGAAACCTTAGGATTATTACGGCAAGTCCAAATGTGGTCTCGGTTATGTTACGCCAGCAACAACGCCCGACAACTCCGATGAAGAATATAAGTGGCATTCTCACTCATCCGAATCACCTACATACGATTCCGATGACAGCATTAGAGATATGTTCAGGCAGACATTATCTGTCAACATGGCATCCGCTGACATTGAAGAGGAAGACAAAGATTTACTCGAACCTCTTGAATTAGAGCCATGGGCCCAACAACTTGATGCACAATGGTAGAAGCACTTTGAACAAAGGGACCCTCCTACTGAAGACAAAGTCATGGAAGTTGATCTCGGTAACGAATCCTCTCCAAAGCCAATCTTCGTCAGTAAAAGCCTGACGGACGACGAGCGAGAGTCATTGTTGCAACTCGTCAGAGAGTATATCGACGTTTTCGCTTGGAGCTATGAAGACATGTAGGGCTAAACCTCGAGATCGTACTTCATAAGCTCCATATTCATCCGGACGTAAAACCAATCAAGCAACAGCAACGACAATTCCGTCCAGACATCATGAACTCCATTGAAATGAAAGTAAATAAGCTTATAACTAGCGGTTTCATCCGCGAGAAGTAGCACCTAGATTGGATAGCTAATATAGTACCAGTTGTCAAGAAGAACGGAAAGATCTGAATCTGCATCAACTTTTTCAATCTGAATACGGCATGTCCTAAGGAAGAATTCCCTCTTCCCATCACCAACATAATGATCGATAATACGTGTGGCTTCGAGCGCATATCCTTTATGGATGGCTTTTCAGGATATAATCAAGTCAAAATGTCTCCTGACGATGAGAAGCATACGTCATCCCGAACACCGATCGGTGTGTATTGCTACACAGTCATGCCTTTCAGCTTGAAGAACGCCGATGCTACATATCAACGAGCTCTGAGCGTCATCTTCAGAGATCACTTGCGCAAGACGGTGGAGTGTTACGTTGACGACATCGCCGTCAAAAGCCGCTCCAAGGATGATCACTTATACAATTTGAAGACAGTATTCGACCTTATGCGAGCGCACAACCTGAAGATGAATCCCACCAAGTCCTTCCTGGGTGTGTCCAGCAAAAAGTTCTTGGGCTTTGTCATTACTTCCCGGGACAGTCACAAAGACCCCGATAAGACAAAGGCAATCCTGGAGATGAGTCCACCGAGGAACCTCCGTAAACTCTGTGTCCTTCAGGAAAGACTAGCCTACATCAGGAGGTTCATATCTAACCTCTCAGGGCGATGTCAACCCTCCATACAACTCATGAAGAAAGGCGTCTCTTTCAAATGGAATAAAGAATTTCAACGCGTCTTTGATGACATTAAGGAATACCTGTCGAATCTGCCAGTTTTGGTAGCCCCGGTCGCCGGAAAGCCTTTCCTGCTCTATGTACGAGTGCTGGAACACTCCCTCGATGCCTTGCTAGCACAGAAAAATGATGCAGGACACGAACAAGCCATATATTATCTCAGCCGAATGATGGTGGGGCCGGAGCATAGGTACACCACCGTGAAGAAGGAATGCCTTGCCTCGGTGTTCGCCATTCAGAAAATATGACACTATGTGTCAGGACAGACCATTCATGTTGTCTTACGAGTTAATCCCCTCAGGGTTCTCATGACCAAGCCAGACGCACTCAATTCTCGTCTAGCCACATGGGCGATACTGTTATCCCCTACGACATGGTTTTCATTCTGCAGAAGGCTGTTAAAGGCCAAGCCTTGGCCGACTTTCTAGCAGCCCAACCAGGCTCAAAAATAGTTAGAATCTATGAAAGAATCCTAGACGAAGTCGTTAACTCAAAGACGACTTCACATGATGACGTTTGGCGAATGTTCTTCGACGGTGCTTCAAGAACGGGACCCCAAGATGATATCATCGCTGGAGTCGGGATAGTATTATTTTCACCCTCCGGATTGGTGGTCAACCGGGCATAATCTCTCACAAAATCCTGTTCAAACAATGTAGCCGAATATAATGCTTTGGTCATCGGGCTCCGACTCGTAAAAGAAGTGGAAGTCGAATACCTAGAAGCATATGGCGACCCGCAGTTGATTGTTAATCAAATCTGAGGCTCATACGAGGTTCGTAACGTGGACCTGATTCCCTATCATCAGACAACAATTGCCATCATTGTAACCTTGAAAGGTTTTTTTTATAGAGCATGTTTCTAGACTCCAGAATATTGAAGCCGATGTCCTAGCAGTTCTCGTCGCTTCTTTTGCGGTTCTAAATTATGCTCATCATCTAGTCGACGTGATAGGCCATGAGATGGTATGTCCTAAAAACAACGTTCAACTGGATACGAGTTACTCTACCCAGATAACCAATGACGTGCAAGACTGGAGACTCCCGTTCATCGACTTTGCTGTCTACAGAATCCTGTCTGAGAATATGAAAGAAGCAACTTCAATCAGAAGGCGTTCTCTCAGATTCTTTTATGACACAGAAACAAAAATATTATATCGACGATGTTACGACGGGCTGCTATTAAGATGTCTATCAAATGCAGAAGCCAAAGAAGCCTTATGCGAGGCTCTCGATGGCGTTTATGGGGCTCACCAACCTGGACCGAAGTTGCAGGACCGTCTCCGTCGGATGGACTATTACTGGCCTACGATGGTAGCAGACACAGTCGACTATGCAAAGAAGTATAGGGCTTTTCAGATCTACGCAGATTTTATACATCTGCCATCCGAATTCTTACACCTAACAATGGCCTCTTGGCTATTTGAAGCATGGGGAATGGACATCATTGGCCCAATCACCCCGCCGTCGTCCAAAGGGCACCGATTTATACTTGCAATCACCGACTACTTCTCCAAGTGGGCGAAAACTGTTCCGCTGGCAGAGGTAAAGACATTAAATGTGATCAGTTTCATAAAATATTATTTACCGTTTTGGACTGCGACGGAGGATCATTCATGACAATGGTCCACAGTTCGTAAGCCATGCCTTCTATCGATTCTGTGATAAGAATCGCATTCAGAATGTAGCTTTAACGGCATACAACCCATCAGCTAATGGTCTGGCCGAAGCCTTTAACAAGACCATAATCAAGCTTCTCAAGAAGTTCGTGTCCTCAAACAAGCGCGATTGGAATAAAAAGTTAGGCGAATGCTTATGGGTGTACCGTACTACGAGTCGAACGGCTACAGGAAATATACCGTTTTCTCTGGTGTACGGGAGCGAGGCAGTTCTCCTATTGGAGACTCAGATCCCCTCACTTCGTGTGGCCCTTACTTACCGGTTGACCTCGGACGATAACTACCGCCGACGGCAACAAGAATTGGAAGCTTTAGACGAGAAGCGCTTGCAAGCTCAACAAAGCATCGAGCTCTATCAAGCACGCATCTCTCGGGCCTTCAATAAGAAAGTCAAGTAGACATTCCAAATAGGCAGTCTCGTCTTGGCTGTTCGCAGACCGATGGTCATCACTCACAAAACCACTGAAAAATTTCAGCCCAAGTGGGAGGGTCCATTCTCGAGACCGTATTCTCCAACGGCGCATACCGACTCGCGAAGCAGAATAGAGACTTGCTTATGATGCCCATAAACGACAAATTTCTGAAGAAATACTATGTCTAAGGACATACTGGTACTTCCTCAAACCACCAAATCTTCCAGGCCATCGAGTTATGTACACCAAGTACCTCTAAACTCACACTCTATTTACTCCGAGTGGATTCACATTGTATCTCGCTGAGTGGCGAGTCATGTATGCTGATACCTCTGAACTTCTACTCTAATGCTTTATCACACAGGAGTCTGCCCAGCTTATCGTTATATCTGAGCAAACTTTCTGGTCCTGATTATCGTGTATCACGTCCATATTACCTCTGACACCGATTGTCTCTTAAAATAACACCTGTACCCAACCCGGGATAAAAGACATGGTGTTAAGACCACAAAACCTATCACGTCCATATCACCTCTGTTGGGTTTTGTCTCAAAATCTATAACTCGTACCACCAGTACACAGAAGGGTAATAGGTCCACAAAAAATTATTCCTGATTATCGTGTGTCACATCCATATTACCTCTAATATCGATAGTCTCCTGACTTAACACCCATACCCAACCCGGGATAAAAGACATGGTGTTAAGACCACAAAACCTATCACGTTCATATTACCTTTGTTGGGTTTTGTCTCAAAATCTATTACTCGCACCACCAATGCACAGAAGAGTAATAGGTCCACCAAATATTTTCTGATTATCGTGTGTCACATCCATATTACCTCTGATACCGATAGTCTCTTGACTTGACACCTGTACCCAACCCGGGATAAAAGAAATAGTGTTAAGACCACAAAACCTATCACGTCCATATTACCTCTGTTAGGTTTTGTTTCAAATCTATTACCCGCACCACCAGTGCACAAAAGGGTAATAGGTTCACAAAAGTTATCATAATCTATTACTTGCACCACCAATGCACAGAAGAGTAATAGGTCCATAAAATATCATTCAAATCTATTGCTCACATCTCCAGATGCACAAAAGGGTAATAGGTCCACAAAAAGTCCCCCAGTGGGATGTCCTTTATCAAAACACAAATGCTGTATTAGGCCCTCTAGTACAAGCACCACAAATACCACAAGCAAAGAATAGAGTGAATGTATTCTGTTTCTTCAAAATCAGTTGCATTCATAGGATTACATCTCAAAAAAAAAAAAATTAGATCCTCGTCAAAAGAATGTGTAAAAGAAAAAGTTCTTCATTTCTTTATCTAGACAGGAAGTAAAGGATTACATTGATGTCCAAAAGAAACAAAACACAAACTACAGCTAAAGATAGACAAACACCAAAACAAAATACGGACATTTATTTCTCATATTCTCAGAAACAACAATTACATGGCTACCCACAGATCCTTACAGTCAAGGATCATAGTTGTGTTGAGGCATATACCATTTCCTCGGCCATTTTGCATACAAAGAATCTATTTGATTAAGGTCCTCAGCGGGGGCAGGAGGGTCAGAACTCCCAGTACTACTACCCTCGGACTTGAGCTCCTCCTTTATAACAATTTCAATCTTGGGAGTAATTCCCTCCCCGATGGACGCCAGTTCTTCTTTTACCTCAACTTTTGGTATCACCTCCTCCTTAACAAACGGTGACTACTGTTTGACGAGAGGAGGCAGCATCTCTTCCTTCACAGTGGTCTCAGCCTTTGGCATGGATGCTGCAAAAATCAAAAAAAGAAGATAGTCGTATGAAAATAAAGTGAATGGACTCCTTTTCAGGTATACGGCCTAGCCAAACAGAACCTATGCGGCCTAGTTATGAGGGATGCACATGCGGCTTAAGAACATGAGATGCATGCTGCTCAGTAATACAGTACTGTTAGGCAGTGCTCATACGGCTTAATCATGAGGCACTGTAACACCCACTTTTCTAAATTGAGGGTAATTTTAAAATTTTATAATTTTGATTATTCAATAATAAGATTTAACTCAGGTTGTGATTTTTGGTGATTTTTAATCAATTTAAAACTATTTAAAATGTTGAATTATAATTTTTATGGTTAACTAGTTAAACCCTAGTTTGGCTAAGCCTAGAGACTAACCATGACCAAGGGAGCCTAGTCAAGTGATTAGGATGACTAATTACAACTTTTAGCCTAGGGGTATTTTGGTCATTTTGATAATTATGTGAAATTGTAATTTATATTAATTAAATATTGTGCTAATCCTTTAGATAAGCCTTAACCTAGAATCTTAGCCTAATCTAGATTAGCCTTGAGCTTAGAGTCTTGATTAGGGTAACCTAGTAATGATAAGATTAATAATATCTAGATATTTCTAGGAAGGATATTTACTCTTAGGATATTTGTGAAAAAGAAAGCCTCATGACTAGTTGAACCATTAGGAAGGCTTATAATTGGGTGGACAAGCCCTATCCACTCATCTACATCTAAAACCTAACCCTAATTCATCTAATGGCAGCCACTATAGGTAGGTTAGCCTCCCTTCCTTTTATTTCATTCTATTTTGCCTATTTTCCTTCACAAAGTGTTCTTTCCCAAATTAGAGAGCTTCTCTCTTTGATTTGATCTCCAAATCCTTACATCCCTCTACCAAAATTTCCATCCAACCTTCTTATACTACCAAGGGAGGGTGCTAGCAAAGATTTGGAGCAAAGTACAAGAAGGAGTGTCCTTTTTGGAAGGTCTTCGTGTCGGAGCCGTGTCCTTGGGAGTATCATTGGGATTCCACTCCCAATAGGCAAAACCAACCCTCTAAATTAATTTCCTATACATATTAGTTAGTTTTGAACCCATATGAGCCACCCCCATGCATGTACCCCATTTAGATTCAAATTTGAGGCCATTTGGAGCTCTCTTGAGGATTTTAGATATGTGTTTTGTGTCCTACTTGATAGATCCCAAATTAGGACACCCCATGTGTATGTATGTATGATAATAGTTTATATAGATATTTAAATTCAGTTTTAGAATGGTTAGAGAGTGGATTTATCTTAGATAGGATGGTTAGAATGAGTTTCATTTGGATACCTATGTTGGTATCCAAGTATCTTGGCCTACATTTGTTTGTTTTGTCCAAAATAACTCAAATTCGTCATAATATTCATCCACGTTTTTATTAACCAAAGCAACTTAGAAATATCATAACTTTTAGCTTAGAACTCGGATTAATCTTTCTTTTTTTTTTAAAAACCATATCGAAGTTAGCTTTCCAAATATATATTTTAATAAGCCAAATTCTTTCTAGAACTTTTTGTAGAATTATTTGAGTGTCAGCTATACGAAAGACGAACGCGTTTCAGTATTTTTGCGATTTTGGGAACTTCCGGACACAAAAATACGATCCGTTTGAAGTTTCGGAAAGCTAACACGAAGGACTACAACATAATTTAATCCTAGAATTTAGTGAAGGCCCAATTGGTACAGTATTGGTTTTAAGTAGAAGAGTGACTATACAACATAGGCATTTTGTGTAACCTATGAGCATATATAGTATGGATATTAAATAAATGTAGAGTATGTAATGCATGATATGTCAGATGAATGAAATGATATATATATATATATATATATATATATATATATATATATATATATATATATATATATGATATATATCCTCTTTACAAATATGTATATATATAGTTGAATGTAAGCATGTAGGAATGCAATCAATGTAATGTATGTAAGCAATGCGTAAATGCATGAATGAAAGAATGATATACAATGTATGCATGAAAGTATATAATGAATGCTAGATATGAATGCAAGGTATACATATAATGATAGATATGAATGCATAATGTATAAATAATGTAATACAACATATAATGATAGCATGTGTGGTAATGTAGAATATATGATACAAGCATGTATATGTCCACTGTTTCTCTTTTTCTTACATTTTTCCTTTCTTTCCTTTCCATTTCAGTTTTTTTCCCTTTTTTCTCTTCTATTTTTACATGTTGTATATAATGTATATAATGTATAGATGCATGTAAGTATGTAATATGCATGAATGACATGTATGTAATGAAAATAAGTATATGCATGCAACTTAATGATATGTGAATGGATAAAATGCATGAACTGAAGTATGCATGTATATGGGATATATATATATATATATATATATATATATATATATATATATATATATATATATATATATATATATTATGTGACATGGGATACATGGTGTGTGTGTGTGTGACATGGGATACATGGTGTCAAAGGGTGTATGAATGCATGTGTGTAAAAGGTTATAGGGTAACTCAGTTTATAGAAATGTATACATACATACTTACATTGCATACAAGCATACATACATATCATGTATACATACATACATTGCATATATGCCTACAAACATATCATATATGTATACTTGCATTCATTCATGCACTTATACATACATACATATTTGAATACATTATATATATATGTATATATATATATATATATATATATATATTATATATATATATATATATATTTTTTTTTTATATTATATATATATATATATATATATGTGTGTGTGTGTGTGTGTGTGTGTGTGTGTGTGTGTGTGTGTGTGTGTGTGTGTGTGTTAAGGTAATCTAATGAATATATTCACATATATTTTGATTTGAATATATGAGTTTGTATGCATATATTACATGTATGTTTGTATGCATGAATGAATGTAATATAATGTAGAGTATGCATATATGAATATAATGTATGCAAGTATATAATGTATTCAAATATGTATGTATGTATAAGTGCATGAATGAATGCAAGTATACATATATGATATGTTTGTAGGCATATATGCAATGTATGTATGTATACATGATATGTATGTATGCTTGTATGCAATGTAAGTATGTATGTATACATTTCTATAAACTGAGTTACCCTATAACCTTTTACACACATGCATTCATACACCCTTTGACACCATGTATCCCATGTCACATACACCTATCTATCACTAAATCTGAGAACATTAACACATATCCTTTTACACACATGCCAAACACACACATACTCACTTACTCTTTTACCTCTCTTTCTATCTCTCTCTCTCTATATATATACGTATGTGCCTATATATATAGCTTTACTATATATATCTACGTATATGAATATATGAATGTGAATAATATATATACATTATATGACTATGTTTGTGTGCCTTGTTAGCTTATGGTTTAGTTTTGTGCTTGGTTTAGCAAGTGACTTAAGCTATGAGTTAGTAGCTATCTTGGATACTTGATTTGCATATACTTAGTTTGTTTAGACCTAGAATTGACTAACCTAGACTAGTTGACCATTTTTGACCCAACCCTAGCTAGTTTGACCACAGTTGACTAGAGTTGACCTAGTTTGACTTTATAGTTGACCAGAGTTGACCAAGAGTTGACTTTGACCTAGATTGACTTAGACTTATGTAGATTGTATTATAATTTTAATTATCATATAAATTGAACTCTTTATAACCTGTGTTGCTATAACTAGGACTCTGTGACTCCAGTTGGCCATCTTTTTATATCAGCTGTTCAGGGTATCAGGCGAGTATATTCTTTGACCGTTTCATACTTGCTAGAACTTATATTCCTGCTCTAGATTACTTTACTTGTATGTTGTCACGTTGGTAACACGGATTGGTACTATATGGATCTTTTCATGAGATGTTATCCCCCTCGGGAGCATCAAATACTTCATGTCATGTGTGTTTCACTTACATTGTTTCTTCATGCTTCACTATTCATGTATACTCTTATGATTCATGTACTCTCATGTTCACAGAGACCCCATGAATCAATTTCACGTGTGCTCGTTTATGAGGCAGTGAGATCATGAATCTTAACATAACATGTCTGGATCCTTGTGTATTGATTGGGGATGGGGGAGTAGAAATAGTCATGTGAATAATTCAAAAGTAGTGTAGCCATGTTCAACCTCTCATGAATAACCTCTAGCTGTTCATATGTCTATCTTATACTCTGATTCACTAGTCACTGATAGTTCTCTACTTATAGTAGATATTTTTATTACAGTTATCTCTTTTACTTCATGTATATTCCTTCAGTTATTCATGTATCTTACTCTATTGCATGTTTATTATCTTTTGACATGATATGAACCGCGTGAGATATATTTTGCTCGTTCCTGTCCTGACTGGACCTGTTAAAAATATTATAGGTAACATAGAGATTCACAGCTAGCCTAGAGGACCAGTAGAGCTTGGAGTAGATTGCTAGTTTATGGTTTAGTTTTCTCTGTTGGAACTTGTATTGTAATAAGTGGAGATTTGAGTTGTATTTGAGATTGTTTGAGATATTATTATTTTAGAAGTTTATTTAAGTTGTTGTATTTGAGATTGTTTGAGATATTATTATTTTAGAAGTTTATTTAAGTTGTTGTCTTGAGTTTAGTATAGACTTCTGCGTTATTCTATCATTCTTAGACTGTGATTGAGTTTCATTATATCTATACTTGTCCTCCGTTCGGAGTTAAGATTTGACAAGTACATTATATAATTGCGTGAGTTGTTGATTAGATAGTAACCTAGAACAGCGTTCTACTGCCGACGCTGCGGCGTAGGCTGGACGTACCCACTTCTCGTGCCCCTACACTGGATGCGGGTCATGACACATTTTTAGTGGTGGCCCATGCAGGTCGAGATTCGCATTTGTGCGAAGTCGTGGTAGTACGACGATTAGTTATACTGTTGCGTACCTGCGATTAGAGATAAGGAATAGGTGTTAGAATGAGAGGATACTCAATCACTGTTAGAATTTCTTGAGAGATTCTGGGGACGACCCTTGAGAATCTTATTTTAACTTCGATTTGAAATATCTTTTTCCCTTGATTTGATTCACCCTTACGTCCTGTTATTGAATTTGATTTTTGATGGATTATTGTTGAATTTTGTATCTTGATGTATATATATATATATATATATATATATATATATATATATATATATATATATATAAAATGAGGGTAATTTTGAACTTTTATAATTTTGATTAATCAATAATAAGATTTAACTCATGCTGTGATTTTTGGTGATTTTTAATCAATTTAAAACTATTTAAAATGTTGAATTATGATTTTGATGGTTAACTAGTTAAACCCTAGTTTTGCTAAGCCTAGAGACTAACCATGACCAAGGAAGCCTAGTCATGTGATTAGGACGACTAATTACAACTTTTAGCCTAGGGGTATTTTTGTCATTTTGACAATTTTGTGAAATTTTAATTTATATTAATTAAATATTGTGCTAATCCTTTAGATAAGCCTAAACCTAGAATCTTAGTCTAATCTAGATTAGCCTTGAGCTTAGAGTCTTGATTAGGGTAACCTAGTAATGACAAGATTAATAATATCTAGATATTTCTAGGAAGGACATTTACTCTTAGGCCTCGTTTGGTTCGCGGAATCTCCCGGTTGGGAAAGGAAAGTGATTACTTTCCTATGTTTGGGTGTCCAAGGAATTGAGGAGGAAAGGAAAGTGATTCCCAATGGAAGGGAAATTAGGGGGGAAAGTGATTCCATCCATTCAAGGAAGGAATCACTTTCCCACATTGAAGTATTCACTTTCCTTTCCAAATTCCTTGGCATTACCAAACATCGGAAAGGAAAATCAATAGGAATTAAAGTTTCCCAAAGGAAAGGAAATGACAAGGAATTGATTTCCTTTCCCTTCCATTCCGCGAACCAAACGAGGCCTTAGGATATTTGTGAAAAAGAAAGCCTCATGACTAGTTGAACTAATAGGAAGGCTTAGAATTGGGTGGACAAGCCCTACCCACTCATCTACATATAAAACCTAACCCTAATTCATCTAATGACAGCCACTATAGGTAGGTTAGCCTCCCTTCCTTTCATTTCATTCTATTTTGCCTCTTTTCCTTCCAAAGTGTTCTTTCCCAAATTATAGAGCTTCCCTCTTTGATTTGATCTTCAAATCCTTACATCCCTCTACCAAAACTTCCATCCAACCTTCTCATACTACCAAGGGAGGGTGTTAGCAAAGATTTGGAGCAAAGTACAAGAATGAGTGTCCTTTTTGGAAGGTCTTCGTATCGGAGTCGTGTCCTTGGGAGTATCATTGGGATTCCACTCCCAAAAGATAAAACCAACCCTCTAAATTGATTTTCTATACATATTAGTTAGTTTTGAACCCATAGGATCCATCCCCATGCATGTACCCTATTTAGTTTCAAATTTGAGGCCATTTGGAGCTCTCTTGAGGATTTTAGATATGTGTCTTGTGTCCTACTTGATAGATCCCAAATTAGGACACCTCATGTGTATGTATGTATGATAATAGTTTATATAGATATTTAAATTCAGTTTTAGAATGGTTAGAGAGTGGATTTATCTTAGTTAGGATGGTTAGAATGAGTTTCATTTGGATACCTATGTTGGTATCCAAGTATCTTGGCCTACATGTGTTTCTTTTGTCCAAAACAACTCAAATTCGTCTTAATATTCATCCACGTTTTTATTAACCAAAGCAACTTAGAAATATCATAACTTTTAGCTTTGAACTTCGATTTATCTCCCTTTTTTTTTAAAAGAACCGTATCGAAGTTAGCTTTCCAAATATATATTTTAATAAGCCAAATTCTTTTTGAACTTTCTGTAGAATTATTTGAGTCTCAGCTGTACGAAAGACGAACGCGTTTCGGTATTTTCGCGATTCTGGGAGCTTTCGGACACGAAAATACGATCCGTTTGAAGTTTCGAAAAGCTAACACGAAGGACTACAACATAATTTAATCCTAGAATTTAGTGAAGGCCCAATTAGTATAGTAATGGTTTTAAGTAGAAGAGTGACTATACGACATATGCATGTTGTGTTACCTATGATCCTATATAGTATGGATATTAAATAAATGTAGAGTATGTAATGCATGATATGTCAGATGAATGAAATGATATATATATATATATGATATATATCTTCTTTACAAATATGTATATATATATGGTTGAATGTAAGCATGTAGAAATACAATCAATGTAATGTATGTAAGCAATGCATAAATGCATGAATGAAAGAATGATATACAATGTATGCATGAAAGTATATAATGAATGCTAGATATGAATGCAAGGTATACATGTAATGATAGATATGAATGCATAATGTATAAATAATATAATATAATATATAATGACAGCATATATGGTAATGTAGAATATATGATGCAAGCATGTATATGTCCACTGTTTTCCTTTTCCTTACATTTTTCCTTCCTTCCCTTTCCATTTCAGTTTTTTTTTCCTTTTTTCCTCTTCTATTTTTACATGTTGTATACAATGTATATAATGTATAGATGTATGTAAGTATGTAATATGCATGAATGACATGTATGTAATGAAAATAAGTATATGCATGCAACTTAATGATATGTGAATGGATATAATGCATGAACTGAAGTATGCATGTATATGGGATATGAATGAATGATATATATATATATATATATATATATATATATATATATATATATATATATATATATATATATATATATATATATATATATATATATATGTTAAGGTAATCTAATGTATGTATTCACATATATTTTGATTTGAATATATGAGTTTGTATGCATATATTATATGTATGTTTGTATGCATGAATGAATATAATATAATGAAGAGTATGCATATATGAATATAATGTATGCAAGTATATAATGTATTCAAATATGTATGTATACATCTATGTATGTATGTTTGTATGTATAGGTGCATGAATGAATGCAAGTATGCATATATGATATGTATGTAGGCATGTATGCAATGTATGTATGTATACATGATATGTATGTATGCATGTATGCAATGTAAGTATGTATGTATGCATTTCTATAAACTGAGTTAACCTGTAACCTTTTACACACATGCATTCATACACCCTTTAACACCATGTATCCCATGTCACATACACCTACCTATCACTAAATCTGAGAACAATAACATATATCCTTTCACACACATGCCAAACACACACATACTCACTTACTCTTTTACCTCTCTTTCTCTCTCTCTCTCTATATATATACGTATGTGCCTATATATATAGCTTTCCTATATATATCTATGTATATGAATATGTGAATGTGAATAATGTATATAATATATGACTAAGTTTGTGTGCCTTGTTAGCTTATGGTTTAGTTTTGTGCTTGGTTTAGCAAGTGACTTAGGCTATGAGTTAGTAGCTATCTTGGATACTTGATTTGCATTTACTTAGTTTGTTTAGACCTAGAATTGACTAACCTAGACTAGTTGACCATTGTTGACCCAACCCTAGCTAGTTTGACCACAGTTGACTAGAGTTGACCTAGTTTGACTTTATAGTTGACTAGAGTTGACCAAGAGTTGACTTTGACCTAGATTGACTTAGACTCATGTAGATTGCATTATAATTTCAATTACCATATAAATTGAACTCTTTATAACCTGTGTTACTATAACTAGGACTCTGTGACTCCAGTTGGCCATCTTTTCATATCAGCTGTTCAGAGTATCAGGCGAGTACATTCTCTAACCGTTTCATACTTGCTAGAATTTATATTTCTGCTCTAGATTACTTTAATTGTATGCTGTCACGTTGGTAACACGGATTGGTACTATATGGATCTTTTTATGAGATGTTATCCCCCTCGGGAGCATCAAGTACTTCATGTCATGTGTGTTTCACTTAGATCATGTATCTTCATGCTTCACTATTCATGTATACTCTTGTGATTCATGTACTCTCATGTTCACAGAGCCCCCATGAATCAATTTTACGTGTGCTCGTTTATGAGACAGTGAGATCATGAATGTTAACATAACATGTCTGGATCCTTGTGTATTGATTGGGGACGGGGGAGTAGAAATAGTCATGTGAATAATTCTAAAGTAGTGTAGCCATGTTCAACCACTCATGAATCACCTTCAGCTGTTCACATATCTATCTTGAACTCTGATTCACTAGTCACTGATAGATCTCTACTTATAGTACATATTTCTATTACAGTTATCTCTTTTACTTCATGTACATTCCTTCAGTTATTCGTGTATCTTACTATATTGCATGTTTATTATCTTTTGACATGATATGAACTGCATGAGATGTATTGTGCTCGTTCCTGTCCTGACTAGACCTGTTGACAATATTACAGGTAACATAGAGATTCACAGCTAGCCTAGAGGACCTGTAGAGTTTGGAGTAGATTGCTAGTTTATGGTTTAGTTTTCTTTGTTGGAACTTATATTGTAATAAGTGGAGATTTGAGTTGTATTTGAGATTGTTTGAGATATTATTATTTTAGAAGGTTATTTAAGTTGTTGCCTTGTGTTTAGTATAGACTTCTGTGTTATCCCATCGTGCTTAGACTGTGATTGAGTTTCATTATATCTATACTTGTCCTCCGTTCAGAGTTGAGATTTGACAAGTACATTATATAATTGCGTGAGTTGTTGATTTGATAGTAACCTAGAACAGCGTTCTACCGCTGACACTGCGGCGTAGGCTGGACGTACCCACTTCTCATGCCCCTACACTGGGTGCGGGTCATGACAAACACTTACACAGTTTTGTTATGCAGTGCTCATGCGGCTCAGTCTTGAGGCACTTGTGCGTATCAGTCTTGAGACACTTATGCGGTTCAGTTATGCAGTACTCATACGGATCGATCAAGGAATCACTTATGCGGTTTAGTTATGAAATACTTATGCAGCTTGGACAGGGTCAATTATGTAGCGCTCATGCGACCCAGTCACGAGGCACCCATGCGGGTCAGTAACGCTTATGCGGCTCAGCCCATGCGGACCCATCATACAGAACACATGCGGTCCAATGAGATAGGGCATGCATTGATCATGCCAGAGGCGATACATGACAGTCCTGCGCATAAGATATGCGATATAACCATTCAAAATTAAGTCATCATTTTTCCACCATCCTTACCCTTGATAGGGGGTTGCACGTCGGGATGAATGGAAGGAGAGTCCGCAGCTCTCGACGGGGAGGCGAGTCCCTTCCCTTTGGTCGCAGAACCAGTCGACTTGGAAGCTTTTGGAACCATGACTTAATGGGACAATGAAGACGAAGGAGAACAAGGTAAAATAGAAAAATCTCTCTCCGAATGACCCATATTTATAAGGTTTTTGAAAGAGCGCCATTTCGATTCTCGAGTCCATTAAAAATAATGATGACATTTGGAGATTTTATCCTTAGTAACCGTCGATTTTATTTCGAAAACAGAACCCAAATCCAAAACCAAATCAAGACATTAAATACAGCAGTGGCAGCTGGCAGTCTGGATGGGATCTCCCTGCGGCTCAAAATGTCCCTGTGACTCAAGGTCTCTCCTGACTCGAAGACTCCTTGCGGCTTTGACACGACCCGCACCTTAGAGTAAGGGAACGAGACGTGGGTACATCCAGCCTATGCCACAGTGTCGGCGGTAGAACGCTGTCCTAAGTCAATCATCTAACAATATAAGGTACATGTACAGTATATACACTCCGAATGGAGGTGACATAACAGAATACAGTCTTAATCACATCTAAGGCAGAAAACGATAAGATAGATAGATATGAAATAAAATCCACAGAGATATAAATAGATAGAAGTCTAAGTGTCTAAGATATCACAAATCCAGAAAACATTCCAAATCTCAAATACAGTAATCCATGGAATAATACAACTGAAAAGACATCCTATACTAAGGGTGTGTTATCCACTGCTAAGGGGTCATGCTGCTGATCCAGGTCACAGCAATCCTCTAGGTAGTCCCATAATATGTGGTACAGAGCGCCTCGTCCTAATCCTCTGTAATATTTTTAACAGGTCCAGTCAGGACAGGAGCGAGCACAATACATCTCATGCAAATCATAACAGGTTAGGAGATATAAACATGCTAGAGAGTAAGATACATGAAACTAAAGAACAACATGATATGAAAGAGAGAGAGATGTAAGTTAATAGCTATAGTATATATAGAGAACTAGCAGTGACTAGTGATTTAGAGCACAAGATGGTTATGTAAACGGCACGATGTTACACACGAGTAATCTACAGAGGTTCACACGAGTAACTACAAGATTGATCACATAACCACTTCTACTCCCTCGTCCCCAATCAATACACATGGATCCAGTCAAGTTATGTTATTGCACACGAAGTATAGTTGTACACGATGATCATGTGAGCACACGAGAGTACACGATTTCACACAATTTGTACACGAGTAACCCGAACACAAGGAGTACACGATGCCCATGATAAAGTACATGAACACGAAATATCCGATGTATCCGCTAAGGGGATAACATCGCATGAAAAGATCGATATAGTACTAATCCGTGATAACAAGTGTCAGCATCAAGTAAAGTAATCTAGAGCATAAATATAAGTCCTAGCAAGTATGAAATGATCATAGAATGTAATCGCCTGGTATCCTGAATATCTGAAGAGAATATACTGTCCGAGGAGTGGTGTCTGGCTCCTATAGAATATTACATGTCACTATATGTCTAAAATAGTAAAATAGACTGCTACAATGCATCTACAAGATATTTGGGATCAATCTAGGCTAAAGTCAACATTTGGTCAACTGTAGTCAACTATACTAGTCAAACTAGGTCAACTAGGTCAAGCCTAACCCAAACAAGTCTCACTAAGCCTAGCCAGTCTATCCTAGCAAGCACACATCAATCCCAAGGCTATACAAGCCAAACACAAGCCACACTTCAAGGCACATTCACATTTAGCTATTTATTATGAAATTCATATATATCTAAATGTATATAGGATTACATATATATACAACAGGCATATATACAACATTATATATAAAGAGAAAGTTAGTGAGAGAAACTAGCATGTAAGGCTATGTGTGTTTATGTGTATGTGGACAAGTGTCAGAAGGGTTAGATTGTAGACATGTGTGTGAAACATACATGAAAGTGTATAGCAAAAATTGGGTTACAAACACTAGCTACAAGTTACACTACACATGGCATAAGTTAAACAATCTACATTACACATCCTAATTAACTCACAATCATGCATGGCTAAACATATATATATGTATATCTATATATATAGAAGTAGAGGTTTTAGTTATGCTTTGCTATATATATTAGAACATGTACTGCATACTCTATATATATCTACATATATATGAACAAACATATAGAGAGGGAGAGTTTAGGTTCAGACATTGCATTAGAGTGTAGGTGTGTGTCATGTCTCTGTGTACAGAGTTAGGGATCAATAGATAGGGTGTATATGAGATGACAATCTGTGCATATGAGTGTGTGAATGAGTGACAGGGCTATAGGGTGTGTTTGAGTAATGTGCAATATATTTCCAATGTGTGTGTGTGCTTACATTGGTTTGAAATGTGTGTGTGTATACATTATAGAAAACAGTGTTCTTAGGAAAACTGTGTAGCAGTAGATAGGTTGTGTGTGTGTGTGTGTAGTGAACAGTGTGTGTAATGTGACAGAAAATCAATAGAGTAATATGTGTAACAGTGCTCAGTTCAATGTGTCTCAGGAACAGTGCTATGTGTCAATGTGTGAGGGTGTAATGTGTGTAGTGTCAATGACAGTCAAGTGTGTGTGTTAATAGGAAATCTGTAGGGTGTGTGTAACATGGAAATCAGTAGATACAGTGATGTGTGTCGATAGCTATGAGAGTGTGTCAAAATCAATGTATAATCAGTGTAATGTAACTCAGGAATTCAATTTAGCATTGACAGTTAATAGTTAACAGTCCTAAAAGTTAATATATCAGTCCCAAACCAATTAAAAAACTAAAACCCTTTGTTAACATCAAACCTAACATGCAGCTAATACTTCAGACATGTGGGAATTAAATACATTGCAATTTAATCATGGAAAAATAGTTGAAATCACATTTAATTTTAGAAATCCAAAAATAGTGAACATGTATCAAAAAAATTGGGAAAATACAAATCGATTAATAATAACATATTAATATGACAAATTAATGGTTGATAATCAAAACCCCACATGTGCACGTGTTCCTCGATACGTTTCATGTCACCCAGAGCCGGATACGGCGTGTCCATACATCACGAACCACTCTCGTGCACACACAAACACGCTGTCTCGTGCACGCGTGCACTCGCGTCTAGGACACGATACACGACATGACACAACACGTGGGTGTGCACCTTGGTTTGCCACTACTAGGGCTATGTCACTGACACTCTGCATCGTGTCCATGAGACTCCAGGACGCGACATGAGACCCGTGTCAGAGGCGCCTGTGTCATGTGCACGCTGTAGGCAGTGGCCAGTACGGGCCCAATACCGTGTCCGATACACAACCACTCGACACGAGGCTTGGGGGCAGACATGTCAGTCATTGCCCCCTCCTCGATGCCAAATCTCAGGCCGCCACGTGCCCTGTGCAGTGAGCACGAGGCCCCGAGCAGCAGGACAGTGCGCACATACTGTAACAGTGTGTTCGTGTCCTTGTACTGACACGACATGACACAAAAATTACAGACCAAATACTCGAAATCAAAGACAAACCCTAGATCTATAATTCCATTCAAAAATATTTCCAAAATAGCACAAAATATTAGGTGTGGCATTTTATCGAACACATAGACTAGAAAACTGATACGTGTCCGATACGGACACGAAATCAATTACAATGGACACCAAACCTTCACTACAGCTAGGGGACACCTAGATCTTGACTACCATGCAAAGAAAATAGAATTAAAATGGAATTTGAAGGGTTTACCTATAGGTTTCAATGATCAAGAAAAATCTCCAAATCAAATAGTTTCCGTTGCTAGCAAAATCCTCCAAATTGCTCACAAACTGAAATCACTCTCCATGAACATCAAATAGAGGGTGATTAAAAACTATTGCAAAAGATTTGGATCAAAAAGGAATTAAAATGGAATTAATATGAATTTGGAAAGATGGGGATTTACCTTTCCTTTCAAGAAGTTGGTTGAACACAAAAGAGGCAAGAACAAAGGAAAGGAGATTAAATAGGGGGATAACCTAGGTTGGCCGGCCACTTATGGGCTTGGTTAGGGTTAGGGTTAGAAGTCATGGGCCATGGGCCAAATTTCATAAGTCATGGAATTAAATCCTTAAGTCATTAAGTCATTGCACCTATCATTATTTCTCCTATTTCAAACTAGTTTCTAAATGACTAAAATGAGGTTGACTTAAGTTAGACTAGGGTCTCACTATGCTAACTAGGTCACCATAGCTAGGGTTAGCTTCTAGGTTAGTCTACAAAGTCTCAATTAGTCAAAGTCAAAAAATAGAAATCACAAATTCATTAAATTAAATTAATTTCAAAAATTCACAAATGACCAAAATACCCTCAAGCTAAAATGTGGTAGTGACAGGCTTAACCTATCTCCATGCTTCTTATTCAAAGTATTCCAAATTTGCAATTTGAAAACTTTGAAGGGGGTCTTGTAGAAGCATGGAAAATATGAGGTTCATGTGGATCACAACTGACCGCATGAGTACTTTGGGCCAAATTGGTCTGCATAAAGAAGAGTCGCATGACAGACTCAACATGCCCCCTGCAGCCCATCTTCACTATCTCGGATTATATATATTAAAAGTAACCAGACTGATTTTGAGTCGCAGAAGGAAGAAGTTACTTATGCGGCTAAGCTGATCAGTCCTTCTGATAAGCTGACAAAATTTGTCAAAACTGACAAACTAACAGCTCTGACACTCTGACAAAAAAGAAGAAGATAAGACATGATCAGAAAAAATGTCATGTCACCAGCCTGGACATAGTCATGCGGCCAGAAGGACTGCAACCCTAGCTACATGAAACTTATGCAGCTCAATCTATGCACTGTATACGACCAAGGGTGACTAGAACCTGAGCCGCATGAGCTTTATGCGGCCCAGAATATAGAATTTATGCGGCTCAAAAGTCCCCAAGCTATATGCGGATTAAAGGAGACTGTGACCTAAGCCGCATGAGTCTTATGCGGCCCAGCATGGCCAAATACTAAAAGACCTATGCGGCTGAAAATGACTCAAGCAAGTCGATCCTATCCTACGATAGGACACATGGCAGGCTGACCAAGTCTCAACCACCCAGATTTGCTGCAAAAAAATCTCAACAAGTCACCAGCTGGCGGCCAAAGAGCGGGTCTTTGTGTGCTGTTGTAACCACGTGGTCACATAGCCATCTATGTGGCTCAAGATATCTATCACTATAAATAGCAGGGTACCACACCCATACAAAAGGCTGGCAACCTAGGAAGGGCAATTTCTTCAAGAGCAAGGATCGTGTCAGATAGTCCAAGGAGTAAGGCAAAGTTGCTATACTTTCCCGAGCCTCCATCGTCACCCCCCCAGAATAAAAAACTAAACAATTGTACTTACATTGTTTCCTAGGATTTCTTTCTAGGCTTTATCTTGTACAAGCAAGTTTGCAATCAAGTTTAATTCATCTGTAATTTTTTGTTCTTGAAATTTAATGGCAAACATCTACCTAGGCACTTGATCCAGAAAGAAGCTCCCAACACCTGGGGGTGCATCCTCGACCTCCCTGGGGGTAGATGAAGCCGGGGGTAGCATTCCCCTCAATGTATGCGACAATCCGGTGTTCCAAGAGCATACACAGGGGGTAGTGATCCACTGGAATTGTGCAACAGACGTGGACGTCCCTGAGAGTGACCGCCTTCGCCAAGACGATGCGGCTTCCTGCACAGGAGGTAGCACCCCATCTGAGTTCGAGAAAAAGGACATTACGACGTTCCTCGACGATTTCTCTATACGAAGATACGACACGGAGAGCACCTCATCTACGGTCCCTTCCACGTCTATCCACGTACGAACAGTCTTTATGGCCGGCGATGATCATGAAGGGCCTACTGATCGACAACGTCTAAAAGTACTTGAAGCCATGCCCCTATCCTTGGTCAAGTCAGTAGACGAAATCAAAGCTACCTTACCAACTCAACCAGCAAGGAGGCCAGGACAAACAAGCTTGGGACCCGCCATCAATACGGACTCCAATACGACCGTTCCTCCTTTTGGTGACAATCCTCTAGGAGCATCCGCTCCTTCAGCTGCAGACGAAGCCATGGAGGCAAGGAGGGAAGTCCAGGAGCTTCAAGCAATGTTCAATGCCCGAGACTCCTTCCGAGACCTTAGAATACGGCAGCCGTATCCCGTTGCATGGAGAGATGTTCCTTTTTCACCATGGTACAAACCGTTTCATATCGATTCGTATGACAGGAAGACCTCTGCTAGTTGGTACATAACGTATTTTGAGGTCACAACAGACCACTTGCTGCATAGTGATACCATCCTCATACAAATATTTATCGGAGCATTGGAGGGAATCGCGTTCGACTGGTACCGCAACCTTCCGGACAACTGCATCTATTCTTTTGACGGCTTCGAGCACATGTTCCTAGAGAGATTCTACGAAGTGGAACATGATGTGACAATGTCGACCCTCATGGACGTCATTCAGGGGGAGAGGGAGCTAACAAGGAATTATATCGAGCGGTTTCGCCAAACCGCAATAAGATTGCCCCAAGGCAATCCCGAAAGCTCCTTGATTGAAATCTTCCAGAAGAAGTTGCTCCCCGCAATCAGCCTCTGGACGGGTGAAGATCAGTACAGAAATTGGACGACCTTCATCATAAGTGCCACCAATGTGGAGGCGGAGTTAAAAATGGCTCGCCAGTTGGAATTACACATCTCGGATGGAGAAGACAAAGGCAAACGTCCTAGTACCACCCCCAATAACAACAACAGTGGCGGCACCTCCAAAAATCAGGACAATAAAGGCAAACAGGCCCTAGTTGCTGGTACGACCAAGAAGCCTAAACAAAAGCAGGCAGAAGCTCAGTGGCCTAAGGTGAATTACTCATTCGAAGATAGTCATGTCAAGCCTATCTTCGACATGCTCTTGCAAGGAGACAGGATCCAACTCCCTCCACCAAGATGCGAACCTCGAGCGGCGGAGATGGAAGACCCAAAATATTGCCACTTCCACCACTATGTTCATCATTCCACTCATGACTGCTTTCAATTAAAGCGGTACATCCAGAGTCTTATCGACTCCAAAGCTCTGTCGCTAGATTTTGAAGAGGTTACCATGGTGGCAAATATGGTATCGATTCAGTTCGGTGACTTTCCTCCAATAAGTACTCCACACGGGGTAATACCTATCCTCCGGGCAACGATGGAGGTTACTAATCTTTCCTCCGTCCGGGACCAGACGACTGGCTTGGTACCTCTCACCACGTCACGAGAAGAGGTCATGTGGGTGCACCCAGACTTAGTGCCCGAAGTTACCCAGGCGGTGTCATCTCCAACCAACAAGAAGAAGGGCAAAAAGTCCAGATCCTGCCATACAATTTCAGCCGAAGCTGAGGAGGCTACGGCCGTTGTTACCCGGTCTGGGGCACAAGTCCAGCCCACTTTGGGTAATTCTGTCGAAGATCCTCAGCCGGCAATACTGCCTGCTACTGATGTTCCGGGGCCGTCTCAGCCTCCACCAGCGGACATGTCTAAGTCAAAGGAAATCCGCTTCGACAGGCCGCTCCGTAAAGATACACCTTAAGGGCTGGAGTGACCTTACAATTTTGACATATTAGCACAACTGGCTAATATGCCGACAAAGTTGTCATTATACGAGCTCCTAAGGCTCTCTAAGGATCTTCGTGTCCAGAATGTCGACACCTACTTAGCCCAGGTCAAACCTACAGGGAAAGACTCGTCAGAAGATCTCCAGGACAGCAATTATGCAAACGCAATGTCCAACATCGTATTCACCCTACAGGACACGTTGATCAAGACCAACTTGCATGATCGCCCCTTGTACTACACTGGATATATAGGTGACATCAAGGTAGATCGGATGCACATCGATCCTAGCTCGTCGATAAGCATCATCCCGAAAATCTTGCCTCAAGTCCTTGGCATCCCTATGCACCAGCTAGCGGCAACCAACACTGCCATTAGTGATTTCAACTCGGGAATGAGCTACCCCTTAGGAATGATCCGATTGAAATGTCAGATCGGCGACCTGAGAACGGAGGCTACCTGCTACATCATAGACGCAGATACGTCCTATAATATCCTCTTGGGGCGTCCGTGGATACATGACTATATGATCGTACCATCCACACTCCACCAGTGCTTCAAGTATGTCAGTAAGTACGGCTTTATAAAGATGGAATTTACCGACATCGATCCCTTCATGGGGGTTGAGTCTTATTACTCTTCGGAGGCTTATCTATATGAAGAATCAAAGAAGCACACAACTGGCGAACTGTAGGCCATAACAGGGTCACAGGAACCTTTGAGAATTCTTCTCCAGGCCAGTAAACCGTGCAAAGATGTACCCCTTGTCGCAACTTTGCATAAAGAGGTACCCGGTTCACCCGTCCCAGCTGCAAAGTTGGAACCGATGGTCATCCGACTCCCGAGATCCAGCCTAGAGCCAAAGACTGTCTTAGGGTCGATGGTGATCCGATTGCCGAAATCCAATCAAAGACGACCGGAAGATGCAAGGCCTTCTGGGGAGCCGATGGTGATCCGATTGTCAAGATCCAGTCAAAAGAAATCGGAAGACACGAAGTCCTCTGCCGAGCCGATGGTTATCCGTCTTCCCAAGACGAGCCGACAACCAAGTGCTGACCCGAGACCCACAGGCAAGCCAATACAACAAGCAGAACCCTTGGTGGTCAAGTTGACCAAGACAGCGTCCCAACCTCCGGTCACGCAGGGGCTAGCTGAAGAGGAGGCAGAACTCGCGAAGTATCTTGTTGCAAAGGTGGATAGTCCCTCTCCTGATGATGTAATCCCTGTAGACAAAATTCCTTATTTCATCAATAAGAGGCTGCCGTTGAACTATCCTGAGTGTAATAAACTTAATCTGATGTATACTATGGGGCTCAGTCGGGACATTAACCTGCACACACAGGTGACAACCGTCCATATTGTAAACTGACTTACTTCCATTAGAAGTGCCTACTTCCTAGTCCCAGGCAGAAGAGAAGGGGATCACACGATCATCTGGCCGAAAAGAAGGTCCTCAACCTTTCATGTCTCAAGAATTTGATCTTGAACCCGATGCTGGAAGATTACCACTCTACCTGTATAGTCCTCAAGCCAAGTACTTAATGCAAAAGCAGGGGTACGACATGGAGGCTACCCCAGGTTTGAATTATGGCAACGGTCGGCGATCGCCTCTACAGCTGTCAACCCCGTCTGGAAAACCTCGAAATTATGACCGCAAGTCCAAATACGGCCTCGGTTATGTTACACCAGCAACAACACCCGAGAGCTCCGATAAGGAATGTAAGTGGTATTCTCACTCATCCGAATCACCTACATACGATTCCGATGACAGCATTGGAGATATATTCAGGCAGACATTATCTGTCAACATGGCATCCGCTGACATTGAAGAGGAAGACGAAGATTTACTCGAACCTCTTGAATTGGAGCCATGTGCCCAACAACTTGATGCACAATGGGAGAAGCGCTTTGAACAAAAGGACGCTCCCACTGAGGACGAAGTCATGCAAGTTGATCTCGGTAACAAATCTTCTCCAAAGCCAATCTTCGTTAGTAAAAGACTGACGGACGACGAGCGGGAGTTGTTGTTGCAACTCGTCAGAGAGTATATCGACGTTTTCGCTTGGAGCTATGAAGACATGCCAGGGCTAAACCCCGAGATCGTACTTTATAAGCTCAATATTCATCCGGACGCAAAACTAGTCAACCAACAGTAACGACGGTTCCGTCCAAATATCATAAACTCCATTGAAGCGGAAGTAAATAAGCTTATAGCTAGCGGTTTCATCCGCGAGGAGCAGAACCCTGATTGGATAGCTAATATAGTACCAGTTGTCAAAAAAAATGGAAAGATCCGAATCTGCATCCACTTTCATAATCTGAATGCGGCATGTCCTAAGGATGAATTCCCTCTTCCCATCACCGTCATAATGATCGATAATACATGTGGCTTCGAGCGCATGTCCTTTATGGATGGCTTTTCAGGATACAATCAAATCAAAATGTCTCATGACGATGAGAAGCATACATCATTCTGAACACCGATCGGTGTGTATTGCTACACAGTCTTGCCCTTCGACCTAAAAAATGCTGGTGCTACATATCAACGAGATGAGCGCCATCTTCAGAGATCACTTGTGCAAGACGGTGGAGTGTTACGTTGACGACATCGCCGTCAAAAGTTGCTCCAAGGATGATCACTTACACGATTTGAGGACAGTGTTCAACCTTATGCGAGCACACAATCTGAAGATGAATCCCACCAAGTCCTTCCTGGGTGTGTCCAACGGAAAGTTCTTGGACTTTGTCATTACTCCCCGGGGCATTCACATAGACCCTGATAAGACAAAGGCAGTCCTAGAGATGAGTCCACCGAGGAACCTCCGTAAACTCTGCAGCCTTCAGGGAAGACTAGCCAACATCAGGATGTCAACGTGCCTTTGTTGACATTAAGGAATACCTGTCGAATCTGCCAGTTCTGGTAGCCCCGGTCGCCAGAAAGCCTTTTATGCTCTATATACGAGTGCTGGAACACTCCCTCGGTGCCTTGCTAGCACAAAACAATGATGCGGGGCACGAACAAGCCATCTATTATCTCAGCCGAATGATGGTGGGGCTGGAGCATAGGTACACCACCGTGGAGAAGGAATGTCTTGCCTTGGTGTTCGCCATTCAAAAAATATGACACTATGTGTCAGGGCAGACCATCCATGTTGTCTTGCGAGTTAATCCCCTCAGGGTTCTCATGACCCAGCCAGGCACACTCAGATTCGTCTAGCCAAATGGGCGATACTGTTATCCCCCAACGACATGGTTTTCGTTCCGCAGAAGGCTGTCAAAGGTCAAGCCTTGGCCGACTTTCAACCAGCCCCTCTAGGCTCAGAAACAGTCAGAATCTATAAAGAAATCCCAGACGAAGTCGTTAACTCAAACATTACTTCACATAATGACGTTTGGCGAATGTTCTTCGACAGTACTTCAAGAAGGGGGCCCCAAGATGATATCATCACTGGAGTCGGGATAGTATTAATTTCTCTCTCCGGATTGGTGGTCAACCGGGCATATTCTTTCACAGAACCCTGTTCGAACAATGTAGCCGAATATAACACTTTGGTCATTGGGCTCCGACTCGTAAAAGAAGTGGGAGTCAAATACCTAGAAGCATATGGCGACTCGCAGTTGATTGTTAATCAAATCCGAGGCTCATACGAGGTTCGTAACGCGGACCTGATTCCCTATTATCAGACAGCAATTGCCATCATTGTAACCTTGGAAGGGTTCTTTATAGAGCATATTCCTAGACTCCAGAATATTGAAGCCGATGTCCTAGCAGGCCTCGCCGCTTCTTTAGCGGTTACAAATTATGCTCATCATCTAGTCGACGTGATAGGCTATGAGTTGTTTTGTCCCAAAAACAACGTTCAACTGGATACGAGTTACTCCGTCCAGATAACCAATGACGTACAAGACTGGAGACTCCCGTTCATCGACTTTACGGTCTACGGAATCCTGTCTGAGAATATGAAAGAAGCAACTTCAATCAGAAGGCGTTCTCTCAGATTCTTTTATGACACAAAAACAAAAATGTTATATCGACGATCTTACGATGGACTGCTGTTAAGATGTCTATCAAATGCAGAATCCAAAGAAGCCTTACGCGAGGTTTACGATGGCGTTTGTAGGGCTCACCAACCTGGACCGAAGTTGCAGGACCGTCTCCGTCGGATGGACTATTACTGGCCTATGATGGTAGCAGACGCAGTCGACTATGCAAAGAAGTGTAAGGCTTGTCAGATCCACGTAGATTTTATACATCTGCCATCCGAATTCTTACACCTAACAGTGGTCTCTTGGCCATTTGAAGCATGGGGAATGGACATCATTGGCCCAATCACCCTGCCGTCGTCCAAAGGGTACCGGTTTATACCTGCAATCGCCGACTACTTCCAAGTGGGCGGAAGCTGTTCCGCTGGCAGAGGTAAAGACATCAAACGTGATCAGTTTCATAAAACATCACATTATTTACTATTTTGGACTGCCACGGAGGATCATTCATGATAATGGTCCACAGTTCGCAAGCCATGCCTTCTATCGATTCTGTGACAAAAATCGGATTCAGAATGTAGCTTCAACAGCATACAACCTATCAGCTAATGGTCTGGCCGAAGCCTTTAACAAGACCATAATCAAGCTTCTCAAGAAATTTGTGTCCTCAAACAAGCGCGACTGGAATGAAAAGTTGGGCGAATGCTTATGGGCGTACCGTACTACGAGTCGAACGGCTACAGAAAATACAATATTCTTTCTGGTGTACGGGAGCGAGGCAGTTCTCCCATTGGAGACTCAGATCCCCTCACTTCGTATGGCACTTACTTACCGGTTGACATCGGACGATAACTACCGTTGACGGCTACAAGAATTGAAAGCTTTAGACGAGAAGCGCTTGCAAGCTCAACAAAGCATCGAGCTCTATCAAGCACGTATCTCGAGACCGTATTCTCCAACGGTGCATACCGACTCGCAAAGCAGAACGAAGACTTGCTCATGACGCCCATAAACAACAAATTCATGAAGAAATACTATGTTTAAGAACATACTGGTACTTCCCCAAACCAATAAATCTTCCGGGCCATCGAGTTATGTACACCAAGTACCTATGAACTCACACTCTATTTACTCCGAGTGGATTCACATTGCATCTCCCTGAGTGGCGAGTCATGTATGCTGATACCTATGAACTTCCATTCTAATGCTTTATCACACAGGAGTCAGCCTAGCTTATCGTTATCTCTGAGCAAACTTTTTAGTCCTGATTATCGTGTATTACGTCCATATTACCTCTGATACCGATAGTCTCTTAACTTAACACCTGTACCCAACCCGGGATAAAAGACATGGTGTTAAGACCATAAAACCTATCACGTCCATATTACCTCTGTTGGGTTTTGTCTCAAAATCTATTACTCGCACCACCAGTGCACAGAAGGGTAATAGGTCCACAAAAAATTATTACTGATTATCGTGTGTCACATCCATATTACCTCTGATACCAATAGTCTCTTGACTTAACACCTGTACCCAACCCGAGATTAAAGACATGGTGTTAAGACCACAAAACCTATCATGTTCATATTACCTCTGTTGGGTTTTGTCTCAAAATCTGTTACTCGTACCACCAATGCATAGAAGAGTAATAGGTCCACCAAAAATTTCCTGATTATCGTGTGTCACATCCATATTATCTCTTAGACCGATAGTCTCTTGACTTGACACATATACCAAACCCGAGATAAAAGACATGGTGTTAAGACCACAAAACCTATCACGTCCATATTACCTCTATTAGGTTTCGTTTCAAATCTATTACCAGTACCACAAGTGCGCAAAAGGGTAATAGGTCCGCGAAAGTTATCCTAATCTATTACTCGCACCACCAGTGCACAAAAGAGTAATAGGTCCATAAAATATCATTTAAATCTGTTGCTCGCATCTCCAGATGCACAAAAGGGCAATAGGTCCACAAAAAGTCCTCCAGTGCGATGTCCTTTATCAAAACACAAATATTGTATTAGGCCCTCTAGTACAAGCACCACAAATACCACAAGCAAAGAATGGAGTGAATGTATTCTGTTTCTTCAAAATCAGTTGCATTCATAGGATTATATCTCAAAAAAATTCAAAGACTTGTCACAAGAATGAGTAAAAAAAAGTTCTTCATTTCTTCATCTAGACAGGAAGTAAAGGATTACATTGATGTCCAAAAGAAACAAAACACAAACTATAGCTAAAGACAGACAGAAACACATAACAAAATATGGACATTTATTTTTTATATTCTCGAAAACAAGAATTACATGGCCACCCACAGATCCTTACAGTCAAGGATCTTAGTTGTGTTGAGGCATATACCATTCTCTCAGCCATTTCTCATACGAAGAATCTATTTGATTAAGGTCCTCAGCTAGGACAGGAGGGTCAGAACTCCTAGTGCTACTACCCTCGGACTTGGGCTCCTCCTTTATAGAAATTTCAATCTTGGGAGTAATTCCCTCCCCTATGGACGCCAGTTCTTCTTTTACCTCAACTTTTGGTATCACCTCCTCCTTAAGAAGCAGTGACTCCTATTTGGCGAGAGGAGGCAGCTTCTCTTCCTTCACAGTGGTCTCAGCCTTCGGCATGGATGCTGCAAAAATCAAAGAAAGAAGATAGTCGTATGAAAATAAAGTGAATGGGCTCTTTTTCAGCTATGCGGCCTAGCCAAACAGAACCTATACGACCTAGTTATGAGGGATGCGCATGCGGCTTAAGAACATGAGACACATGCGGCTCAGTCATACATTAGGGTTAGGCAGTGCTTATTCGGCTCAATCATGAGGCACTTACACAGTTCTGTTATGCAGTGCTCATGCGACTCAGTCTTGAGGCACTTATGCAGATCAGTCTTGAGGCACTTATACGTTTCAGTTATGCAATACTCATGCAGATCGATCAAGGAATCACTTATGCGGTTCAGTTATGAAATACTTATGCCGCTTGGATAGGGTCAATTATGTAGCGCTCATGCGGCCTAGTCACGAGGCACCCATGTGGGTCAGTAACGCTTATGCGGCTTAGCCCATGCGTCCCCATTATACAGAACACATGCGGTCCAATGAGATAGGGCATGCATCGATCATGCCAGAGGCGATACATGACAGTCCTGTGCATTAAATATGCGATATGACCATTCAAAATTAAGTCATCATTTTTCCACCATCCTTACCCTTGATAAGGGGTTGCACGTCGAAATGAATGGAAGGAGAGTCCGCAGCTCTCGACGGGGAGGCGAGTCCCTTCCCTTTGGCCGCAGCACCAGTCGACTTGGAAGCTTTTGGAGTAATGGCTAAATGGGACAATGAAGACGAAGGAGAAGAAGGTGAAAGAGAAAAATCTTTCTTCGAATGACCCATATTTATAAGGTTTTCGAAAGAGCGTCGTTTCGATTCTCGAGTCCATTAAAGATAATGATGACGTTTGGGGATTTTATCCTTAGTAACCGTCGACTTTATCTCGAAAATAGAACCCAAATCCAAAACCAAATCAAGACATTAAATGCAGCAGTGATAGCTGGCATTCTGGATGGGATCTTCCTGCGGCTCAAGATCTCTCTGCGGCTCAAGGTCTTTCCTGATTCGAAGACTCCCTGCGGCTTAACCTATCTCCATGCTTCTTATTCAAAGTATTCCAAATTTAAAATTTGAAAACGTTGAAGGGGGTCTTGTAGAAGCATGAAAAATATGGGGTTCATGCGGATCACAACTGACCGCATGAGTACTTTAGGCCAAATTGGTCTGCATAAAGAAGAGCCGCATGACAGACTCGACATGTCCCCTGCGGTCCATCTTTACTATCTCAGATTATATATATTAAAAGTAACCAGACTGATTTTGAGCTGCAGAAGGAAGAAGTTACTTATGCGGCCAAGCTGATCAGCCTTTCTGATAAACCTGACAAAATCTGTCAAAACTGACAAAACTGATAGCTCTGACACTCTGACAAAAAAGAAGAAGATAAGACGTGATCAGACAAAATGTCATGTCACCATCCTGGACATAGTCATTCGGCCGGAAGGACTGCGACCCGAGCCACATGAATCTTGTGTGGCTTAATCTATACGCTGCATGCAGCCAAGGGTGACTACAACCTGAGCCGCATGAGCTTTATGCGGCCCAGAATATAGAATCTATGCGGTTCAAAAGTCCCCAAGCTACATGCGGATTAAGGGAGACTGTGACCTAAGCCGTATGAGTCTTATGCGGCCCAGCATGGCCGAACCCTAAAAGATCTATGCGGCTCAAAATGACTCAAGCAGGTCAATCCTATCCTGTGATAGGACACGTGGCAGGCTGTCCAAGTCTCAACCACCCAGATTTGCTGTAAAGAAATCTCAACAAGTCACCAGCTGGCGGCCAAAGAGCGGGTATTTGTGTGCTGTTCTAGCCACGTGGTCACATGGCCATCTATGCGGCTCAAGATATCTATCACTGTAAATAGTTGGGTACCACACCCATGCAAAAGGCTGGCAACCTATGAAGGGCAATTTCTTCAAGAGCAAGGATCGTGTCAGATAGTCCAAGAATTAAGGCAGAGTTGCTATACTTTCTCGAGCCTCCATCGTCACCTCCATAATCAAAAACTAAACAATTGTACTTAGATTATTTCCTATGATTTCTTTCTAGGCTTTCTCTTGTACAAACGAGTTTGCAATCAAGTTTAATTCATCTGTAATTTTTTTGTTCTTGACATTTAATGGCAAACACTATCAAAACAGAGTTCGCTGATATCGGCCCGTTCCGAGGACTTGAAGCCTCTTGTACGGATGCTGATCTATACAAGTCAGTCCCCTGGGATGACGATAGCAATGATGCTGACGACGAGGCAGAGACAGCTTTAGAAAGCACAACAGTGGCCGAAGAACCTTTAAACGTTCGACTGAAAGGGAGGCCTTCCAAGGTGTCAGCGCTTCTTGTTATTAAGCTTCGGGGCAAAGCTCCACCTTTGCCTCCAGTGACGATAAAAGATGGCCAGGAGCTTATACGAATGAGGTTATCCCCGAGGTCCCCAAGGCCGACTATGAAGGCGTAGGAGCATCCGACTACCATTCCCTTGATGGTCAAGGTGAAAGGAAGGCGTCCTCCTTCTCCTCCGACGGAAGCTCTAGTCTTCACTGACGAAAAGCTAGAAGATTACGTCCGTGCCAACACAGAGGCCCACTCTTTCGATGATGTAATCCTTCGGGACAAGATATCTCACTTCATTAACAGAGAGTTGTCATCGAACTACTCTGGCGTATGCTGGAACACCAAATATTTTCGGGATAATTCTCTGTGTAAACTACAGACGCAAGTGACAACTGCCAACCATGTGAGCCAAGTTGTCCCTGCCCGAGGCACCTACTTCATAGTTCCAGCCAGGAAAAAAAGAGGAATCCATCATATTCGGTCGATTGGAGCATCCGTAGCGAATAACTCTTGAAAACCCAGACCTCGATAGCTGTAAAATATAGTTCTACCGCTACACAGCACAGGCCAAAAACCTTCTAGAAGATGGGCTACGACCTGAAAAGCAACAAAGGGCTCAATTATAGCAAAGGCTGACGTCTTCCCTTACGGATTCGTGCTCCAAAGGAAAAAGCTGAAAACTACTACCAACGCACTCGTCGAGGGCTGGGGTACGTTACACCTACGACCACCTCAGAAGATTTAGAAGAAGAAGTCATGAGGCACTCACACTCTTCTGACTCCTCAACTTGGGACTCCGATACCAGTACGGATCAAGTCTTTAAGAAGATGTTGTTTGCTAACATGATCACTAATCAGTTAACTGTCAAAGATAATCAGCGCAGGCAGTTACAAGAGTTAGAAGCGTTGGATGAAAAGCACTTGCTCGTGCAGCAAAGGATTAAGCTTTACCAAGCTCGCATCTCTGGGGCCTTCAACAAAAAGGTCCGCGAAAGATCCTACCAGGTGGGCGACCTCGTCTTGGCAGTACGGAGACCGAAGGTGATGACCCACAAGACGGTTGGGAAGTTCTAGCCCAAGTGGGAAGGGTCGTTTGTCATAGAAACAGTGTACTCCAACGGTGCTTATCGGCTAACTAAGACTAATGGGGACTTGCTAATGATGGCCATCAGCAGCAAGTTCCTAAAGTAGTATTATGTCTGAAGACAGAACCAGCATAGGCACCCACATCCCCTGAGAAGGGTGCCCATGAGTTCTGGGAAGGAGATCTCTCGCTATCCCTCCTATATATTCTCTCAAGTAGATGAACATTTCACGTCCACATTACCTCTGGATTGTTCTTCTATGCCCGGAAGAAGCGACTACTGTGTCCACATTACCGCTGAGTAGTCGTTCTTCTCGTATCAGCTCTATGATTATTCCAGCGGTCTAGAAAATAGTTCACGTCCATATTACGTCTGAATTATTGTTCTATACCCCGGCAAAGATCAAGCCTACTACGTCCATATTACCTCTGGTCAGGTAAATCCATTATGAAGATTCTCTCTTTATTTTGGAGACAAAAGCAAAGGAAACAAGAAAGCTTCTACATATAAAAACATGTGGCTACAAGGACCTATTACAGACCCTTCGTAGTTACATAACAGAAGCAAAAAAAAGCTGAAATGGCGGTGACAGATCCATTCACTTCCTGGTCAAAAAAAGCTACCGCCGGAAGCTGCTACTGGCCCGAGCCGGGGATGAAGACTAGCACAGGACTCCCCTATCTCCCCAGCTAGTCGAAAAGAGCAACCACAGCAGCAGGCCTTGCCATTCCTCAGTCGGTATGACAACCAATACGAAGTCAAAAAGCATGGGTTTGAAACATCATTGACACCCACGACATCCAGGACATGGTTTGTCTCGAGATCCTGTAGTAGTTCTACTACAGCTTCTTTGGATGAAAAGATTTACCACCGACGGCCGCCTCAAGCAAACTCCAGGATCATCAGGAGCCAAACATCGGGCAAGCAAGGCCATTGTTGAAGCAGCTGAGTCTTCTCTTGAAGGGGGACAGTCCTTTATGTATGCTCTTTGCGTGATCCAAGCACGAGCCAGACATCGATCAGAAGGAAGCTTACAAGTTAAGCGAAAGCTCCACTACATGACAGATAACAGTACTGCGAGTGACCAAATGAATGTGACTCCGAACCTCCTCTGCTAAAAAGATTTGCGATCCATACAAAGATGTAAGTGGCTCCAATATCAAGAAGCCATCAGGAGCCCATGCTTTGAAATGATGACTCAGGATAATTAATGCTAAGAGCTAGGCATGACACCAGCCATCACCCAGCTCGTACAGTCCTGACATGTGTTTATGCTTTTGTTCAAAGTATCCCGAGCTTGACTCAAGTTCGGGACACTTTGAAGGGGGTCTTGTAGAAGCATGAAAATTTTTAGCTGAAGACATCCCTTCACCAAAGCGTAGAAGATGCAAAAGACTGAGGCTCAGTACTAAAAAGAAAAAAATAGAAGATATAGAGAGAAGTCCCTTTATTGTCATGTCTACTAAAGTCTAGTACAGACACATGAGGACTATACATAAGGGACTAATTCTGTTCTTCTATAAAGGATCTAGTACAGATTCGACACAAGCCTAGAGGGATCTACAAGGGATGCAGTCTTCATCGAAGCGTAGCCTTCCTTCTTCTCGATACACACACTGGAAGATTGACTTCTACTGAAGCATATTCTGATTTTCTTATAGGTGCAGCTTCTCAGAAGCATATCAGTAACCCAGCACTTTGAAAAAGCCAGAGCCTTCAAGCCAGAGGCGCAGCTACCTGCATGCACCAACCTCAGAAATAAGATGGTGGTAGGCCCACCTCCCCTTCTTTTACTTCAGAAGCCAGTGTCTTCACTCCAGAGGCGCAGCTTCCTGCATGCGCCAAGCTCAAACGTGCAAGGGTGTCATACCCTTCCCTTCGTAGCCAATGCCTTCACTATTCAGAGGCGCTGCTACTTACCTGTATCCATATGAGGCGCATGACGGTGTGTCACGCCTCAGAACCAAAATACTAGAAAGTGGGGAACAGACACAGCCAGCTACATATATTGAAGTGAATCCCATCTCGTAATACGGTTACGGCTGTCTAGATGCATGAGGGTTTAACTACAAGACATTAGTCTCTTATGGTCAAGTACAAGCCTAGTGTCTCAATCTCAAGCAAGCAAGTAAATGTAACAAGATGGTAGATCATCAGACATACAAAGTAAGGCATCCCATATATTACATATTAAGATGATCATGAAGCTAGTCATACAAAATATGAAGACTAGCAAGAGTTAAAGTCATACATGATCAACCCTAGGATTTGTCAATCATGTTACAGCCCTTAGACAGACAGGAATATAAATTCAATACAAGCTAACACTTTCTCGGTGGCTAAACACCTCAAAAGAATAATTTTCAATAGAGTGGGAGAGCAAAATAAAACCCACTCGTTGTCAGGGTTGCGTCTAGTGTTCAGCATCTGGCTGGAAGGCTGGGAGATCCTCGGGTGCTACTCTAAAATCTGGCCATACAAAACCAGCTGGGTCAGAACCCAGAAAAAGCAAGTTCCACGAGGGAGGCTACACTTAAGAACTAAAACCAGCATGTTAGATCACAAGGCATAATAATGACAAGAAAACTTGGAGTTAAGAATTCAGGGGATAAACGATAAGATAACTAAGAAACTACTCCGGTAACCAAGTTACAACCCGTAAACCAAACAAGGACCGGGGTTGAAACCCTTCACCTAAATATAACTTAGTCTATGACCGATTATCGATAAGGTAAGCATAAACAGTAACGTACGAAGTAACCATGTACTGGCCTTGTCTAGACAAGACTAGACTAGACGGGACTCCATCCATCAATCACGGCCAAGCAATGAGTACGGCTTGATACTTTAACTAACTAGGGTTATCACAAGCATAGTTACTAACAAGATGCATTGAGATGTTCCAACAGCCACAAGCCCTGCAGACTTAATCCAGGTTATCTAGTTGCAAGTTGAGAGAGTTGGATTAGGTGACTTGGGGGTACAACACATGACAGTGTGCTGAAAATGTGCCCTACTCGACGGCAGGCTACAAGTCCAATTAAAGCACCCAGATAATGAGACTGTCTGTAGCTAGAAAATCTCTTCATGAACTACTTGATCATTCTAGTCATCATCCTAGTCAGATTCAGTATGAATCCCTGACCGTAGAAAATCAGGTATTCATGTCCTAGACATGATGTAAGACGAGACATGTAACTTGTATGGGCACAACCGTCCATGGTGTCAAGATAAGGGTTAATTAGTAAGTCAAGATAGCCGTCGTAACAGCATATCAAGATTATCATGTTAGGTTACTTATCAAGATTACGGTCAAGAGTGCGCCTCGTTGGGCCACTATCAAGTTATTCATGTCATGTTACTTGTCAAGAGTGCACCACGATGGGTCACTATTAAGAGTTATCATGTAAAGTCACATTGTCATGTCATGTTCATGTTAAGTGCACTTGTATGCCAAGAATTTACTGGTTAAGTGTGCGCCACGACGGGCCACTGAAGGAGTTATCAGAGAGTGTACGTGCTATACCAAGATCATGTTTAAAGCTCAGAGTACATGTGCAATATGAAAAATAACATTATAGGACCAGTCGAGTAAAGAGTACAAGCAAAGTCACAACTCACACTAAGGACCATGGGGACAAACATGGATAATTGCAAGAGATGGCACAAGGGGTCAATGGGGTGACATGAAGAGCATACGCCCAAGGCTATGCGCCTACATGCATGCGCCCATGGTCTATGCGCCTAAGGCTAGTCGTTTCATGGAGAGTCAAGTTGTATATCCCCTAAATTTTTACCATAATTTTTTTTTAAATTTTGGTATTGAATTATTTTTTTGTATTTGCTCGTCGAGTACGAATATGTGCGAGGTACATATTTTTAGAAAACATTTTTATTTATAAATTTTATTAATATACAGAAAATATAGTTATTTTGATTTGATATAGTTAAATATTTTATTTGCTCGAAAGTATAAAATTCCGTTGCACTAGTGACAAAATTTTGAAGTAAATATATTTTGTACTAGTCACATGCGAAGTACATGAAAGTTGATTCATGTAGATAATTTACAATTTTTGAAATTTATTTATTCTACCTTAATTTTCCTACAAAGACATTTTTGAAGTATTATTCATAATTTTAGAAATTTTAATTGTTTATTATACAAAGAGTAACTCCAAGTAATTTCTATCAATATTTAAAAATATATATTATGATTTTTGAAATTATTATTTTAAAAATTTCATGAAATGTTTAATTGGTTAGGATAATCTAAAATAAGATTTGATTTATTGAATGTATTTAATTTATAGATGTGATATATCTATATATAGATTCTGATCGGATCGAATTTTGATTTGATTGGTATTAAATTGATTTGAAATAAATTATAATTTATCTACGGAAGTTTTAAATTAATCCTAATCTTTATCTATCAATAATTCCTTAAATATGGGAGCCTCCATTGTTTTTCCTCCATAATTATTCCACGAATTCCACCAACACCACAAGTATCTCATCGTGTTGTGCACCGCGTCCATCACCACCACTTCCACTATTTTCCTTTCTTTTTTTCATCTACAATGTCTTTCCGAACCTGTGCTTCGTCAGTTCTCTCCAACGAGCCGCTCGGCCGTGTCCCTCTACGATTTTTCGGCGTCAAGCTACTCGTCTCTCTTTCTATCGGCGCATGCCCCATGGATCGGAACCATGCTACAGCCCTCCGGCGAACACCAACCGGAGCCCGCCCCTATTTTAGTGCATGGTGATTGCACCGACCTCTCCGCATCAAACACTGCCAACCAATGTTTCGGTTCAGCAACAAACCCATGCTGTAGAGAAGAATTTACATGGAAGTAAAAGGAATATTTAATGGTGGTGGGCCCAAGTATATACGTAAGAATAGAAAGAAGTGCATGCTGAACTAAGAGGTGGATATTTTGGTATAAGTCCCTTATATTAAGTAAACGAAAAAGGGGAAAGAGGAGCTGCAGTATGTATTATGTACATATGTAATACTGTGGGATAGTAACTATTATATTATTTATTACAACAGTTGTTATAATACCGGTACTATTAATATTATTATCATTGATAAATATTTTTGTGTTATTTTTATCCTCAAGTGTTATTGTTCTTATTAAATAAAAAATTAGTATTTTCTGATATGGTTGTAATAAAAATATGCTACTAGGCTTTACCCTATAATTATTTTCAAACCGGATTTCGAAACCTAAACATATTATTATATTACCTAAAATATAGTGTTTGACCTCAAAAGTGTATAGCCTTGAATGATGTTCCTGGATTTTTATAATTGTTAATATTTTGAATAAATATAGTTAAATTCTAAAAATGATGTTTACCTAAATTAATTTTCTCGATATTGGAACCATAAAACATGAGATATCTCGTGAAGCAAGTTTACACTTGCCTAAGGTGGGTGGAGAGAATTAATAGAGGAAGAAGAAGAAGAAGTTAATGAAAGTATTGAGGAGAGAGAGTGGGAAGTTGATATTTATATCACCCTTTCCATATCCAACCAAAACCAAAATAAACCAAGCCAAGCTAAACCAAGACCAAACCAAGCCATGCTAGACAAGTCAAAATACGGGTCGAAAATTCATACACGTATACTGGAAATATAACAGAAAAACGGGAGTGACATGGTGATATGCTCACACCATCTTCATTCCCACGGTACAGTCGTCTGCTCCGGATCAGAAGCTTAAGTCACTTCTCTACAAGAGACTTAGAAACTCCTATCGCAACCAATACAAGTCAACATGTCGCTCCAAAAGCACAGTAACCTCACCAACTTGAAGTACAAGCCTACTTGTCGCCTACAATACAGTAACTCTGGTAGCTCGAAACACAACTTCATAAGTTACTCTATATGCACAGAAGTCTCATCGTCGTTTGAAGCCAAGTCCACTCGTCGCCTGAAAGCGCAGAGGTTCCGTCGTCTCCAGAAGCACGGTCTACTCGTTGCCCCAGAAGCACAGCAGCACTTAGTCCTCACCAGAGGCGCACGAAGCATGGGTCCACCCCAATTGGTTTGTTTAAACCGCCTCTTGTAGAGAAGATTGGGATTAAATCATGATTGATATTATATCAGATTGATTTAAATCTTAGATGAGTATTACTTAGACTCCAAATCTAGGATGAAATCCCAAGTTTTATTCAACTGTATCCGAACAAGCAAATCGGCATGTGCCATGTGTCACCTACTTCGATTATGTTTATAACCACCAGAGATCTCGTTTGAGGGGAATCTCGATGTCCGCTATGTGTCAGCGCCGCAGAAGCCCGTGCCGTACAATGACGGCAGATTCTTTCATATCTCTGGAACCCTAATGCACATCGCATATGTGCTCGATTCTCTATAAATAGGAGTTCTTCTTCCACCAGAAAAGGGAAAAAAGAGAGAGGGAACATTGACAATCGATAATCTTCAAAGGAGCAACGATCTCTTTCTACGAAGAGTCGACCACCCTCATCCACATGTCAACCAAAGAACCAACGAACCAACCATCTTTAAGAGATCTTCTCATCCAGACAACTTCTTGATCGGTGACCCCAGAGTCCCATCAAAGGCACCAGAGTGCCAAAGCAAGGTTGATTCATTGTCAGATCGTCAATGGAATAAAAGAGCCGATGTAGTGCTCGATCTCTATTGTCACATTTTCCCAGAAACCTCTTCTCCTTGTACCTAGAATATCCTATTTAGGACTTCCTTCTTTGTACACAGATACCTTATACGTTCAATAAAATAAAAAGTTCGTTCAACCTTTTGTTACGTCGAACAACCCTGTCTCGATATAAGGGCTACTTGGTCGATTTGCTCAAACTGCTATTGCTATCCTTCAAGACTTGGAGTCGGTTTGCTATTGAGTTTGTATTTTCATTATCAATGTATTTTTCATAATTTATTGAGTCTAGAAATACAATGTACACCGAGTCATACTAGCAAATAGTCTACCCATAAATGTTTTCAAAATATCCTTTTCGTTTTGAAAACAAACCCACTTACAAAGGCCCAAACAATTTCCTAACTGTTTGACTTCTCAAAAATCCTAAAACCCAATTTATAAAACCTTTAGTGGAAGATCGTTTCAATTATTTACGTCAAGAATTAGGAATTTTAGATGTCAATAATATTAATTAATTTTATTTTATTAATTAAATTTTATTATGCAAGAAATGTTTTTGACTTCTCAAAGGGTCTGTTTGAGACAACCCTTGTGAATCTTTGTTAACTGGGACAGTACACCTACAGCTAATCTGAGACAGTCGCTGCGTAACGGACTTTAATTCATAAAATAATTTTAATTATGTTTATTGAAATTTAAAATTACTAAACTTGGAATAAAATAATTAAAAAAGGAATGATGAATATAAAAGTGGCATCTATTTCTGTGCAAAATACCTCAGTAGAACTGCAAGCGAACTCGCACCAAATTCGGCCCGAGTTCTATTGGGGTCAGGTATTTTAAGTCAGAACCGAAGTGGCCCCTTTTCTATTCATCTTCTTCCTCCTTCAAATAGAGCAGCAGTCGCGCGAAAGAGCCATCAAACCCTAGTTCTTCCACCATTGATTTCTCCCCATTCCTTTAGGATTTTCCTTCCAAACTTTGGATTCGTGCGTGGAATCTCATTCTCTTCTACATACTTGATTTCTAGATGGTATAATCTCTTCTATATTCCTATTTCAATTTTTTAGAAATTCTATATTTTTTCTAGAAACCATGCGTAGGATGCATAATCCCTTCAAGTGAAAGAAGACGACGTCTAGTGAAGGAGCCTCCTCTTCGGATCCTCTTCAAGGATCTCTCTTTTCGCCCGTCCAAACGGACGATGGGGCGTTTAACGAGTTTTTCTTTGAAACTCTTGAACAATCATTATTGTGGTATGCGTATTTTTTAATTCGCAACATATGCTTTGGCGCACCGATTAAGTAGACGATCTTTCTATCACACAAAATTTTTTTTGAAGCAGTAGGTTTGCACAACGTTGTCACTCACTCTTTTTCCATTACTACCAATGTTATTCGACTATTTTACTACAACTTCACCTTAGCCGATAACACTTATTCTTTTAAGAGCCGTATTGCTGGTATAGAAATTTAATTTAATGATATCGACCTAGCCAAAATCCTAAACCTTCCAAATGAAGGTGCTCTGCTAGACAACATCACTGAGTTTGAATTTCCAGGGGATACGACTTTAAATAGTTTTAACAACCAACTCTGTGCTCCTGATCATGTCTGTCCCAAAAAGTTTAAAGCTGCTCATTTGAACTTATTCTTTTATGAGTTACATCACATTATCTATTCCACTATTCTGCCAAAATCTACTTCCAAAGATGATGTGACCACTCTTGAAATATCTGCACTTTATCACATTCGTAATGGGATTCCATTTTCAGTCCCTAAGACGATTATCCAGATGATAGGTAGATGTCGCGAGAGGAATATTAACCTTGTCTATGCGATGATCCTTCCTATTATCTTCCAGCACTTCAAGATCGATTTATCTTCTTGTGCTTGTGACTCAGAACCCAAGTATCTTCAGCTCTCTCGTATCAGCACAACTGTCCCTCCTGCTCCTCATACTACGCCACCTCTTCTACCTCAAGATTACCCTATAACATTTAAGGGTCTCTACCAGCACTTGTTGGATATGCGGCGTGCTCAGCTGAATGAGCACAACTATTTGCGATCATTTTTTACTGATACATTGAGGAAACACGAGTTTCGAGATGCTAGTCGATTTTAGGCACTTGCAAACTCCTTTGCGGATCTGTATTTTTCCCAGACTGGTCAGCATGCCAGTTCTCTTCCACGAGATCCCAATGTCTCTGGCTTCCGCTATGATGAGGTGGTTCATCATTTCTTTGAGCCCGGTAACGCTTATGACTGGTACCCTAGTTCAGGTGCTACTCCACACCTATCTCATGGAGGTGGCACTTCTGGGATGGTCCTTCTGGACATGGTGGCGATGCTGATCGCGATGATGGTGATTCTGTTTAGTAGCTGAGGATTTGATCTAGACGTTATTGTATTTTGTCTAGATGGTATCTGATTAGACTCTACTTTATGTAATGTGTTCTTAGAAATTCTCCGACATTCAAAGATAGTAGTACTTTTATTTTTAGTACTTATTTGACTGTTTCTGAGAAGCTGAGTTTATGTATTCAAACTCTTATTAGTATGCATTTTTTATATTCAGGGTATATTGTTTCTTTTTGGTATGCACTTCTGCATTTTAAGCTTAGCACTATATTTTAGCTGATGCTTCTTTCATAAAACGGTCGTTCAGCACCTCTAGAGGGGGTGAATAGAGTGTGTGCGTGTGCATCAGAAAATAATTACCAATTAAAATATTATACAGTTATATATTATGGCAGATAAAAGACGGTAAATAAAATATGGTAAAGTAAGAGTCAAAAATTCAAACTCAATGACACAACGATGTATACTAGTTTCTCTCTGAGAGGACTAGTCCAGTCACGAGTACTCTTGCTCACTGTTAATCCACTATGGCACAAGCTTTAACTAAGCGCTTGTAACTCTTACAACATCGTGCTTGGCGACAAGTGCACGACCGACTTCACAACACCACGAGTGCACGACCGACTCCAGAAGGCAATTGGAAAACTGGAACATTTTCTGAATACAACTTCCGATACAACTCTTCAACACCAAACTTCAGATTAAACAGAAACTATACTGGCTTGGCTAAGAGTCGTAATGGCTTAGATATGAAAGTAAAAAGCTGAAAACACTTTAGGTAGAGAAGAGAAGAGGAGATAAAATGGGATGAGTGAAATGGATGGCAATCTCAACTCTATTTATAGTGTTTTTGCTTATCGAACTCGGACAGAGTTCAGGCTGACTTTGAATGCAGAAATCTTGCATTCGAACATTGTAGGCAGATTTAGAGGGAATGGTTAAAACCATCCTGATCGAACTTGGACCGTGTTATGACTGAGTTCTGGCAGAGTTCTGCCGGAACTGTTTTGGCCAATTTGATGAGTTTTGGGCAATTTTGGTATGTAGACTTTTGGATAGATATTTGTGGATAGGTGGGCTATATATTGTGGACTGAGAATAGCTAAGCCAGAACCGATCCGATCAATCTCACATTTTTCCTAGACTTAATAAAAGGTAAAATACATAATAAATATGAAATCAATAGCCCTTTTGATGACGTATTTTTCCTCCTATGCGAGCCCCCAGATAGGTCTTTAGGAAGTTCAGAGAAATCTTCTTATATTATGCCATCTTTTGCCTATCAATAATTCTTTATTGCATATGTCCTGGTTTGATCATGCTTACTGCTTGCCTGCAAGTACATGTTAGATGAACAAAATAATATGATGCAGTATGATACAAGCGTAGCAATATAATATAGACCATTTAGGATAAAGCTTAGTTAAGTAGCAACATATAGTGATTACATGAATATTAGTGACATCATTATATTAAACTTAATCAAGTAGCCATATTCAAAAATATGATACAATCATTAAGCTAACAATTTATTTATATTATCTCTGCATTTCTTCAACGTTCGTCTCTTATGCATGAATTGCGGGGGAGCTTCTCTCTTTGCAATTATTTTGCTAAGTGACAACGGAGGAGAAAATGATCTAACATCTTATTCAGGATTATTTTTACCAAGAGGTGACAGTACAGAATAGTACCTTCCTAAAATTTGATATTTTTCGGTCAAATCAAGATCAAGATGTTATATCGGTCAAGATTTGTCAATTATTAAAATGGAAGAGATTGTTGGCCCATTGGTCATGGTCAAACCTGATTTTAAAAATTAATCTAACATTGTCTCGATATAAGGTCTAGTTGGACAATCTTCTCAAACTGCCACTGCTACCATTCAAGACTTGGAGCCATTTTATCATTGAGTCTGTATTTGCATTATCAACGTATGTTTTATAATTTATTGAGTCTAGAAATACAACGTACACCAAGTCGTACTGGTAAATAGGCTACCCATAAATATTTTAAAAATACCCTTTTAGTTTTGAAAACAAACCCACTTACAAACAAACTACTTCCTAACTACTTGACTTCTTAAAAAGCCCAAAATTCGATTTGCAAAACTGTAATCCCCCTATATTTTATATATGTATTTAATTAATTTAATTTAGATTTATAGTATTTTTTAGGAATTTTATATAAGAGGAATATATAGTGTATATGTATACAAATTGTATATATATATATATATATATATATATATATATATATATATGTTATTGCTTGCAAATATTCGTGAAAAGTGATACTATTTGAATATAGTGAGCATTAGTGACTTTTATAAATTTTTACATAATTTTTGGTATTTATTTATATACATAAATGTGGGTATAAATACCATAAACATGGGTATATATATATATATATATATATATATATATATATATATATATATATATATATATATATATATATATATATATATATATATATATATATATATAAGTGTGTTAAAAAGAAGAAGAGAAAACTAGTGGAACAGTGCCACGAGCACTATTCCAAACTTCCCCATCCCGAGCGGCTTGCTCGGGGAACCCAGCAACAGAGACTTCAAGTCTCTACAAACCGGAAAAAAAATATTGAAACTCATTAAAAATAAAACCAAATATTCTCAAACAAAAACCAATCAAATCCTGACGAGATTCTCCTCTACCTGAACACAACCCTAACCTAAACGAATTGGAAATCCGAATAGAAATTGGAGATTAACATCTCGAATTTTCATATAAGCCACGGGTTCCTCTCTAATCTTTGAAACCTTGCGCACACCCAAATCCCTCATCCTCGACCTCAACTTTCAACCCCCGTGCGACCCCAACACTAGGCGCTCACTCCTGACCCCCTGCCGTAGTTGCAAAGCCGCCACATCGCTGGAGAGAGAGCCTCGACCGAACGAAAAACATAGTACCATGCTCTATATCGAAAGCCAGGTACCTAACTTTCCTATTTAATTTTTCTGTCGATTTTAATTCGTTTCTCTTCCCGTGAGGCGTTCTGGAAACCCCATATAACCACCTAGGAGACCCTTCAGAGGGATTTCGACATACCCCCTAGATCGACCATGAGATCGACGCAAAGTCGAGCGCTTATTGCTCGAAAAATAGAGCGTAAGGACTGTCCCAAGCCCTATATTGGAAGCCGAAATTCGATATATACATTAGGGTTTTGGATGAACTAACTTAACACAGTCGAAGACAATATAAACGAGATTTAAACGCATGTTTTAGATCTACATTTCAATTTTTGTGTATGGAGTTATTTGCTGTCAAAGTTTAGCGAAAAACTGTTTTTAAAACTGAGAAAAATTAGAAAACTTTTTTTGATACGGCGTACGCCCCGATAAATCGGGCGACATGGTCATGCACTGTATGCATCGAAAGGCACGTATAGATGTTGTCGACGTATGGGAACTGATGGGACTCGATTTTGTTGCGTGTGTACAACAAAATCAGTACGTATCCGTCGAGATACCCCTGTATCGACCTTTTATAAACTTGGCCATAACATCGTGTACGTTTGTCGTATCGAGACAAAACTTGTGCCAGCCCGACTGAATAGAAATTCTGGTCCTGTGTGCCAAGTTTGGTCCGATTCTGAGAAGGTCGACCGGAACGCCTATTTGGCGAGCCCGCGACCCGGTCCAATGGGCAAAATTGTACGCGGCCTACCGAAATCTAACTTTGGACATACGGTTAGGTTCGTCTCCTCAAACCAGACCTGTAGACATGCAGTTGGATGACTTTAGAGACCGTAGACATTGGTACACGTTTTGGTGCAAAACGGGTCCAACGGTGGATATCGGTTTGACCAGAAATTACAATTTTACCCCTGTTCCAGAATTGGACTTTTGGACATGCGTTTCCTAGATATATCTTTTATACCAGGAACGTTCTTGATGTTTGTCTCAGCATCCATAGCCATTCGTGGATGTTGAGGTTCTTTGCTAGCATACTTGATTGTTTGGAGTTGTCATCCCCGTACTACCAGGCAAGATACCTTACCACCTTACTCTGTGATTTACTTATTTTTATTTTTGGTTATTTATATTCAGCATTACTTATCTATTGCTAGTATATTATATCACTGTGCGTCCAAGTCACACTTGGGTGCAAGCGACTATATCGGTTGTTTTACTTGCTTTTGTTTTATTCCTCTTGCATTGACTTAGCCTAGTGACCACCCATTGATGATGAGGTATTGATATATCTCATACGGCCCTGACACTTGCTTATTCATGTGTTGTGAGTCACATGTAGGACACGTACTCACGTAGTCGGCTGGCCACCGATACGTCTGAGGCGTGCGACGGATAGTAGTAACTGCCAATAAAATTGTATGCTAGTAGACTTGGCAGTTGCTAGAGGTTCATATTAGTCATGGAGATGATGATACTAGGCATTGGGTGGGGAGAACAATACCTGACGTATGGGCTTCTATTATACTTTCCCTTATAACTCGGAAGCTCCGCTGGAGATACGGGTATGATGATCCACTCAGGTTGGCCACTGAGGTTCTTGAATATTATGCGCTTGGTCACTGGTGCCCGAGAGGGGACTATACCAGATCCTATTATCAGCCAGGGCTCATGCGTCGATGGATTGTATCTCAACTGCATATTTACAGTAGAATAGTTAGGAGCCCCATTGCATGCATTTCTTTCTTTTCTATTATATATCACAGTTTATATGGCATAGTGTTTTCTTGTATCTTGTTACGTCCCGCTGAGGACCTGGTTATGTCTCCAGGGTTAGACGATTTCTCGCAGGAGTACAGAGCGGCATTGGATCCTTTATACATTGATGACGATGCATCTCCTGCTGAGTTCTAGTCTATTTATTTATTGAGAAATTTAGTGAACATTTTTATCTCTTTTATTTTTATTTTGCAGAGGTTGGACTCCGATCATTGAGACTATTATTTATAGCTATTTGGAGTGGGTATGTCCACCCGGCTATCTCTTTGATACAGTCATTTATTATTTGGACTCTATTATCTTCTGTGTTGAGCTGTGATTAGATTAGATGATTATATTCTGGCCTGTGATTATTTTATATTTACAACTTATGTACATATACGAGGATTTCATATATTGGAGTATTCTTCGTATTTGTGCGGCTGGCATGTCTATGTGCTCGGTCCTAAGTATTTTGGGACTGGGGTGTTACATGTTTTTGTGGTGGCCCTTGCATATCAGAAAATATTGTTGGGTTACATGACTATGCCCAACAAGCCTGCATATAGGAATAGGAATAGTATCTCGTCCAGAACTACTACCTCATTTGACTTCCAAGCTTTTCAAATTTCCTTTGACTACTTGAATTACCTCATATTTAACCTTTCCTAATATCATCCTACTTTCTTTGTGCCAACAGTATGAATCTAAGAAGCGGACGCACTTCTGCTTTGGCCCTCATATCTGGTGAAGAGGCTATCCCGGAGGGACAGTATCCTCCGATGACCCCAGTGATACCGTACCAGCCCGGACAGTCGCAGCCTAGTACGACTCCAATGATAGTGTACTCAGAGATCGAAGAACCCCAGTCATCCAGGCTGGGTAGACCACTACTGTGCCACAAGAATGGAATATACCACTACCTCAACCACCACTATTCCCTTAGCAGTTTACACCACAATCAGGCCCTCAGATGCCTCTACCACCCACTGATAGGAGCCCTACTTTCCAGTTCATGTATGCCATGATACAGGCTCAGTGACAACAAACTGAGCTGATGAGACAAACTATGATAGCAGCATTGGCTAGACCTCCACCTCCATCCTCGACACCAGCACCAGCACCGGCTCTGCATCCCTATGAAGGCTCTATCAAGAACTTCACAGACATGAACCCCAAGCCCTTCAGAGGAATAGAGAAGCCACTAGAGGTGTCTTAATGGCTTATTGGTACGAAGAATCTACTGAAGGCATCCCAATTGCCAGCTCGAGATTGGATGACAACGGTAAACCTACTATTAGAGGATAAAGCCCACCACTGGTGGAAGGCAGAAGAGAGACGATTAGCCACTGGGATCACCTGAAAGTAGTTCTATGATCTATTCTATGAGACATTCGTCCCCAACCATGTTCGAGACGGCCTATACGACCAGTTCCTTCATTTGAATCAAAGAAATATGACAGTCGATGAGTACGACTCAGAGTTTAATCGCCTGAGTAGATTTGGTATGGGACTGATCCCGATAGAGTTAGAGAAGGCAAGGAGATTCTATCAGGGGCTTGTACCAGAGTTCAAGTCTTATACTACTATACAGTCTTGAGTCTCCCATTCAGCTGTCTTGGAAGAAGCTCGTGCTTAGAAGATTCTTCGTAAAGAGTAGCAGCAGATATCGAAACGTCATACACCAGCAGTTGCACCCGCTAGAGCTACTCAGGGTAGACCTATCAAGAGGCCCACAGGATAGTACCAGCAGAGGACTACACCCTACCAGAAGCCCACTTACAATTTTTGTGGAAAGCTAGGCCATATCAGGAATGACTGTCGACTTTGTCTGAGATTATGTATGAGATGTGGACCGGGACAGCACATGACCAGAGATTGTCCCGAGCAGCAGGCACTAGTATATGCACATTTGGACACGTGGCCTACAACTTCAGCACCTCTAGCTCCCTGGACAGCAGTAGGAGCACCTTCTCCACCATTGCCTCCTCAAGGCATATAGTACAATAAGGCCAGAGCTCAGGGCCCAGGACAGACTTATGGGTAGGCATTCTCACTTGCTGTTGAGGATATCGAGACAGTGGCAGAGGTCATAGCAGGTATGGTTTTAGTTGCTTCATTTCCTGCCATCACTTTGTTTGACAATAGAGCCACTCATTCATTCATAGCCACTAGTTTTACCACTAGACACAGCATTTCCATAACACCCTTATCTAAGAACATTAGAATCCTCACTGAAGGAGGAGTTGTAGCTGTGTAGTATTTGTAGACTTTGTCCTATAGTAATTTGTGGTAGAGAGATAAAGGGACAACTTCTTGTATTCCCTATGCCGACATTCGATGTGGTTCTCAGAATGGACTGGTTGAGCTAGCATTTTGCTCTTATAGACTGCCATAGGGCCAATATCGTCTTTAGACCACTGACTGTGACTGTGTTCGAGTTTAATAAGGAAGAAGGAGAGAGTTGTGATGCACCCACATTGGGGACTCATATGATGATGTAAGACACCCCTCAGTACCCTGTCATCTATGAGTTCGAAGTTGTATTCCCCGAAGATTTGCCAGGACTGCCACCCGACCGAGACATCGTGTTTTCTATTGAGCTTATTCCAAGAGCCGGGCCTATTTTATCTCGAGTATATCGACTAGCACCTAAGAAGTTGGTGGAGATGAAGATGCAGATAGACGACTTATTGGAGAAAGCCTTTATTCGTACCAGTGCGTCACTATAGGGAGCACCCGTTCTTTTTGTGCCTAAGAAAGACGAGACAGTGTGCATGTGTATCAACTACAGAGCCTTGAATGTAGTGACAGTGAAAAATAAGTACCGCTTGCCGCGTATAAATGATTTATTCAATCAATTGAGTGGAGCAAAGGTATTCTCCAAGATTGACTTACGATCGGGCTATCATCAATTGAAGGTTTGGAAGGAAGATATTCCGAAGACGACATTTCGATCGAGGTATGGACACTACGAGTTCTTGGTCATACCTTTTGGGTTGACCAATGCTCACGTGGTCTTCATGAACTTAATGAACAAGATCTTTCACCAGTACTTGGACAAATTTGTAGTCGTCTTCATAGATGATATCTTGATTTACTCCAAGAGTCAAGAGGAGCATAAGCAGCATCCACGGATTGTTTTAGGAACCTTGAGAGAGGAGCGACTTTTCACGAAGCTTAGCAAGTATGATTTCTTTCTCAAGGAGGTATTATTTCTAGGATATATCGTCACTGGAGATGGCATATCGGTAGATCCGGAGAAGATCACAGCAGTCAAGGCATGGCCTGCTCCCATATCAGCTTCCAAGGTGAGAAGTTTTTTTAGACTTACAGATTATTACCGAAGGTTCGTAGAAGATTTTTCTCGAATAGCGATGCTTATGACTCGACTAACTTGCAGGAATCAGGAATTTGTATGCACAGACGAGTGCCAAGTCGCTTTCGATGAGTTGAAGAAGTGCTTGACTACTGTACCTATCTTGACACTACCATCGGGCCGGAAGAAATTATGATATACAGTGATGCATCCGGGAATGGACTAGGATGCATATTGATGTAGCATGGTCATGTAGTAGCATATGCATCGAGACAGCTGAGAGTGCACGAAAAGAATTATCCAACCCACGATCTAGAGCTCGCAGCGGTTATCCTTAATTTGAAGCTATGGAGACATTACTTGTACGGCGAGAAGGTAGATATCTGCACTGATCATAAGCGCCTCAAGTACGTGTTAACACAAAAGAGTTGAATATATGACAAGATGTTGGTTGGAGTTGATGAATGATTTCGAGATCGAGCTATATTATCATCTGGGCAAGGCTAATATTGTGGCAGACGCATTAAGCCGTAATCCCATGGCTCACTTCTTGACCAGACAGCAGGAGTTGATTGGAGACTTGTAACAGCTTGGTATTGAAGTAGTATTGCCTGGAGCGGATGGTGTATTAGCCAATCTCCATGTGCAATCATCGTTAATAGAGAGGATCAAAGCAGCATTACCTACGGATGCTAGATTTCGACGGCTTCGAGAGAGGACTGAAGCAGAAAAGCTGACGGGATTGAGGATTCATCCCGATGGGACATTGCGATGTGGTGATTGTATTTATGTTCCTAATGGAGAGTTACGACATGATTTGATGACAGAAGCACACAGTTTGACTTACTCTATACATCCCGGAGGAACTAAGATGTATCGGGACTTATGACAGTATTATTGGTAGCACAGAATGAAGCAAGAGATAGCTCATTTCGTGGCCAAGTATTTGGTATGCCAACAAGTGAAGGCGGAGCACCAGAGGACGGCCGGATTATTGCAACCGCTACCCATTTCCGAATGAAAGTGGGAGCACATTACGATGGACTTCGTCACAGGATTTCTACGGAGTCCTAGTGGACGAGATGCGGTATGGGTGATTGTTGATAGGCTAACCAAGTCAGCCCATTTCTTACCTTTTAGAGTGGGACAGTCTACAGAAGTTTTGGCGGATATTTATATGAAGAAAATAATGAAGCTACATGGTGTTCCCGTTAGCATTGTATCAGACCATTTATATGAAGCAAATAATGAAGCTACACGGTGTACCCGTTAGCATTGTATCGGACCATGACTCGAGGTTCACCTTGCACTTTTGGAGAAATATGCAAGACAGTTTGGGTATATGTTTGAAGTTTAGCATGGCGTACCATCCGCAAACAGACGGCCAGTCAGAGTGTACTATTCAAATACTAGAGAATATGTTGGGAGCATGTATGCTTGATTTTGGTGGATCTTGGGAAGACCACCTCCATCTTGTAGAGTTTTTCTACAATAATAGCTATCCAGCTCCGTTTGAGGCATTGTATGGAAGGAAGTGTCAATCTTCTGTTTGTTGGAGCGACATAGAAGAGCGACAGATATTGGGTCCCGAGTTAGTTTTGAGCACAGTGGAGAAGGTGAAAAAGATACAGGACCACCTGCGAGTAGTGCAGGATTGACAGAAGCAGTGGACAGATAACCGTCGTCGACCATTGGAGTTCGATTAAGGCGACCATGTTTTTTTGAAGATATCCCCCACTACAGGCATGATTCGATTCGAAGGACGTGGCAAGTTGAGTCTAAGATACATCGGCCCTTTTGATGTCTTGGAACGTGTTAGAGAGGTTGCCTAAAGATTGACATTGACACCATCGTTAGAGGGAGTACATGACGTATTTCATGTATCTCAGTTGAGGAGGTACGTGGCAGACATCAGTCATGTGCTCGATCACTCCGAGATCACTGTTGGACCAAGCTTATCGTACCAAGAGCAACCAGTAGGTATCCTCGATCGCCGAGTGAAGGTATTATAGAATCAATTTATACCATTGGTTCGCGTGGCATGGAAGTATCACTCGCTAGGAGAGTCTACTTGGGAGCGTAAGGATGACATCCGAAATCGCTACCCCCATCTGTTCGAAAACCAAGGTACGACTTTCATACGTTAGCCCCTTTAATTTCGCATTGTATTGCATACCTGTCACTACCACATTTCTAGTGTGAGGGTATTTTTGTTATTTTTGGGGTAATTTAAATTTATTAGAATTTATTAGAATTTTTGAGAATTTTTAGAAATTATTTTGGAATTGTTTGGACTAGATTGATTTTGGCTAGTTTGGACCCATGTAGACCAACCTAGGAGCTAACCCTAGTTAGTATGGACTTGGTTAGGTTATGTGACTTTAGTCTAACCTAGCCTAATCTATGGTTTGGTCATTAGAACCTATTTAGCTATAGAAATTAGATAAGTCATAAGTCATGACTTATGGTTTGAACCATTTAATAAAACAACTTAGCCATAGCCTATGTGACTTGGCCCAAAGCCCAAAAATTAGCAAAACCCTAACCCTACCTGACTTGGCCAGCCACCTAAAGCTTTGGGAACCACACCCCTATAAGTACTCTCTTAGTTTAGGGCTAGCCTCTTTAGGAAAGAACAAGTTGAGAAGAAAGGTATTTTCAAATCTTTAGAAATTCATTATAAATCCATTTTAAATCATTTTTCTCCCAAACCAATTCCATTAGGACCTAAATTCATAGTTCTTGCTGTTGGTATTGATTATTTACAGGAAGAAAACAATTTGTGGGATTTTGGTGGCTTGAGGAATCATTCCATTTGGGGATTTTTTCACCCATTGTTCTTCAATAGGTAACTTTCTCTACACTCCATGGATTTTCATTTTGTCTTCATCATTAGGGAGCCCTAGACCTAACCTAACAATAGGAATAGGAAACCCTAAGTTTTCATGTCGTTTCGTGTCCAATCTGGACACGTATCAGTGTCCTGTGCATGGTGTTTGTGGAAATGCCACAGTAAAACTTTTATTGTTATTTTTGATTTGTGTTTGAATGAAAAATCATGTTTTGGTGTCGCTTATCCATTTCTGTAGCTCTGAGGTGATTTCGTGCTTGTGTCGTGTCGTTTGGACACTTGTGTACACGCACTCGGACACGCGCGCGCATAGCTACAGTGCTCCCCTGCCTATCGGGGTCCCTACTGGACACGACACGAACTTTTTGGACACGAGTTTTTGTGGGTAGTTAGTGGCATCATCTGTCATCACTCTCCCCCAGTTTTACGAGATTTTGTGGTCGGGTTGGGGAGATATCAATCGTTCACGGGTTTTTCCCTGAGATGTGCGCACTGTGTAAACACGTACTGATACGGCTTCGAATAGCTGGACACGACACACACTGACACGATTCAGGCACTTAGACACGAGCACCTATACCTAGTCTAGTTGGGGACACGAGCACGGAGCCTGAGATAGCCTGTGTCGGGTGCACGACACGCGTGCACGCCCGCACGATGCTGTCTCCAATCCCTGTGT
>JANAVB010024399.1:12998053-13040553 GCA_029216955.1 Iris pallida | reverse complement strand
GATATATCTTTTACGTCAGGAACGTTTTTGATGTTTATCTCAGCATCCGGAGCCGTTCGTAGATTTTGAGGTTCTTTGCTAGCATACTTGATTGTTTGGAGTTGCCATCTCCGCACTACCAGGCAAGGTACCTTGCCACCTTACTCTGTGATTTACTTATTCTTACTTTTAGTTATTTATGTTCAGCATTACTTATCTATTGCTAGTATATTATATCACTGTGCGTCCAAGTCACACTTGGGTGTAAGTGACTATATCGATCGTTTTACTTGCTTTTGTTTTATTAACCTTGCATTGACTTAGCCTAGTGACCACCCATTGATGATGAGGTATTGGTATATCTCATACGGCCCTGACACTTACTTATTCACGTGTTGTGAGTCACATATAGGACACGTACTCGCATAGTCGGCTGGCCACCGATACGTCTGAGGCGTACGACAGATAGGAGTAACTGCCAATAGAATTGCATGCTAGTAGACTTGGCAGTTGCTAGAGGTTTATATTAGTCATGGAGATGACGATACTAGGCATTAGGTGGGGAGAACAATACCTGATATATGGGCTTCTATTACACTTTCCCTTGTAACCCGGAAGCTCCGCTGGAGATACGTGTATGATGATCCACTCAGGTTGGCCACTGACATTCTTAAACATTATGTGCTTGGTCACTGGTGCCCGATAAGGGTTTATACCGGATCCTTTTATCAGCCAGGGCTCATGCGTCGAAGGATTGTATCTCAACTGCATATTCACAGTAGAATGGTTAGGAACCCTATTGCATGTATTTCTTTCTTTCCTATTATATATCACAATTTATATGGCATGGTGTTTTCTTGTATCTTGTTACGTCCTACTGAGGACCTGGTTATCTCTCTAGCGTTAGACGATTTCCCGCAGGAGTACGGAGCGGCACTAAATCCTTCATACATTGATGAAGAGGCATCTTCTACTGAGTTCTAGTCTATTTATTTATTGAGACATTTATTAGACATTTTTATATCTCTTTTCTTTCTATTTTTGGGAGGTTGGACTCCGATCATTGAGACTTTTATTCATAACTGTTTGGAGTGGGTATGTCCACCCGGCTATCTCTTTGATACACTCATTTATTATTTGGACACTATTATCTTCTGTGTTGAGCTGTGATGAGATTAGATTATTATATTATGTCCTGTGATTATTTTATATTTACAGCTTATGTACATATACGAGGATTCCATATATTGGAATATTTTCGTATATATGCAGCTGGCATGTCTACATGCTCGATCATAAGTATTTTGAGACTAGGGCGTTACAAAAACCCTAACCAAACTAATTCTGGACTAACATAATTCAGGCCGAGTTCGGCCCAAATTCGGCCAGAGTTCGATTAGTAGAATGTTGGCTTTCAAACCCAGTCCACCTGTAGGTACGGATGCAATGGCTATCTGTCGAGATTCTCTCAAAGAATTTTGCCCAAATTCTACCAGAATTCTCCCTTTGGAAAACCTATATATAGAGAAGAATTTCTACCATTTCAACACACCAATTCACTTTCTCTTCTCTTCTCTAAGCCTACTACAGTCTTCCAAAGCCTTCTAAGCTTTCATTTTCAAATCCCAAGCTAGTTACAATCCTCTACTCGATTTGCCAGTGCGTTACGGTCTATAAGTTTTAGATTAATTGTAATCAGAGGCTTGATTGAAGATAGACACTTCACAATTAAAGTTGGTCGAGTGCTTCGAACCAAAGCTCTCGTTGTAGAAGTTGCAAGGACTTCGCTAGAAAACTTGTATTTTTCGTAGTAAATTTCAGCTGGAAGCTTGAGTTCTTCCGACTGGATTAGTTATCACAAGAGAAAAACCAGTATACATCCTTGTGTTTATGTTTGCTCTCTGCTATCTACTTTTACATTTTCATATCTGTGATATATTTTTATGATCTTGCGACTAAAAATTTTTAGTAGCTAATTTTTTGCTGCCTACTCTATTCATGTCCCTCTAGAGTATAGCACTTTACATTTCATTCCTACATTATTTACATATACATTTTCTCCCTCGTGTCTAACAACCCGGATACCCATCCGCTACAGGCCGTTCTGTGTCACGCATGACACAAACCCTATTGTAACCCTGATCCGACAACTCTGCCGTGGCCATCGACCCTCTACTCACCAGCGGCCATCAGCAGTGACAGCCCACCCTACTTCCTGCTCCTCCTCCGATCATTCGACCTCTGTCTGAACCTCTCGGCCACATCACCTAGAAGCCGCACCACCATAGAAGCCTTACCGCCGCCATCACCACAACAGGCCACAACTGCCTCCACCTTCTTCCTGCGATCCTTCGACCATCCATCGTACCCATGGTTCACAGCCAGCACCTCTACCACCACTTTTTCCCAACTCCTTCCGACCGCCTACAACTACCACATCACCACCATCGAAGTAACCCCTGGCCTCACCCACGGCCACCTTGCCACCCATCACCCAGTATCAGTACCACATTTTAGCTTGAGGGTATTTTGGTTATTTGGTGAATTTTTGAATTTTAAATTGATTTATTTAATTGGTGATTGATATCTGCGATTTTGATTTATTGAGACTTTGTAGACTAGCCTAGAACCTAACCCTAGCTAGGGTGACCCTAGTCTAACTTAAGTTAACCTCATTCTAGCCATTAGAATCTAGTTATCAAATAGGAGGAATAGAATAGGTGCATTGATTTCATGACTTATGATTTTAATTCAATGACTTGTGATTTAATTCCATGACTTGTGACTTAAGCCCATGGCCCATAACATGAAACCCTAACCCTAGCTAATCCATTATTGTCCGTCCACATAAAGAAACCCTCCCTATTTATTGTCCTATTCACTTGTTCTTGCCTCTTTTGTGCTCAACCAAGTTTTACAAAGAAGGGTAAATCCCTACTTTCCTAAATTCCTAGTAAATTCATTTTTAATTCTTTTTGACCCAAATCTTTTGTATATGATTCTAATTAACCCCTACTTGCTGTTATTAAAGAGTAATTTTAGTTTTAGAGCAATTTGGAGGATTTGGATAGTAACGGAAACCGTTTAATTTGGGGCTTTTTCTTGATCCTTGTAACCTATAGGTAAACCCCTCTAATTCTATTTTTATTATGATTTTATTGCATGGTAGCCTAGATCTAGTTTTTCTATAGCTATAGTGAAAGTTTGGTGTCTTTTGTATTCCGTATCGGACAAGTATTAAACCCCTAGGCTAGGTGTTTATGGAAATGCCACAACCAATTCCTTTTGCTGTTTTTGTAATTATTTTGAATGAATTCCTAGATCTAGGTTTTGCTTGTTGATTCGTGTCCGTGATTCGAGAATTTGGGGTCGTATCGTGTCCACACGCGGACATGAACACGTTGTGACTGAATCGTGCGCACTGCCCTGCTACTCGGGCCCTATTGCTCACTGTATAGGACACGAGGACACGCCATTTTTTGGGGGAATGTCAGGGCACTGACTGGCATTAGCCTCCCAAAATTTGAGCTCAAGTGGTTGAGTGTGCGAGGAGTTCTTCTCCCCGTACTGGTCGTACGAGCAGGCTGCACGCACGCATTTTTGCCACTGACACGTGGTTGGACACGGCTGGACACGTGTTTAGGACACGGTACAGGGTGTCAGTGAGGTAGCCCTACCCGTGGCGTACACGTGTGCATGACAACGTGTCTCCACGTGGCCTGTGTCGTGTGCTGGACACAAGTGCATGCGTGCACGACGCTGTATCCAGTCTCAGTGCTCGTGTGGTGTTTTAGTGTCTTGGACACGAATGTGTCCACTTGGTTGGACACAGACCCTATGTGAGACACATGCACATGTGGGGTATGGTTTACCAACCCTTAGATTGAGTTTACATGGTGTTTTTGATTTCGAATTAGGTCTTCCCATTTCTCACTAATACACTGTGTACTGTTTTTGAAATTCTGAATTTGATTTCTATTTTAAACTAAATTTTTGATGTTTAATTACCAGGACTAATTCAATTATATGTGTATTACATTACTGCAATGTTAGGTTATGATTTGTGTTTGAGAAATGGATTTTCGATTTATGTTGGGATTGAATGTGTTAACTGTCATTTTGCTCACTGTTAATTCCTGAGATTATTACACTGAATCAGTCCATATACACCATACTGATTTCCTGATAATGACATATTTCAACCCAATGTTAACACACTGAATTTTTCTGAGATTACACACATTGATTCATACCATCACTGATTTCAATTTACTAACTGTCAATGCACTGATTCACTTAACTGACATTTACTTGGAAACCTGAGATCAATACATACCCCCTTCCTGTTAGTTTACACACTCTTCTATCATGTTGTAACACATTGTCTCACACACCATTGACACATTATTCACATATGTCTAAACCTATCTCCTAACTGTCATCTGAGAACAATGTGAAATTCTGAGAATTCCATGTCATTAAAATTTCATACCACACACATTGTAACATTATGTTCACACTCACACTCTAGTCTAGGTTGCACACCCATTATTTGCATTGCACTATCATTAACACCATAAAAATTTGATTTCCTGTTATCCTATTGACACACAATACTATGTTCATAACACACACACACACATGTTAGTTTATACACACATATACATGTATCCCTCTCCCTATATCTCTATATGTGATATATAATAATGTGGCCTATATGTATATATGTATATTATTTATATAAATTAGATATATCATTAATGTGTGAAATATGTGAGAATAGACTATATGTATGATATAGCCTATGGCCTATAGCCTATGGCACATAGCCTATGTGTATGGCATGAATGCCCAGTGAATGTGTGTTGATGACTTGTATAGTCTTGTATTGTGTGTGGATGCTAGGATAGACATGGTTAGGCTTAGTGAGACTTGTTTGAGTTAGGCTTGACCTAGTTGACCAAGTTTGACTAGTGTAGTTGACTAGAGTTGACCAAGGATTGACTTTAGCCTATATTGACCCCAAACATCATGTAGACGCATTGTAGCAGTCTATTTTACTATTTTAGACATATAGTGACTTGTACTGTTCTATATGAGACAGACACCACTCCTCGGACAGTGTATTCTCTTCAGATATCCAGGATACTAGGCGAGTACATTCTCTGATCATTTTATATCTTGTTTAGGATTATATTTCTTGTTTTAGATTACTTTACTTGATGCTGACACGTTGGTAACCCGGATTAGTACTATATGGATCTTGTCGTACGATGTTATCCCCTTAGCGGATACATCGAGTATTTCATGTTCGTGTACTTTATCATGAGCATCGTGTACTCCTTATGTTCGTGTTGTTCGTGTACAAATAGTATGAAATCGTGTATACTCATGTGCTCACATGATCATCGTGTACAACTATACTTCGTGTGCAATAATATAACTTGACTGGATCCTTGTGTATTTATTAGGGCGGTGTAACGCCCCAGTCCCAAAATACGTAGGACTAGGTACGTATCCATGCCAGCTGTATTCATACGAAGTATACTCCAATATATGGAAATCTTGTATGAATACAGAAGCTGTAAAATACAGTAGAACCATAACTAATCTCATCCACACAAAATAATGAATAAAAGATATCATATAATGAGAAAGAATTGTCTTGATACAATATGTTGGGCGGAGACAAATCCACAACCAACAAGTAAAGGAAAAATACATAAGAAAAGATATGAATTTGGCGAGCGAAGCGAAGACGATCCAAATGCAATCATCCTCGAAGAAATAGCGAAGATCACGGCTAGAGCTAGAACACCTGCAAAAGACAATAGCACACACCTGGAGAGATAACCAGGTCCTCAGAGGGACGTAACAAGACACATAATATCATGCCATATAAACTGAATAAATATTGCTCAAATAAATAAGTCAATCGAATTATAACATGGTCCAATACGTACCTACTGAACGAGCGTACCATCCCCCCAACCAAACAAGGACAGGAGATGGTAAACTAATTCACGGAAACGTATCTTCCCATGCTATGAATCCAATATGGTATCCGGACCCCAACAAGGTTCAATACCTTTTCATCGAAGTAGTAAGTCACACCTACAACCGAACGAGGACAAGATGTGACGAACTAATCCGCGACAAGTTATTGTTCCAAGCCACGGTCAGATACAAGTACCCAAACCAAAAGTACTCGTACCTAACGGATAAAGGTAGCCTACCGTTCTAAGTGAAATGTAGTTAAGAACAATCCTTCCTACGCATGGGCCCCGGCTGAATAGGATGGGCATAGTCCCCCCTTGGGGCACTAGAGGCCCAATCAATAAGAGCATGACATTCCGCAGAATCGTCAGTGGCCGTCAGTAATCATGGGTCAACAACCCCGTATCTCCAGCGGAGAATTCGGGTCACAAGGGAAAGTGCATCGAAGCCCATACGCTAAGGAATTGTCCTCCCCGCCCAATGCCTACTATGTTGTATCCACAACATTAACCTCTATAACCGCTAAGTCAAACTAGCATGCAATTCTATTAGCAGTTATTCCTATCACACGGCTTGTACGTACTGGTGGCCAGCCAATCACGCACGTTCGTGTTCTACATGCGACACACAACTTCGTGGTACAACGTGTCAAGGCCAATGAATGCAACACACAAGGTGGTCCCTTAAATCTAGGTTTGATGTGTAAGAAAAATAATACATAACAAGAAATATAACTGAACAGTAAGTTCTAACAGGTTATGCCATGTATCACAGTTTATTTTGCATAAAGAAAATAAATAATGCATGAAATATGAGCTAAAATAAATAAACAGCAAATAGTAAGGTGTCTTGCCTGGTAGGACGCCTGGTGTATTGTAATGATCAAGCTGGCATGAACCGTGACTTCAGTGCAACAACTATACATGGAGACCTCGGATGGTGGCACAGACAGTTCCATCGGGGCCAGGACGGTCAATTTAGTTAGGGTGGATATCAAGTAGTTTGGAATTGGCAAAGGAATAGAAAGATTGGGATTGGTCATTGACAACAATAGATATTCGAAATATATAAAAAACTCATTTCTATAGGAAAATAATTTAGACTAAAAATACTTTTAGGCTAAAAACTAATTTTTATCAAATAAATTTTTAACTAAAAGCCATAAATGATACAAAATAATATAACACTAATTTAGGTAAACACTTAAAATATTGAGAAATTATTTTAGCGCTAAAATCCAATTTAGTCAAAATAGACTTTTTAGAGCTAAATTTAAAAATAATAATATACTATTTAGAGGGTGTCTAAACCAAGTTTTGAAAGTATATACAGGCCAAGCCCAAAATATAATTTTGAAAACTATAATTTATATATTTATTTAATACACAATTACTAAAGAAAATAATAATAATATTAATAATAATAATAATAATAATAATAATAAGTAATTATAATAATGATAATGATATTTATGATAATAATAATAATTATAATATGATACTAATGATAGATATAATAATAATAATAATAATGAAAAAAAATAAAAAAAATATCAAAAATATCTACTACTCTCCTCGCGATCCAACAGAGAGAGAGAGAGAATGATTAAAAATCAAAAAAAAAAGTTAGAGTGAGAGAGAGGAGAAGAGGAAGGGGGAGAACGAGGCGGGGACTGAAGGCTGCCAGCGGAGGGAGAGCGGAGAGGTCGTCGGCGGCAGAAAAAGGGGGAGATCGGGAGAGAGAGGCGGCAGCTTAGAAGTAGGTTCGGGGTCGGCAAGGGTCGACTGTTCCGGCGCGAGGGGGCGGACGCTGTGGCTGCGCCGAGCGCGGCGGGGGCGCGCGACGTTGTCGCAGCTCGGGGACACCAGGCGGCGGCGGCTCGGGTCGCCAGTAGGCTGGCGCCGGGGCGGCGTCCTCGCGGCGGAAGTAAAAGGGGTTTTCGGAGGATCGGGCGCTGGCTCGGCAGATGGGTGGTCGGCGGACGGCGTCGGCGGCGAGGTGAGCCATAGGGTTAGGGTTTTATTTTATTTATTTTAGGCTTAATTGCTAATTGCTACCCTCAACTATCACACTTTTTCAAGTTGATACCCTAAACTTTTTTTCGTAACAGATTGATACCTCAACAATTTTTTTTTCAACTTAATACCTAACATTTTAAAAAACCCCAAAATGCCCTTATCCCTTCCCTCCCTCCACCCCCTCTCCCACTCCGGCCACCCCCCTGCTAGCTCCGGCCGACCCCCCCTCCTCGCTTCCGGCCGACCTCCCCCCCCCCTCTTCGCTTCTGGGACACCTCATGTCCCCGCCTCCAGCTCCGCACCCCCCTTCCCAGCCCCCCTCCTCCCGCTGCCGAGCCCTAGGGGAGAGGCGGGAGCGGACGGACGGCCGGAGCGAGAGGGGGGGTGGCCTGAAGCGAGCAGGGGGGTGAGGGGGTGGGGGGGTGGGAGGGAGCTGCGCCGGAGCTAGCAGGGGGGGGCGAAGCTAGCACGGGGGAGGGGGGTTAGGGATAGGGGCATTTTTGTCCAAAATAATATCCGGGTATCAAGTTGTTACAAAAAAAAGTTTAGGGTATCAAGTTGAAAAATGGTAATAGTTGAGGGTATCAAGTAGCAATTAAGCCTTTATTTTATTTCTCTGGTGTTTGGTGGTGAACTTGGGGTGGCGGCCGGCCGGCTTTGGCCGGGATGGCGATGGTGACGATGGCGGTGGTTGGGTTTTGGCCGGGTAGCGCGTTGGTGGCAGTGGTCCGGGGGTTGGTCGAAGTGGGGGGCTTGGTGGAGACTGGTTGTGGTTGTGGTGGTTGGCAGGTCGACGGGGCGACCGAGGAATTTATGGCAGGAGGTGCGGTTCTGGTGACAGCGGGAGTGGTGTTGTCGGTTCGATGGTGAGGGTGGTTAGACAAAGTCGGGGTCGGGCTGTGAATGGCCGGGGAATGGCTAGGGTTAGAGAATTAGGGATCAAAATTAGGGTTTTGAGTTTGGATGAGTCGTGTCGGGTGTGTCCGACACGACTGGGACGGAGGTTCGGCTCTGTCGGACCCGGGGTGGAGTATTGTATTTGTACAATGAAACACATAGTGGATGGGACACGGACACGGTCATGGACACGATGCACTCACTTTGTGGAAATTTTGTGGAGGAATTTGGCTTTTGGAAAAAATAATGGATGAGTACCTGCCTATTTATAGGATGTGGGAATTCTCATTTAGATTAAGATTAGGATTGTTTAAACCCAAATTAGATAAATCAATCTATTAAATTAAATCAATCAAATCTAAATCCAATCCAATTAAATCTAATTTAATTCACTTAGTTTAAAATCAAATCAATAAATCAAATTCCAATATTAACTATTTAAATAAATACATAAATTCAAATCAATGTTTAAATCTCCACAATAAATTCAAAATATGTTTTCCAAAAATACTAATAATAATAATTTTGAAAATTACATTAATATTTAAAATAAACCAATAAATAACTATAAATATATATGTATGCACAAATAATGTTTTCATAATTATGTTTTTCTAGTATACAATAAAAAATATTAATTATTCTTAATAATTGTATAAATGAAGGCTTTTAGTAAATAAAATAACAACTTGATAGTAAAATAATTATTGCGTATATTATTTTGAAACTATAAAATAATAAATAAAATATTTTTCTAAAATATGTACGCTCGCACATATTCGCACTCGTCGAGCAAAAATAAAATTTCGTGCGCGACGTAAAATACGACTACGCGACGTACAATACAAAATTTTAAATCCGTACAAATATTAATAAATAAAAAAATTATTAGAAATTTAGGGGTTTTACATCCTACCCAACTTAAAAGAATTTCGTCCTCGAAATTAAGAATTAGTAGGGGGTGAGAAGACACAAGGGGGGTATCGATGGAAAACAATTTATAACAAATCATACCGTAAGAATTCACGATCTAGATCGTAGAAAAATAATACGGTATGGTCACGGGTAATGAATGAGGGTCACGATTAATAGAACGAAAAAGATTCGCTTTAATTAAGCGATTCGAGGGTCTTGATAGGGTCGAATAGTTTAGGATGAAGATATAGCAACATCGAGTAAGAATGGTCATAGCCGATAGGAAGGCTAGGGAATGTTCTAGTATAACGCCTTCGTCCTCCTAAAATAGGTGAAGGCGAAAGCAATATAGAGTTCGAAGGTGGCATTATCGAATACGAATACGTGATTCAAAAACAATCGAAAAATTTCAAAAGAGTTGCCAAGGCAGTCGCGGATGGGACTCTAGAGGACAAGTTTAACTATGTCCCTATCCATGTAGAATAATAGGCAAAAGTGAACCAAAGTGCACTTGGTTGATCAGACCATTATGCACCGGTTCTGATTAGACAACATGTTAGTGGGAGCTCTTCCAATAACATATGTCTTGAACAAGCTCGATAAAAAGATAAGATTGCAAAAACTAGGCTACATTAGCATCATTAGTTTAGATAGTAAAAATATAGACACGATGGTAGATGAATAAAAACAATTATGAATAGTCTAAGAGTCATAAGGATCTAAGTCTTGTTTATTCCTATACCATCATTCTATGGTTTTATTGACCAAGGCTTGGTTGACCAAATGGGTTAACTTCCTCTAGTCTCTATGGTCTGGATAATACTATTGGTATTACCTTAATGGTCAAGGGTGTGTTAGGTCGTGGGGTATTCTACCCAACTTAAAGAATTACGCTAAGGGTGTTTTGGGACAACTAACTAGTAGGGTCAATCTCTAGCAAGCACGAAGGAGAAGATAAGAATAGGGATGGAAGGAAGCAAGCAAGATGCAATTGATGAGTCAAACGGTAGATAAAATCAAGGAAAGAGGTCAAGTATGTGGATGAGATCCTAGACTTCTAATCCTATACGCAGGCTTGCTTGGTATGGTAAAGTAACCAAACAATTTATCTTGACCTGCATGGGCCACCACAAAAACATGTAACGCCCCAGTCCCAAAATACGTAGGACTAGGTACGTATCCATGCCAGCTGTATTCATACGAAGTATACTCCAATATATGGAAATCTCGTATGAATACATAAGCTGTAAAATGCAGTAGAACCATAACTAATCTCATCCACACAAAATAATGAATAAAAGATATCATATAATGAGAAAGAATTGTCTTGATACAATATGTTGGGCGGAGACAAATCCACTACCAACAAGTAATGGAAAAATACATAAGAAAAGATGTGAATTTGGCGAGCGAAGCGAAGACGATCCAAATGCAATCATCCTCGAAGAAATAGTGAAGATCACGGCTAGAGCTAGAACACCTGCGAAAGACAATAGCACACACCTGGAGAGATAACCAGGTCCTCAGAGGGACGTAACAAGACACATAATATCATGCCATATAAACTGAATAAATATTGCTCAAATAAATAAGTCAATCGAATTATAACATGGTCTAATACGCACCTACTGAACGAGCGTACCATCCCCCCAACCAAACAAGGACAGGAGATGGTAAACTAATTCACGGTAACGTATCTTCCCATGCTATGAATCCAATATGGTATCCGGACCCCAACAAGGTTCAATACCTTCTCATCGAAGTAGTAAGTAACACCTACAACCAAACAAGGACAAGATGTGACGAACTAATCCACGACAAATTATTGTTCCAAGCCACGGTCAGATACAAGTACCTAAACCAAAAGTACTCGTACCTAACAGATAAAGGTACCCTACCATTCTAAGTGAAATGTAGTTAAGAATAATCCTTCCTACGCATGGGCCCTGGCTGAATAGGATCGGCATAGTCCCCTCTTGGGGCACTAGAGGCCCAATCAATAAGAGCATGACGTTCCGCAGAATCGTCAGTGGCCGTCAGTAATCATTGGTCAACAACCCCGTATCTCCAGCGGAGAATCCGGGTCATAAGGGAAAGTGCATCGAAGCCCATACGCTAAGGAATTGTCCTCCCCGCCCAATGCCTACTATGTTGTATCCACAACATTAACCTCTATAACCGCTAAGTCAAACTAGAATGCAATTCTATTAGCGGTTATTCCTATCGCACGGCTTGTACGTACTGGTGGCCAGCCAATCACGCACGTTCGTGTTCTATATGCGACACACAACTTTGTGGTACAACGTGTCAAGGCCAATGAATGCAACACACAAGGTGGTCCCTTAAATCTTGGTTTGATGTGTAAGAAAAATAATACATAGCAAGAAATATAACTGAACAGTAAGTTCTAACAGGTTATGCCATGTATCACAGTTTATTTCGCATAAAAAAAATAAATAATGCATGAAATATAAGCTAAAATAAATAAACAGCAAATGGCAAGGTGTCTTGCCTGGTAGGACGCCTGGTGTATTACAATGATCAAGCTGGCATGAACCGTGACTTCGGTGCAACAACTATACATGGAGACCTCGAATGGTGGCACGGACAGTTCCATCGGGGCCAGGACGGTCAATTTAGTTAGGGTGGATATCAAGTAGTTTGGAATTGGCAAAGGAATAGGAAGATTGGGATTGGTCATGGACAATAATAGATATTCGAAATATATAAAAAAACTCATTTCTATAGGAAAATAATTTAGACTAAAAATACTTTTAGGCTAAAAACTAATTTTTATCAAATAAATTTTTAACTAAAAGCCATAAATGATACAAAATAATATAACACTAATTTAGGTAAACACTTAAAATATTGAGAAATTATTTTAGCGTTAAAATCCAATTTAGTCAAAATAGACTTTTTAGAGCTATATTTAAAAATAATAATATACTATTTAGAGGGTGTCTAAACCAAGTTTTGAAAGTATATACAGGCCAAGCCCAAAATATAATTTTGAAAACTATAATTTATATATTTATTTAATACACAATTACTAAAGAAAATAATAATAATAATAATAATAATAATAATAATAATAAGTAATTATAATAATGATAATGATATTTATGATAATAATAATAATTATAATATGATACTAATGATAGATATAATAATAATAATAATAATGAAAAAAAATAAAAAAATATCAAAAATATCTACTGCTCTCCTCACGATCCAACAGAGAGAGAGAGAGAATGATTAAAAATCAAAAAGAAAAAAGTTAGAGTCAGAGAGAGGAGAAGAGGAAGGGGGGAGAACGAGGCGGGGACTGAAGGCTGCCGACGGAGGGAGAGCGGAGAGGTCATCGGCGGCAGAAAAAGGGGAAGATTGGGAGAGAGAGGCGGCAGCTGAGAAGTGGGTTCGGGGTCGGCGAGGGTCGACTGTTCCGGCGCGAGGGGGCGGACGCTGTGGCTGCGCCGAGCGCGGCACGCAGCTCGGGGACACCAGGCAGCGGCGGCTCGGGTCGCCAGTAGGCTGGCGCCGGGGCGGCGTCCTCGCGGCGGAAGGAAAAGGGGTTTTCGGAGGATCGGGCGCTGGCTCGACGGATGGGTGTTCGGCGGACGGCGTTGGCGACGAGGTGAGCCATAGGGTTAGGGTTTTATTTTATTTATTTTATTTCTCTGGTGTTTGGTGGTGAACTTGGGTGGCAGCCGGCCGGCTTTGGCCGGGATGGCGGTGGTGACGATGGCAGTCGTTGGGTTTTGGCCGGGTGGTGCGTTGGTGGCAGTGGTCCGGGGGTTGGTCGAAGTAGGGGGCTTGGTGGAGACTGGCTGTGGTTGTGGTGGTTGGCTGGTCGACGGGGCGACCGGGGAATTTGTGGCAGGAGGTGCGGTTCTGGTGACAGCGGGACTGGTGTTGTCGGTTCGATGGTGAGGGTGGTTGGACGAAGTCGGGGTCGGGCTGTGAATGGCCGGGGAATGGCTAGGGTTAGAGAATTAGGGATCAAATTAGGGTTTTGAGTTTGGATGAGTCGTGTCGGGTGTGTCCGACACGACGGGGACGGAGGTTCGGATCTGTCGGACCCGGGATGGAGTATTGTATTTGTACAATAAAACACATAGTGGATGGGACACGGACACGGTCATGGACACGATGCACTCACTTTGTGAAAATTTTGTGAAGGAATTTGGCTTGTGGAAAAAATAATGGATAAGTACCTGCCTATTTATCGGATGTGGGAATTCCCATTTAGATAAATATTAGGATTGTTTAAACCCAAATTAGATAAATCAATCTATTAAATTAAATCAATCAAATCTAAATCCAATCCAATTAAATCTAATTTAATTACCTTAGTTTATAATCAAATCAATAAATCAAATTCCAATATTAACTATTTAAATAAATACATAAATTGAAATCAATGTTTAAATCTCCACAATAAATTCAAAATATGTTTTCCAAAAATACTAATAATAATAATTTCAAAAATTACATTAATATTTAAAATAAACCAATAAATAACTACAAATATATATGTATGCACAAATAATGTTTTCAAAATTATGTTTTTCTAGTGTACAATAAAAAATATTAATTATTCTTAATAATTGTATAAATGAAGGCTTTTAGTAAATAAAATAACAACTTGATAGTAAAATAATTATTGCGTATATTATTTTGAAACTATAAAATAATAAATAAAATATTTTTCTAAAATATGTACGCTCGCACATATTCGCACTCGTCGAGCAAAAATAAAATTTCGTGCGCGACGTAAAATACGACTACGCGACGTACAATACAAAATTTTAAATCCGTACAAATATTAATAAATAAATAAAAATTAGTAGAAATTTAGGAGTTTTACAGGCGGGGGACTAGAAGTGGTTATGTATTCAATCTTGTAGATTACTCGTGTACAACCTCTGTAGATTACTCGTGTATAACATCATGTCGTTTATATAACCATCTTGTACTCTGAATCACTAGCACTATTAGTTCTCTTATATATTGTAGCTATTTACTTACACTCTCTCTTTTACATCATGTTGTTCATTCAGTTTCATATATCTTACTGTCTAGCATGTTTATATTTCCTAACCTGTTATGATTTGTTGAGATGTACTGTGCTCGCTCCTGTCCTGACTGGACCTGTTGAAAATATTACAGAGAACGAGGCTGAGGCGTTCTGTTCCACCTATTACGGGACTACCCTAGAGGACTGTTGTGACCTGGACCAGCTGCAGGACCCCTTAGCAGTGGACGACACTTCCTTAGTCTAGGATGTCTTTTATTACATTTATTCTGGATTACTGTACCGAGATTTTGAGATGTTATCTAGATTTGTATTATCTTAGACACTTAGACTTCTATCTGGTTGTTTCTCTGTAGATTCATTTCTTTTCATATCTATCTTTTTATCGTATTCTACCTTAGATGTGATTGAGACTGTATTTGCTATGTCACCTCCATTCGGAGTGTATATATTGTACAAGTACCTTATATATTGTTAGATGTTGACCTAGGACAGCGTTCTACCGTCGATACTGCGACGTAGGCTGGACGTACCCACTTCTCGTGCCCTTACTCTAGGGTGCGGGTCGTGACACGTTTTTAGTGGTGGCCCATCCATGTCGAGTTTAGAAATATAGTGGTATTCGAACTAGAGTATCACTACAGCCTGCAGTAGGATTAGGATATTATGAAGGTACTCAATCACACTAGGAAAAACTCCTTATCAGATTCCGTATATCTATATTTTGCTGCTTATTGTCTTCCTTTGAATTTAAACTGTCCTTCTTTGATATTTCGACTCATTCATAGTTATTGTTTCTTGTTTGATCTGTGTCTCCAAGATGGTTTAGACGAGATCACATCGCCCAGGACCGAGGGACGCTGACGAGAGGTCTGCCACCTCAGCAGCAGCCAGATCCCGGTACCGCAGCCCCAGTCATGCCATCTGGGGTGGGTGTTTCTGTAGCTTTCGAAGGAGCACCTCCACCAGTCAGGAGGCAGAGCCCGGTGCTTCCTGAGATCCTTCCACCGCAGCAGCCTCCGCCTGCGGGGATGGTAGATGCTGCTCATTTATTCTCCTTCGTGGAGAGGATTCTGGAGTCTCATCAACAGCAGCGGCAGTGTCAGATTGCCGACTTCCGTCAGGGGATTGACGAGGCACATCAGCTGGTCCATACGACAGTAGAGATGGTTACTGGAGGGCGCAGTAACAGCCTCGCCGGAGGGAGAAAGATATCCAGGACTTTCAGAAGATGCATCTTAGAGATTTCCTGGGCACCGAGGGCATTCACTCTGCGAATGATTGGATTGAGCATATCGAAAAGATTTTTCGGCTGGCGGAGATACCTGCCCGACTTTATATTGAGACAGCGGGCAGTCAGATGCATGACTTAGCCCGTACCTGGTACCAGATAGCTCCCAGAGTGGGAGTTAAGGGTCAGACATGGGATCAGTTCAAGGAGCTGTTCAAGGAACAGTTCTTCCCAGATGTGGCACTAGGAGGCATTGAGGTGCAGTTTGAGTGTCTTGTTCAGGGGAACCAGACAGTTGCTGAGTACGCCGGAGAGTTTTATTGGTTGGCCCGGTTTATTGATGATCTGACAGAGAAGACGAAGGCGAGGAAGTTCCGCCGAGGATTGATCAGGGAGGTTCGGTCACTGACTAAGAGTGACCGGAATGCTACCTTCGCGGAGATCTTCACTAGAGCTATGGCAGCGGAGGACGACCTAGGATTGAAGCTAAAGAGAGGTCGAGACTTCCAGGGAGCTAGAAGTAGCAGAGCCCAGGCCAAGAGGTCTCATTTTTAGCACCAGCAGTCGCAGAGGCCAGTGCATCAACAGTTTCAGCAGCAGGGCCGGGCACCTTTCCAGCAGGTGCAGCATTAGCAGCCGAGGGTGTAGCAGCAGGCACCGAGATAGCAGTTCGTCAGTTGCACCTTCTGTAAGAAGCCGAGGCACAGGTGGGACGACTGCAGGAAGAGGCTTGGGAGATGCCTGATGTGTGGATCATCGGACCATTAGATGAGAGACTGTCCAGTAGCATCGATGCGTCCAGCACCAGGAGGAGGTAGAGGAGCCAAGGCTCCAGCAGGCCAGCTGAAGGGACCACTACAGACTCAGCAGCAGAGGTTCCTCCAATTTCAGCAGCAGGCTCGGGGAGGTCAGCATGGGCGATCTTTCGCCATGGCGGTCGAGGATGCAGAGGCCATTGGAGAGTTGATTACAGGTTCGGTTCTTCTCGACTCCATTCTAGCTTTCGCTCTATTTGATTCTGGGGCTTCCCACAATTTTGTGTCGATATTATATGCTATTAGACACAGCCTTGTATCTGAACCATTGCCTAGGACCTGCAAGATCACGACCGAGGGTGGTGTTATCCTCGTGAGTGATGTTTGCAGAGGACGGAGCATTATTTTGGGAGGCCGAGAGTTGGAGGTGAGTCTGCTCGTCATGCCATTATCGAACTACGATATCGTATTAGGTATGGAGTGGTTGAGCAGACATCATGCCAGCATTGATTGCCGAGGGGATAGAGTTCTGTTTGTAGCGCCAAGAGAGCCAGAGTTCGAGTACACCCGACGGCAGGCGGAGCAGGACAGCGGACTTTTCTGTGGAGCTTCAGTTGAGGAGCAGGTGGCTCCACATCCTTTGATTACAGAGTTTATGGACGTCTTTCCGGATGAGTTGCCAGGACTTCCACCAGACAGGGATGTTGAGTTCTCGATAGACTTGGTTCCCAGCACGGAATCGATTTCTCAGTATGTCTATCGAGTGAACAACAGTGAGTTGGTGGAACTGAAGAAGCAGGTGGATGAGCTGCAGGACAAGGGCTTCATCCGATCGAGTTCTTTACCTTGGGGTGTACCGGTACTCTTTGTATCCAAGAAGGATGGGTCGGTATGGATGTGTATCGACTACAGGGCACTCAACAACCTGACGATCAAGAACAGATACCCACTACCACGGATCGATGATCTCTTTGATTAGTTGAGCGAAGCTCGGGTTTTCTCCAAGATTGATTTGAGGTCAGGTTATCACCAGGTAAAGGTGAAGAGGGAGGATATTCCGAAGACCGCTTTCAGGATACGGTATGGACAGTTTGAGTTCTTCGTTATGCCGTTTGGGCTGACCAATGTACCGGCAGTATTTATGAACTTGATGATCAAGGTGTTCTATCAGTACTTGGACAAGTTCGTGGTGGTGTTCATTAATGATTTCCTGGTGTATTCAAAGACTGAGGAGGAGCATAAGGAGCACTTTAGAGTGGTTCTAGAGACACTCAGGAGAGAGAGGCTGTATGGCAAGCTCTCAAAGTATGAGTTCTTTCTGGATAGAGTTGACTTCTTGGGTCATGTGGTGACTGGAGATGGGATCTCAGTAGACCCGAAGAAGATCACAGTAGTTGAGGCTTGGTCGGCGCCGAGTTCAGTAGCAGAGATCAGGAGCTTCTTAGGGCTGCCAGGATATTACAGGAGGTTCGTACAGGATTTTTCTCGGATTACAAAGCCGTTGACTAGGCTGATCCGGAAGGATGTTGAGTTTGTTTGGTCAGAGGAGTGTCAGGCTGCTTTTGATGAGTTGAAGAAGCGGCTTACGACAGCTCCGATTCTGACATTGCCATCAGGTTTAGGAGGATTCACTATCTATAGTGACGCTTCAGGGAAGAGGTTGGGTGTGTCTTACAATAGCATGGAAAGGTGATTGCCTATGCTTCCAGGCAGTTACGTCCCCATGAGAAGAACTACCCTACCCACGACTTGGAGTTGGCAGCAGTGATTTTTGCTCTAAAGTTGAGAAAGCACTACTTGTATGGAGAGAGGGTGGAGATCTTCACAGATCATAAGAGCTTGAAGTATGTGTTTACACAGAAAGAGCTCAACATGAGGCAGCACAGGTAGCTAGAGCTGATGAAGGACTTCGACATCTCACTACAGTATCACCCAGGGATGGCCAACGTGGTTGCCGATGACTTGAGTAGGTATCCGACAGCCATGTGTTTGACTATGGATCGGCACTTGCTAGCGGACTTGGAGAGACTGGGAATTGAGGTGATTGTGCCTAGATTTCAGATACAGATGTGGGGCCTTCAGATTCAGTCAAACTTGATGGAGAGGATCAAGTCAACGCAGTTCGAGGATATTGCTCTGTGGTGTATCCGAGAGCAGGTTCGAGCAGGGCTAGTAGATGGCGAGTTTTTGCTTGCAGATGATGGCACTTTGAGGCACGATTCCAGGCTGTGTGTACCTAGTGGAGAGCTCAGGGAGCAGGTCATGCAGGAAGCTCACAGATCTCAGTACTCTATACATCCTAGTGCCAACAAGATGTATAAGGATCTGAGAGAGCACGTCTGGTGGTATGGGATGAAACGGGAGGTAGCTCGCTTCGTAGCTCGATGCTTGGTCTGTCAGCAAGTCAAGGCAAAGAGGCAGAGGCCAGGAAGTTTGTTGCAGCCATTGCCTATTCCAGAGTGGAAGTGGGAGCATATCATGATAGATTTTGTATCTGGATTGCCGCGTACACCAGGAGGGAAAGATGCAATTTGGGTCATCGTTGATAGGTAGACCAAATCGGCCCAATTTTTGCCATTCAAGGTAGGTACGTCTACTGAGAGGCTTGCAGAGATGTTCATACGGCAGATTGTTAGGATTCATGGGGTTCCGGTCAATATTGTCTCAGATCGAGATAGTCGCTTTACTTCCCATTTCTGGAGGAGTCTGCAGACTACTTTGGGCACTCAGCTTAAGTTTAGTACTGCATACCACCCCCAGACGGACGGACGGTCAGAGAGGACTTTTCAGACGCTCGAGGACTTGTTGCGGACGTACGTCTTAGATTTTGGAGATTCCTGGGAGGATCACCTACACTTGGTGGAGTTTGCTTACAACAACAGTTATCAGGCCAGCATTGAGATGTCGCCTTTCGAGGCTTTGTACGGGCGTAGATGTCGTACACCCTTATCTTGGGATGATGTTGGAGAGCGAGCTTTATTGGGACCTAAGATGGTTGTTGATGCAGCCGTGAAGGTGAAGCTCATCAGGGACAGACTTTGTATGGCGCAGGACAGACATCGGCACTGGGCCGATAGCCACCGGAGGCCTTTGGAGTTTGAGGTACAGATTAGAGATAGGATTAGAAGTAGATTATTTTTGTGTTTTGTTTGATCATGTTTGATTATTTAGTAACTTGAGCCCTTATTTGTGATTAGGTTGGAGACATGATTTTTCTGCGGATATCTCAGACACGTGGTACCATATGTTTTGGTGGAAGAGGGAAGCTTAGCCTGCGCTTCATCGGAACTTTCGTGATCAGCGGGAGGGTCGGTGACGTGGCTTACAGGCTAGACTTGCCACCTGTACTAGTGGGTGTCCCTAATGTATTCCACGTATCACAGTTGAGACGGTACGTGGCTGACCCTAGCCATGTACTTGATCATTCGGAGATTGAGGTGGGACCTACTCTCAGTTATCCAGAGCAGCCTGTGGAGATTCTGGATCGTCGAGAGAAGGTGCTGAGAAACTAGGTGATACCCTTGGTTCGCGTCGCATGGAGGCATCATTCTCCAGGAGTCCACCTGGGAGCGGGAGGATGAGATGCGCGAGCAATACCCTTATCTTTTTAGACCCTGAGGTATGATTGTTTATCCTTCTAATCAGTTTAGTTTCACCTTTTAATTTCGAGGACGAAATTATTTTAAGGAGGGTAGATTTGTTACTACCACATTTTAGCTTAAAGGTATTTTGATCATTTGGTGAATTTTTTATTTTTAAATTAATTTATTTAATTGGTGATTGATATTTGTGACTTTGACTTATTGAGACTTTGTAGACTAGCCTAGAACCTAACCCTAGCTATTGTGACTCTAGTCTAACTTAAGTTAACCTCATTCTAGCCATTCGAATCTAGTTATCAAATAGGAGGAATGGAATAGGTGCATTGATTTCATGACTTATGATTTTAATTCAATGACTTGTGATTTAATTCCATGACTTGTGACTTAAGCCCATGGCCCATAACATGAAACCCTAACCCTAGCTAATCTATTAGTGGCCGGCCACACAAGGAAACCCCCATATTTAATATCCTATTCACTTGTTCTTGCCTCTTTTGTCCTCAACCAAGTTTTAGAAAGAAAGGTAAATCCCCACTTTCCTAAATTCCTAGTAAATTCATTTTTAATCCTTTTTGACCGAAATCTTTTGTATATGATTCTAATTAACCCCTACTTGATGTTATTGAGAAGTAATTTCAGTTTTAGAGCAATTTGGAGGATTTAGATAGCAGCGAAAACCGTTTAATTGGGGCTTTTTCTTGATCCTTGCAACCTATAGGTAAACCCCTCTAATTCTATTTTAATTCTGATTTTATTGCATGGTAGCCTAGATTTAGTTTTCCTCTAGCTATAGTGAAAGTTTGGTGTCGTTTGTATTCCGTATCGGACACGTATCAAACCCCTAGGCTAGGTGTTTATGGAAATGCCACAACCAATTCCTTTTGCTATTTTTGTAATTGTTTTTGAATGAATTCCTAGATCTAGGGTTTGCTTGTTGATTCGTGTTCGTGATTCGATAATTTAGGGTCGTGTCGTGTCCACACGCGGACATGAACACGCTGTGACTGAACCGTGCGCACTGTCCTGCTACTCGGGCCCTATTTCTCACTATATAGGACACAAGGATACGCTATTTTTTGGGGGAATGTCAGGTCATTGACTGACATTAGCCTCCCAAAATTTGAGCTTAAGTGGTTGAGTGTGCGAGGAGTTCTCCTTCCCGCACTGGTCGCACGAGCAGGCTGCACGCGCGCATTTTTGCCCCTGACACATGGTTGGACACGGCTGGACACGTGTTTAGGACACTGTACAGGGTGTCAGTGAGGTAGCCCTACCCGTGGCCTACACGTGTGCACGGCCACGTGTCTCCACATGGCCTGTGTCGTGTGCTGGATATATGTGCATGCGTACACGACGTTGTGTCCAGTCTCAGTGCTCGTGTGGTGTTGTAGTGTCTTGGACACGAATGTGTCCACTTGGTTGGACACAGACCCTATGTGAGATACGTGCACATGTGGGGTATCGTTTACCAGCCCTTAGATTGAGTTTACATGGTGTTTTTTATTTCGAATTAGGTCTTCCCATTTCTCACTGATACACTGTGTGCTGTTTTCAAAATTCTGAATTTGATTTCTATTTTAAACTACATTTTTTGATATTTAATTACCAGGACTAATTCAATTACATGTGTATTACATTAATACAATGTTGGGTTATGATTTGTGTTTGAGAAATGGATTTTCGATTTGTGTTGGGATTGAAGGTGTTAACTGTCATTTTGCTCACTGTTAATTCCTGAGATTATTACACTGAATCAGTCCATATGCACCACACTGATTTCCTGATAATGACATATTTCAACCCAATCTTAACACACTGAATTTTTCTGAGATTACACACATTGATTCATACCATCACTGATTTCAATTTACTAACTGTCAGTGCACTGATTCACTTAACTGACATTTACTTGGAAACCTGAGATCAATACACACCCCCTTCATGTTAGTTTACACACTCTACTGTCATGTTGTAACACATTGTCTCACACACCATTGACACATTATTCACATATGCCTAAACCTATCTCCTAACTGTCATCTGAGAACAATGTAAAATTCTGAGAATTCCCTGTCATTACATTTTCATACCACACACATTGAAACATTAAGTTCACACTCACACTCTAGTCTATGTTGCACACCCATTATTTGTATTGCACTGGTCATTAACACCCAAAAAATCTGATTTCCTGTTATCATATTGACACACAACACGATGTTCATAACACACACACACATGTTAGTTTATACACACATACACATGTATCCCTCTCCCTATCTCTCTATATGTGATATATAATAATGTGGCCTATATGTATATGTGTATGTTATTTATATAAATTAGATATATCTTTAATGTGTGAAATATGTGAGAATAGACTATATGTATGATATAGCCTATGGCCTATAGCCTATGGCACATTGCCTATGTGTATGGCATGAATGCCCAGTGAATGTGTGTTTATGACTTGTATAGCCTTATATTGTGTGTGGATGCTAGGATAGACATAGTTAGGCTTAATGAGACTTGTTTGGGTTAGGCTTGACCTAGTTGACCTAGTTTGACTAGTGTAGTTGACTAGAGTTGACCAAGGGTTGACTTTAGCCTAGATTGACCCCAAACATCATGTAGATGCATTGTAGCAGTCTATTTTACTATTTTAGACATATAGTGACTTGTACTGTTCTATAGGAGACAGACACCACTCCTCGGACAGTGTATTCTCTTCAGATATCCAGGATACCAGGCGAGTACATTCTCTGATCATTTCATATCTTGTTTAGGATTATATTTCCTACTTTAGATTACTTTACTTGATGCTGACACGTTGGTAACACGGATTAGTACTATATGGATCTTGTCGTACGATGTTATCCCCTTAGCGGATACATTGGATATTTCATGTTCATGTACTTTATCATGAGCATCGTGTACTCCTTGTGTTTGTGTTATTCATGTACAAATTGTATGAAATCATGTATACTCATGTGCTCACATGATCATCGTGTACAACTATACTTCGTGTGCAATAACATAACTTGACTGGATCCTTGTGTATTGATTTGGGCGGGGGAGTAAAAGTGGTTATGTATTCAATCTTATAGATTACTCGTGTACAACCTCTGTAGATTACTCGTGTACAACATCATCCCGTTTACATAACCATCTTGTACTCTGAATCACTAGCACGGTTAGTTCTCTTACATATTGTAGCTATTTACTTATAGTCTCTCTTTTACATCATGTTGTTCTTTCAGTTTCATGTATCTTACTCTCTAGCATGTTTATATTTCCTAACCTGTTATGATTTGTTGACATGTACTATGCTCGCTCCTGTCCTGACTGGACCTGTTGAAAATATTACAGAGGACGAGGCTGAGGCGTTCTGTTCCACCTATTACGGGACTACCCTAGAGGACTGTTGTGACCTGGACCAGCAACAGGACCCCTTAGCAGTGGATGACACTCCCTTAGTCTAGGATGTCTTTTATTGTATTTATTCTGGATTATTGTTTTGAGATTTTGAGAAGTTATCTGGTTTTGTATTATCTTAGACACTTAGCTTCTATCTGGTTTCTGTGGATTCATTTCTTTTCATATCTATCTTTTTATCGTATTTTATCTTAGATGTGATTGAGACTGTATTTGCTATGTCACCTCCATTCGGAGTGTATATACTGTACATGTACATTATATATTGTTAGATTTTGACCTAGGACAGCGTTCTACCGTCGACACAGCGGCGTAGGCTGGATGTACCCACTTCTTGTGGCCTTACTCTAGGGTGCGGGTCGTGACACCCAGCACCACTATCCGTTCACCATGGCCGGCATCGAGAGCTACCACCAACTAGGCCAACACCTTCTCCCAAAACCCAAAATTAATACCATCAAAATTCAACAATGAATCCATCAAAATCAAATTCAATAACAAGGAGTAATGGGTGAATCAAATGAGTAATGGGTGAATAAAATCAAGGAAAAAGATTTCAAATCGAAGTTAAAATAAGATTCTCAAGGGTCGTCCCAGGAATCTCTCAAGGAATTCTAACAGTGATTGAGTATCCTCTCGTTCTAACACTTTACTTCCTATACTCTATAGCAGGCACGTAGTAGTACAACTAAGTCGATGTACTACCACGACATCGCACTAATGCGAATCTGGAACTGCATGTGTTTGCCATAAAATATAAAAGAACAGAACAATTATCGGAGGACCGGACTTTTACTTCACGTTACAAACTTGCTTGTACAAAGAAAGCCTAGGGACGAAAACCTAGGTACAGCAGTCTAAGTACAATTGTTTATTTTAGATTCTGGGGGGTGACGGTAGAGGCTCGGAAAGGCGACGGCAGCCCTGCCTTACTCCTTGGACGATCGGTATACGGCCTTGGCTCCTTGTGAAAAGATGGTTGGCGTTGATGAAGAAATACTTTTCTTGCTCTCCTCCTGTTGCTCTTCTGGCTTCTCTCTCTCTCTGTGTATTTTTTCTCTGACTATTGGGGAGTCTCTCTTTATATGCGTATTTCTTTCTGATATTGTCTCTTTTTACAAGGGAATGACACCTTGCTATTTATAATAATGGGATGTGATTATTAGGGTTGTCAATGATTAGCTCTTGGAGATGGCGGCGGCCTGTAGATTGGTCAATCCAGGCCGTTCAGTTTTGATTGTGACGAATCCGAGCCATCAGTGTAGATTACACCAAATCCCATTAGCAATTAATGTTGATTGGAATAAATCTTCCTCATAATGATCTTCTGATGTCTGCGAATAAATTAGATTTATTCACCTGCACGTGTCCCAGATTATAGGGAATTGACCCAATCTTTGATGGCAGTAAATCTGAGATATTAATCGACTTAGGACACGTGTCCTAGGAGCCACTGGGGGATCTGAACTATATGACGAGTGAGCCGCATATGACTTTGGGCCGCATAGGGTTAGGGCCACGTGTCAGGGCTGTCTGGGTAGTGGCCCTCCCTTGAGCCTTTGAACCACATGGAGGTAATCATTGTGAGCCGCATAGGGATACATCCACCTGAGCCGCATGGAGATGATCCTCTTGAACCGTATGAGAAGTTTTTACTTGAGCTGCATGAGGCTTTCTCGGCCTGAGCCGCATAGGACGGATTTACTCTGAACCGCATGAGAAGTCTTTGCTCGAGCCGCATGAGGCTTTCTCGGCCTGAGCCGCATAGGACAGATTCATTCTGAACCGTATGAGAAGTTCTTTGCTCGAGCCGCATGAGGCTTTCTCGGCCTGAGCCGCATAGGACGGATTCACTCTGAACCGCATGAGAAGTGAGCCGCTTACGAACGCCCACGTGGCAAGGCCACGTGGCATTTTTTATAGCTCTCGGGGGATTTGTGTCAGAGATCTATTTTCTCTTCCCTAGAGATTCGTCATTATGACAGAGTCATAATTACTTCTTTTTGTGTCAGGGCTGTCAATTTTTCAAAGTTTTCAGCCATCAAGCAATTAATACGAGAGGGCAGAGGAGAGGGTTGTCCTGCCACGTGTCTTTTTGAGCCACATGGGATGTCTTGGACCATATAGCCCCTTATGCCGCATGACTCTTCGAACCGCATGGGCTTTCTGAGCCGCATGGGGTTCTTTGGCCGCATAGCCCCTTATGCCGCATGGCTCTCCGAGCCGTATGGGCTTTCTGAGCCGTATGGGGTTCTTTGGCCGCATGAGTCATTTTCTCTAGTATTTTCTATGCTTCTACAAGACCCCCTTCAAAGTTTTCAATTTGCAAAATTGAAATACTTTAAATAAGAAGCATGGCTGTGTTCTTCTAGCCGCATATGAAACCCTGACCGCATAGAGGTCTTGGCCACATAGGTTGTTCAGCCGCGTAGGTGGTTCAGCCGCAGGGGGCTGTTCAGCCGCATAGCTTCTCGCCACGTCATTATTTGCCACGTATGGCAATCTTTGGCACTTAAATGTTGTTGATTTTTAAAGGCCGCTTTTTGGTGCGGGATCCGAGGAGCTTGGCCTTTATTTTCTGCGGCTTATTTTGATAACCGAAGAGTCGGTTTGCGTGTATGCATGGGGATCGAAACGCTTCGCCTTTGTTTATAAATATGGGTGACTTTAGCCGGAGGGACTTTTTTACCTTCTCTTTCGTTCACTCTTTTTCCTGTCTTCTCTTTCTGATCTTCTTTGTTCGCTCGTCGAAGCAATGGCTCCTAAGTCTTCTAAAGTCATTTCTACCGTCGCGAAGGGCAAGAGGGTGACGTCTTCGTCAACCGTCGAGCCTGAAGCGCCCGAAGTGCCCTCTGACGTTCGTCATGCCTTCAATGGTAAGGGTTGCATTTAAATCTTGAGTACCCATGGCTCTGTTGCATATTTATGCACAAGCCTCCTCCCAAGTTGATGGCAGAGCCGCATATGCTGTATGGGCCGCATGACTTTTTCATGCCCGAACCGCATAGAAAATGCCCCATGTTTGAACCGCAGAAGAAGGATTTAAACGCGTAAAGTCTCCTCTGAATGGAGCCGTATATGTTTCTAGCAGGCTGAACCGCATAGCATTTTGTGCCGCATGAGTTCTTCTTTTAGAACTGTGTATATTCATCCAATCCGTATAAGCTATCGAGCTAGAGTCATATGGAACTCCCGTCTGATTTGGGCCGCATGAGACTGTATTGACTCGAACCGCATGGGCTTCCTCGAAACTGTATCTCTTGAGACCCAACTGGACTGGAGCCGCTTAAGGCATTATTGACCTGAACCGCATAGGCTCGTGAGAGCTTCTTTATTCAGCAATTTTTTGTTTTAACCATCTTTTAATCCTGTTTCTTTTTTGTCCTTTCTTCAGTGAACCTCCCAACCAACCCAGCAGGAGAGCTCCTTGTGGGTTCAGCTCAGTACGCCGTAGGCGTGCGTCTTGATGATTTAATCAGTCGTATAGTGGATCAGCTTCCCACTAATGAGCCTAGGGAGAGGGTGGCTGCTATTAATAAACAACCTTTCCGCTTTCTTTTATCAATGATGAATTCGGGGAAGTTGGATAGAGAATATCTGAAATCGGCCTTTCTCTTTGGGGATGCCTTTTCCATAAAGAACTCCCGATTGCTGGATGTCTCAGAGCACTTGGATTTTTCTGTAGACGGGGTAGAGATTCATATCCCCGAGATGGAGCGGCATTATCCTCTTTCATGGTTTAACATGGTACCGTTGGGCAGGACAATGGTGGGCTCCCTGACTCCTACCCAACAGGGAATGTTTGTGAGCAAGATCCACTACAACGGGCGCACGGGTTTAGTATGTGCGGGCAAGGAATTCGTGAGTCGGACTGTGTTGGGGCTGCTCCCGGGCACTTTTGTAAACACGACTGGCCCTAATTTTACCTTCACTCTAGCTGATACTTTTTTGAATCAGCTCGCTCACAAGGGGTCCTATCCCGTAGGCAGGTTGTCGCTGCTGAATTGGATCAACCCCATTCCCACATGGACTAATCTTACCTCGTGGATTTTGAGGAAGTATGGGGAATTCCTTCGGGAAATTGATCTCTACTACGCCATCAGGGGTACCTGCTACGAGTTATCCATTAACAAGCCCTTGTTTATGGCTCTATTGGAGCTGTATAATCGGCGCACAGGGACTTTCTTTGCCTCCGGAGGAGAACTGGGGCTTGCTCTTCATGAAATGAACGTTGTGTCTAGATTGCCGTGGGGAGGTGAAGCTTTTGAAGCATATACACCGACGAACGAAGAATTCGAAGACCTGGATCGACGATTTCCTGGTTTCGTCGCCGTGTACCAAGAACTGTTGTGTCATCATAGCGCCTGCCACCAGATGGCTATCAAGAAAGTAAATAGCTCAGAAGGGAACGCCCCTCACACCAAGGCCTGGATTTTGTATCTTTTCAAGTTGCGTCCTTCCGGTCAAGTTTCGTCTCGAACTCCTCGAACCCCGGAGGAGGTGAAGGATATGATGTTGAAGGTCAATAAGTCGAGGTCTATCCGTGACCGGTTTGGGAGTAGCACTGACTCCCTCAGTTACTTTTACTATGGTACCCGGGAGATGTCTGATAAAGCGATCTTAGCTGGGTTCTTGATGGTGTGGCTACTCAATTGTGTAGTCTCGGGCGGCGCGGGTTCTATGGAAAGGATCAGCCGCCATTTCATTCTTCCTGCTGTAAAATTGGTCTTCAAGGTAAGACTGGCGCTCCTTCCGAACATGGTGTGTAGCATACACCACGGTCTTCGCGCCTTTTCATCCAAAGTTATTGCTCGTGATGTGTCGATGGACTTTAAACGGATAGAACTACCATACCACTACCTTATAGGGTGGTTATTGATGCACTATCGGTCGTTGATGAGACCGGGACCTGATGAAAACGTCACTGATGATGACGCCTTCCTTTTCCGGTATCGTCATCAGCCTTGGGAACATGATACCATACCGGCCTGCCGGAGGGCATTGGCAAGAATTGATGGGCCCGAATTCTTCGTATCTCTCCCTGAATTCACCCCCGGAGAAGTGAGGAGGGTACACGTTGACGGCGTTGATTCTCCCCAACTTTTATCTGAGAAGATGCTCCTTTGGTTACGCAACATCCGTCCTGCGCACCTAGTGTATCATTACCGGAATAGAGTATACCTGGAGCCTTATCTGCCCAGTAGATTTTCCTGTCAATTCGGGTATAGTCAATTGTTCCTGGATCGCCCTAGCGCTTGCTTGAGCTTTGAGGGCAGTGTGCTCGATGGCGTCCGGGCTTGGCATTATTATAATACGACCCATACCCGAGCCAGCTTCTCACTCCATGATGCCAAGGTGGAGGGTGATATCTTGTATATAGTAGCCATTTATCATGTTGCAGCGAGCAAGCCTCCTGTTGGTTTTGATATGAATACTAGCTTCATTGCTGGCACCGGTTTGGCTGAGAAGCCAGAAGGGTCCAAGAAGAGGAAGAGGGCAGCGAATAGGGTTCCTGTGCCGGACTCAGAGTCCACTAGGGCGGATGAGAAAGACGACGAACAAGATACTGATGACTTATTCATTCTTCGAGCTAGGAGGTTGGGAATCAACCCCCTGTCATGCCGGCTGAAAGGGCCGTGGGTCAATCGTCTACTCTGTCTGACGAAGTGGTGGAGGATCAACCATCTACGGTACCTGGCCCTTCGCGTAAGCGAAGCAGGCGCGTGACTACCGCTGATGACCGAACTTATTCCACGAAGCACGCTGCGGTAAGACGTCGTAGGCTGTTTATTGATGATGAGGACGTTGTTCCTGAGGTGATTTGGGCTTCAGCTATTTCCTTTCTTCTTCTTCTATGTTATGGCCTAATTACTTGTTTCTTTTTCTCTTTATAGGCGTCGGATGAGCTCGCTCCTCAGGACCCGATTACCGAGGCTGATCCGGTCCTGTCTCATTTAGTCAGTGATGTGTGCACCGCTATCATTGCTGCGGGGGTGCTTCCGGTTGCGACTGAGGATTCCCACCTTGCTGGAACCTCAACCCAGGAGGACGGAGTTTTACCGCGCCCATCCCTGAGACATCCGAACCCCAGCATGATGACTTTGTGGGTGGGGAAACTATGCCGGCTGTGAACGAGTCGTCGCCCCCACGCTCTTCCCCTGGTAATACAAATCAAACCATAGCTCGTGAATAAGCCTATGCGTTCTTGTCATCTTTTCCTTCAGATTATGTCGACTAATGGTTGCTTTGGATGTTCAGATCCCAACCCTGCATTGCCAGTGATTGATATTGCTGGATCGTACCCTACCGGAGAGGGCCTGACGGAACCTCCGTGCGTCGAAGGTCCTTCGTCTGGGTCGAGCTCGGGGTCCCAGGTAGCAGTGCCGCTGGGACAAGGGACGATTCCTCCTGTGTCCTCCTTTGCGAATGTAGTTTCGGGGGTCAACCTTTCCTCCCTGCCGAGCATTCAGGCTATTCGGGCGGCGGAAGAGGAGTTAGCCGCCATTCAAGCATCTTTTCGTACGGAATTTCCTTCTTTGGTGGCAGGTGCAGCAACTTCTGAAGCTGCTCCTCCGGTACCGTCTGCCACTCTCCCTCTGACGCCGTCCTCTATAGAGGTCTTGGATGACGCGTTACAGGACGTGGTTGCCAGTTTCCATCGCCACCTGAAGAGGGGGATCGAGGCAGCGGTGGAAAGGGGGACTCCCTTTACTCTGGCCCGTCGATGTGCCGGTGGCCAGATTAATACCCTTAAGATACTCCCTGGAGGAGGGAAACTGGTTGCACTTTTGGAGCCTAAGCTATTAGAAGCTGATTGCCTCGTGGCCCAGTTTTGCTTGTTGCAACAGACTGATTTACCCGCAGTCATAAATCAAGAATGCAACTTCCTCATTACCGTGGTGGAGAAGGTGATGGCTGCCCAGGAATCGCTCAAGCCGGCTATATTGAAGGACCGCCGGGATCTGACTCGGTTGCACGACCAGTAGAGCCGTCGGACTGAAGATTGCTCAACTCGGGAAGCGGATGCTTCCCGCGGGGTAACCGATACCCGGGAACATATCCTCGATCTCCAGAGAAAACTGGCTTTCCTAGAGTCAGAGCTTGAGGCTGCTCGTTTTGAGAAAGAGACTGCTATCCAGGAGGCTGATAAGTACAGTAGGGCTTCTGCTAATCTAGAGCTTGCCCTAAAGAAGATGGATGACAACTGGCAGGCATATACGCATCTGAATGACGCAGAGCAGTTATCCCAAGAAGCCGAGCATCGAGCTAAGCAGAGGCTTGATCGGGGGACTGCCTTGGTGAAAAACCGTCTCTTGGAGTTGTGTAATGCCGAACTATAGTCGGCCTTTTCCTCTTGTTTTGTCCCCGTTTTCTTTCTTTCTGGAGGGGGCATGATCCAAAAATATGTAATGCTTTTTTCTTCCTTCAAATAAAGAGTACTTTCAATTTTACCCTTCATTTGTATTGCCTGCTGTCCCTGTGATATTGTGGTGATATTTTCCCCCGCATAGGGGATATATTTGTGGACCTGTTACCCATGGCGTACCTTAGTTTTAGGTAGAGATAACAAGTTTTGGTCAGGGTACCTGAAGCAGCCATAGCAAAGTGGTCATGGGTGCTCTTGGTATTGAGAAAAGGAATGCCGTAGAGCAGCTGGGCTCCTGGGGCATGATGAGGTGGTAGGTTTGTGCTGAGAAATTTAGCCGAGGATATTTGTGGGCCTATTATCCTTGGCGTACCCTGGTTTAGGATACGGATAATAGGATGAAGGGGAACCGATATACTTGCTTAGAGGTAACGAGGACATGGCAAGTAGGCAAGTTTTTTTTTTTAAACGTAGAGTCTTCCTACTCAGAGGTAATCAGTATATGGCAAGAGTGAACTCGACGGAGGGTACTGGTGGTCAACAGAGGACATTTATGGTCAACAGAGGACATTTGTGGTCAACAGAGGATATTTGTGGTCAACAGAGGACATTTGTGGACCCATTACCCTTGGCGTACTCTGGTTGTGGGTACAGGTAATAGGTCGAAAGGGGATCATCATACTTACTCAGAGGTAATGAGGACATGGCAAGTATGAAGGTTTCTTCGACGGAGCCTTCCCATTCAGAGGTAATGAGGACATGACAGGAGTTGGCTCAATGAAGGCGGGCACATAGAACGACTCAGAGGTAATGAGGACATGGAAGTTCTATGTAGGGGGTGATTTGTTTTTGGCAGAAATGGGATGACTCAGAGGTAATGAGGACATGGCCGTCTTGGAAGTTTGTGGACCCGTTACCCTTGTTGTGCACTGGGAGTGCAGGTAGTGGATCATGAGGGAGGATCTCTTGTAGGAAGAAAGTTCAGCGGTATGGTTATACATGACTTTCTTTCAAAAGAGTGACCGGGATGTAAGTTCAGGGGTACCAGCAGGTGCATAACTCGACAACCCATGAATGTTGGAATCAAAGTGTAAGTTCAGAGGTACCAGCGGGTACATGACTTGGAAATCTGGCAGACTATGAGGGTGAGTTCAGTGGTATCAACGGATACTCGAAAATCTAGAAAATTATGGGGGTGAGTTCAGTGGTACCAGGGGGTACGTGACTCGACGATCTGGAGAACGTTGTTTAGACATAATATTTCTTCAGGAACTTACCGTTGAAAGGCAACATAAGCAAGTCTCCGTTTTGCTTGGCGAGGTGGTAAGCACCGTTGGAGAACACGGCCTCGATGACAAATGTACCTTCCCATTTTGGCTGGAACTTGCCGGTGGTCTTGTGAGTCATGACCATTGGCCTCCGGACTGCCAGAACAAGATCGCCCACTTGAAATGTTCTGATTTTGACCTTCTTGCTGAAGGCTCCTGAGATGCGTGCTTGGTATAGCTCGATCCTTTGCTGAGCTAGGAGGCGCTTTTCATCTAAGGCCTCCAACTCTTGTAGTCGACGTCGGTAGTTGTCATCCATCGTCAATTGATAAGTGAGGGCGACGCGGAGTGAGGGTATTTGAGTCTCTAATGGGAGAACTACCTCACTCCCGTATACTAGGGAGAATGGCGTATTCCCGGTGGCTGTTCGAACTGTGGTGCGATAAGCCTATAAGCATTCGCCGAGCTTCTCATTCCAGTCGCATTTGTTGGAGGAAACAAACTTCTTGAGGAGTTTGATGATTGTTTTGTTGAATGCCTCTGCCAATCCGTTCGCTGCCGGGTTGTACGGTGTCGAAGCGACATTCTGAATACGGTACTTATCGCAAAACCGATAGAATGCGTGGCTTACAAACTGTGGATCATTATTATGGATGATCCTTTGGGGCAGTCCAAAGCGATAGATGACGTGATGCTTAAGGAAGTTGATCACGTTTGAAGTCTTAACTTCTGCGAGTGGGATAGCTTCCGCCCATTTGGAGAAGTAATCAGTGATCGCAAGTATGAAACGATGTCCTCGGGAGGAAGGTGGGGTGATTGGACCAATGATATCTATTCCCTATGCTTCGAACGGCCAGGACGCCACCGTCGGATGTAGAAACTCGGATGGTTGGTGAATGAAGTCCGCGTGGACTTGGCAAGCTTTGCATTTTCTGCCATAATCTATCGCATCTGCCACCATTGTGGGCCAGTAGTAGCCCATTCAGCGAAGGCGGTCTTGCAAATTTGGGCCAGGCTGGTGGGCCCCGCAGATACCGTCATGAGCTTCTCGTACGGCTTCTTTGGCTTCTGCGTTCGACAAGCACCGGAGCAATAATCCGTCGTAGGAGCGGCGATACAGCATTTTCGTCTCTGTATCGTAGAAGAATCTGAGAGAACGTCGTCTGATAGAAGTGGCTTCCTTAGGGTTCTCGGACAGGATGTCGTAGACGACGAAGTCGATGAATGGTTGTCTCCCATCTGGTGCTTCGTCGACCATCTGGGAGGAATAGCTCGCCACGAATTGAACGATGTTCTTGGGGCAGACCAGTTCGTGGCCTATCACGTCAACCGAATGATGAGCATGGTTCGGTACCGCTAAGGAAGCGGCAAGGCTTGCTTGGGCATCGGCTTCGATATTTTGGAGTCTGGGGACATGTTCGATGAAGAACCCTTCGAACAACGAGATGATGTCAATCGCTATTTGGTGATAAGGGATCAGGTCTTCGTGGCGGACCTCATATGAGCCCCGGATCTGATTGACGATTAGTTGGGAGTCGCCGTATGCTTCAAGGTATTCTACCCCCAGCTCTTTTGTAAGTTGGAGGCCAATGACCAGAGCGTTGTACTCGGCCACATTGTTAGAGCAGGGCTCTGTGAGGGAATAAGCGCGGTTGATCACCAATCCGGAAGGGGAGACCAGCACTACCCCGACCCCGACGACTATATTGCCTTTAGGTCCGGTCCTCGAAGCACCGTCGAAGAATATTCGCCATATAGCCTCGTGAGAGGTTACATGTGATTCGGCGACCTCATCTGGGATCTCTTCATATATTCTGGAGGACTCCGAGCCTGGGTGGGCTACTAAGAAGTCTGCCAGGGCTTGACCTTTGACTGCCTTTTGGGGGACGAAGATCATATGATAAGGGGACAACAATATTGCCCATGTAGCGAGGCGAGAGCTGAGTGCCCCTGGTTTAGTCATGAGGACCCTGAGAGGGTTGACTCGTGAGATCACATGTATCGTTTGTCCGGTGATATAGTGCCACATTTTCTGAATGGCGAATACCAGGGCGAGGCATTCCTTCTCCACAGCGGTGTATCGGTGCTCTGGCCCAATCATCATTCAGCTGAGGTAATATATGGCTTGCTCATGGCCTGCGTCATTGTTTTGTGCCAGCAGAGCCCCGAGGGAATGTTCTATTGCTCGTACATAGAGCAGGAATGGTTTTCAAGAAACCGGGGCCACGAGGATCGGAGGGTTCGACAAATATTCTTTGATGTTGTCGAAGACGCGTTGGCATTCCTCGTCCCATACGAAAGAGACCCCTATTTTCATGAGATGGGTGAACGGTCGACATCGCCCGAAGAGGTTAGAGATGAATCCTCTGATGTAAGCTAGCCTTCCTTGAAGGCCTCTGAGTTCGCGGAGATTTTTCGGGGGACCCATCTCCATGATTGCCTTCGTTTTCTTAGGGTCTACATGAATGCCCTGAGCGATGATAATGAATCACAAGACCTTCCCGCTGGATACGCCCAAGAAAGATTTCGTAGGGTTCATTTTCAGATTGTGGGCTCTCATCAGGTCGAATACCTTCCTCAGGTCCTGCAGATGATCTCCCTTACGGCGACTCTTGACGGCGATGTCATCGACATAGCATTCCACTGTCTTGCGCAAGTGTTCTCTGAAAATGATACTCATGGCTCGTTGATATATGGCGCCAGCATTCTTTAGACCGAAAGGCATGACTGTGTAGCAGTATGTGCCAATCGGTGTTCGAAATAATGTGTGCTTTTCGTCGTCGGGAAACATCTTGATTTGGTTGTACCCCGAGAATCCATCCATGAATGACATACGTTCGAAGCCGCATGTGTTGTCGATCATGATGTCTGTGATAGGGAGGGGGAATTCGTCTTTCGGACATGCCTCATTCAGGTTGCGAAAGTCGATGCAGATTCTGATCTTCCCATTCTTCTTGAGGACCGGAACTATATTGGTGACCCAGTCAGGATGCTGCTCCTCACGAATGAAGCCGATGGCTATTAGTTTGTTGACTTCGGCTTCGATCGCGTCCATGACGCCTGGGCGAAAGCGTCGTTGTTGCTGCTTGACTGGCTTTGCGTCCGGTCGTATGTTGAGCTTGTGGAGGGCAATATCGGGGTCTAACCCCGGCATGTCTTCATAACTCCATGCGAACACATCAATATATTCTCTGACAAGTTTCAGCAGCGATTCTCGCTCTTCGTCTGTTAGGCTTTTACTGACGAAGATTGGCTTTGGAGAGGATTCGCTGCCGAAGTCGACCTGCATAACCTCATCTTCGGTAGGAGGTTCTCTCTGCTCGAACCGTTTTTCCTATTGTGCATTCAGCTGTTGGGCCCACGGCTCTAGCTCGAGGATTTCGGGAATGTCTTCGTCTTCTTCATAAGCGTCGGCGAATGCCGTATTGACTGACAGGACTTGTCTAAATATGTCTCAAATGCTGGTATCCGAGTCGGAGGTTGGTGACCCGGTTGAATGTGACTGCCAGTCGCATTCTTCATCTGAACTCTCGGGGGTCGTTGTGGGAGTTACATACCCTAATCCACATCGAGTTTTGTTGTAGTAGTCCCGTGGCTTGCCAGCCGGGACTGGGGGCTTCAAAGGTAGTCGCCGTCCAGTGCCGTAATTCAAACCTGGTGTAGTCTCCAGATCATATCCCTATTTTTATATAAGATATTTGGACTGGGGGCTATAAAGATACAGAGGCAGTCTCCCGGCATCTGACCCAAGATCGACTTCTTTTATGGTGAAGGGGCGCGGATCGTCCATCCGGCCGAAGATGATTGGATGATCCCCTCCTTCGATTATGCGGTAAGCGTCTTCTGCTGGGATAAGCTGGATTGCGGTGTGCACATTTGTCACCTGTGTGTATAGATGGGTGCCTATACCATGTTCCATAGCATATATTGTACAAAGCTTATTGAGCTCGATGTAGTTCAAAGATAGCCCTTTATTGATGAAATAAGGTATCTTTTCTAGGGGGATTACATTATCTACGGAGGGAACATCGGTGTGGGCAGCCACATACTTGGCTAGTTCCGGTTCTTCTTCGGCTACCCCCTGTATAAATGAAGACTGAGAGGACGACCTAGTCATCTTGATCTTCAGAGGTTCAACTGGCGGAGCAGAGCATGGAGTTGTTGGTAGACTAGCAACCCCCAGCCTGGTACTCGATGCTGGGCGGGGAGTGGTTGGTTCGCTAGAAGTCCCGGGCCTTACATCAGGGTGATGACTCTTCTTGGAAAGACGTATCGTCATTGGTTTGTCAGAGGGATTGAGCTTCCCCTTTTACGGTTGGCCGATTTTTGGCAGCCTGATTGTCAATGGTTCCGTTGTAGGTCTCAACACTTGGCCCAATCTCGGCAGTCAGATTATCATCTGTTCTTCTTGTGCTGAGAGACTGATCGCGTCCTTACGTAAAGTGGCCGTAAGGGTGCGGACTTGCCTGGTTTGCGAGCCTAGAGGTGGATCATCAGAGGTTCCTCTGATTCCGTGGCTGTCTGAGCTTGCACATCTTCTTCACCCAAGTGCTTCTTTGATTTTTCATACATACAGGAGTCTGAGTAATAAGATTCGACCCCCTTAAAGGGATCGATATCAGCAAATTCTGTCCTCACGAAGCTATGCTTATCGAAATATTTGAAGCATTGGTGCAGCGTAGAAGGCATGATCATGTAATCGTGTATCCAAGGGCACCCCAAAAGGATGTTGGCATCTATGACGTAGCAGGTGACTTCTGTTTGGAGATCGCCAATCTAGCATTTCAGGCGGATCTTCCCGATTGGGTAGCTCCTGCCCGAATTGAAACCGCTGATGGCGGTGCTTGTAGGCGTCAGGCGATGCATCGGAATGCGAAGATGATGTAGTAGACCCTTCGAAATAATGCTTTTGGAAGACCCAGGATCAATGTGCATCCGGTCCACTTTTACGTCGCCAATGTATCCAGTGTAGTATAACGGGCGATCGTGCAGGTTGGTTTTAATGAGCATATCCTGCGGAGTGAAGATGATATTGGGCATCGCTCCTGTACATGCGTTGTTTTGGAGATCTGCGGGCTGATTTTCGCCCGTGAGGTTGACCTGAGCCAAGTATGCGTCGGCATTTTGGAGTGCATCGCTCAAAGCCGCACGGACATCCTTCGAGAGCCTTAGGAGTTCATATAAGGACAATTTGGCCGGTGTATTGGCCAATTGCGCCAAGATGTCGAAGTTGTAGGGCCTCTCCAGCCCTTGAGGTGTCTCTTTTCGGAGGGATTTGTCAAAGCGAGTCTCCTTCGGCCTAGGCTTGTCGGTCGTCGGAGGCTGAGGAGGCCCCAGAGCGTCAGCGGTAGTGGGCGGATGATCATCAGTCGAGTTCTCAGCCACGGGTTGAGATTGTGCTCCAGATCGAGTAACAACGGCCGTGACTTCTTCCACATCTGCCGAGATGGTGCGACAGGTTCTGACTTTTCTACTTCTTTTCCTGTGAATGGGAGGCGTCGTGGACTGAGTCACCTCGTGGACCAGGTCCGGATGGACCCACATGATTTCTCCTCGCGATGTGGTGAGAGGTACTAGACCGGCAGCTTGATCTCGGGGAGGTGGAAGATTGGTAATCTCTATTGTCGCCAGAGGGATGGGAACCACCCCGTCTTGAGTTTCCGTCGGAGAGAAGCTGCCGAATTGTACGGACACCATATTGGCTGCCACGGTTACCTCTTCGAAATCGATGGCCAAAGCGTTCGAATCGATGAGGTTTTGGATGTACCGTTTCAGTTGGTAGCAGTCGTGTGTAGCGTGGTGTACATAACGATGGTAATGACAGAACTTTGGGTTCTCCAGATCAGCTGGCCGAGGCTCCCGTCTTGGTGGAGGAAGCTGAATTCTATCTCCTTGTATGAGCATGTCCAAGATAGGCTTGACGTGGTCGTCTTCAAAAGAGTAAGTGATTTGAGGCCATTGTTTGTCTGATGGTTGTGACTCGGGCTTCTGGGCTGTGTCGGCCACCATAACCTGCTTTCCTCTGTTGTCCCGATTGTTGGAGGGGCTACCCATATTGTCGTTGTTGGTGTTGGGACGCTTGCTTTTGTTTTCTCCCTCCGAGATGTGCAATCCCAGTTGGCGAGCCTTCTTCAACCGTTCTTCGGCACTAGTGGCACTGATGATGAACGCCTTCCAATCTTTGAATTGACTTTCGCCCATCCAGAGACTGATTGTTGGGAGTAGTCTCTTTTGGCAAATTTTAATCAAGGAGGAATCTGGATTACCAGATGGTAACTTCATTGCGGTTTGATGAAACCGCTCAATGTAATTCCTTGTCAGCTCTTTCTCTCCTTGGACGACGTCCATGAGGGTAGACATTGTGACATCCTGCCCTATCTCATAGAATTTCTCCAAGAACAAGCGTTTGAAGCCAATGAAGGAGTGGATGCAGTTGTCTGGCAGGTTGTGGTACCAGTCGAAGGCGACTCCTTCCAATGCCCCGATGAATAATCGCGTGAGGATAGCATCATCATGGGGCAGATGGTCAGTGGTGACCTCAAAGTAAGTGATGTACCAACTTGCTGAGGTCTTGCCATCATATGGGTTGATGTTGAACGGCTTATATCTTGGCGGGAACGGAACATCCCTCCATTCAGCAGGATATGGTTGCCGTATTCTGAGGTCTTGAGAGTTTTCTCGGGCGTGGAACATGGCTCGGAGCTCCTGAACCACTCTTATTACTTCTCGGGCCTCATCTGTTATTTCGGAAAGATTATTGCCCGGGTTCGGTGCCGCTGAATTTGAATCTATATTGATTGCAAGACCCGCGCTTGTTTGGCCCGGTGTCACTCCCTGCAGAGTAGGAAGAGCCGCTTTGATCTCGTCTACAGACTTGACCAAGGCGTGCAGTATGGCCTCCAAAGTGTCGATGTGTTGGCGATCACTGGAACCACCTTGATTGTTGTCCGTCATAAATATCGTCCTTATATGAGGAGTGACGGAAGGAACGGTGGAGGATGTGCCCTCCGAATCGTACCCATGCATTGAGAAATCATCGGGGTAGGTGGGAATATTCTCTTCGGGTTCGGACTCGGAGGGAACAGTACCCCCAGCCTCGGAGCTTGCTTCGTCTTGAGAGTCATGGATGTCCTCGGGGACATCAGCATTTGTTGTACCTGACGGGAGGGTCATTTCTCCGGGCTCGTCTCCTTGAAACATCGGATTGTTGTGGACGTTCGGAGGAGTACTACCTCCAGTTCCTACGACCCCCAGCGACGTGGACGATGAATCTCCCATTGCAGCAGATTTTGTCTTCGAACGGGTGTGTTGAAATACTCCGGTGGAGGACAACCGTTTAGCCGACAATTTCTTAGCTGTAGTGGTTGCTATCTTCGGGCTGGAGATGCTTGTCTTCTTCTCTCTCCCCTCGGCAGGGACTTTCTGAGTGGTATTACAGGAGACAACAGGAGGTGCCTCGTCCTCCGAGCTCGGATGCTGTAGTCTTTGGAAGACGGACGGCCGGTCTTCTGTCACTGCCGTTTTGTTGTAACAGCAGTTAACGATGATCTGGGTGCAGTGACGTCCGTGTGAGGACTCTTTGTACGCCACGGCCCCTTCTCTTTCCTTGCGTTTGTGGAGGATAGCCTCACGCAGGTCAGAGGAACCACTCTGTCCGTTCGCCGCCGGGGACTGGGTTCGAGTAGTTCTGTACAACTTCCCATCAGAGGCCCGCGTGATAATCAGCGGAACGCCCTGATAGTCAGAGGTTGGGGCAGCTGACTGGGCTTGGTGAGCCCGCGCTGCCCTAGACTTCCTCCTTTTAGCACTTGCGGGTGCGTAATAGGAGGAGTCCAAGTTGAATACCACAGAGTCTGGCTTATCGTTCAGAGAACCATCAGAGTCAGGACCGTATGAGAGACGGTCGAAGACTGATCGAGAGAAGCGTAGAACGGACGCTATGCGGCTAGCATTGGGTACCGTGCAGGCTGTCTGCATGCGGTTGTCTTCTGCTGTCGGATGAGTTGTTTTTATGCGGCTGGGAGTCACGACCGTGCAGGCTGGCCGAATGCGGTTGGCAATTGTAGCCGCATGGGTTTTCTGCAAGCGATTGACTTTCATAGCCGCATGAGTTTCATCCATGTGTTTGGCAACTATAGCCGCATAAGCTATGCGGCTGACAGATGGGGCCACATGAGTTTCTTCATGCGGCTGGCGGATGTAGCCGCATGAGCTTTCTCCCTGCGGGTAATACCCTTATGCGGCTCGGATCGCATAGAGTTCCTCTTTGCCCCTGCAAGTCCAGCATCATAGTGTTTTCTTCTGCCGGACTTGGGGACAGCAGAGTCGTCTACGGTCTGAAGTGGGGCCGCAGGAGAGTCTTTCTCGCCGTCTTGAGCAACAGAGGGTATCCAATCGAGGGCTTGGGGAGGAGCAAATGATTTTGGCCTCCACTCTTTGCGAGCCTTTATCCCGCGGGTGCGCTTCTGGACCGGGCCAGTGCTTCCTTCGGAGAGCATCTCTTCAAACGCCTGTTGGTCGAAGTGGACGACCATCTTTTGTTACGTGGAGCCAATTTTGGCTGCATCCGATTACGTCACCAACTCCTCAGCCGTAGAGAAGTTAGTCCCCAGCAGAGTCGCCATCGTGTTTGCCATGAAATATAAAAGAACAGAACAATTATCGGAGGACCGGACTTTTACTTCACGTTACAAACTCGTTTGTACAATGAAAGCCTAGGGACGAAAACCTAGGTACAGCAGTCTAAGTACAATTGTTTATTTTAGATTCTGGAGGGTGACGGTAGAGGCTCGGGAAGGCGACGGCAGCCCTGCCTTACTCCTTGGACGATCGGTATGCGGCCTTGGCTCCTTGTGAAAAGATGGTTGGCGTTGATGAAGAAATGCTCTTCTTGCTCTCCTCCTGTTGCTCTTCTGGCTTCTCTCTCTCTCTCTGTGTATTTTCTCTCTGACTATTGGGGAGTCTCTCTGTATATGCGTATTTCTCTCTGATATTGTCTCTTTTTACAAGGGAATGGCACCTTGCTATTTATAATAGTGGGATGTGATCATTAGGGTTGCCAATGATTAGCTCTTGGAGATGGCGGCGGCCTGTAGATTGGTCAATCCAGGCCGTTCAGTTTTGATTGTGACGAATCCGAGCCATCGAGTGTAGATTACACCAAATCTCATTAGCAATTAATACTGATTGGAATAAATCTTCCTCATAATGATCTTCTGATGTCTGCGAATAAATTAGATTTATTCTCCTGCACGTGTCCCAGATTATTGGGATTTGACCCAATCTTTGATGGCAGTAAATCTGAGAAATTAATCGGCTTAGGACACGTGTCCTAGGAGCCACTAGGGGATCTGAACCATATGACGAGTGAGCCGTATATGACTTTGGGCCGCATAGGGTTAGGGCCACGTGTCAGGGCTGTCTGGATAGTGGCCCTCCCTTGAGCCTTTGAACCATAGGGAGGTAATCATTGTGAGCCGCATAGGGATACATCCACCTGAACCGCATGGAGATGATCCTCTTGAACCGCATGAGAAGTTTTTACTTGAGCCGCATGAGGCTTTCTCGGCCTGAGCCGCATAGGACGGATTCACTCTGAACCGCATGAGAAGTCTTTGCTCGAGCCGCATGAGGCTTTCTCGGCCTGAGCCGCATAGGACAGATTCATTCTGAACCGCATGAGAAGTTCTTTGCTCGAGCCGCATGAGGCTTTCTCGGCCTGAACTGCATAGGACGGATTCACTCTGAACCGCATGAGAAGTGAGGCGCACACGAACGCCCACGTGGCAAGGCCACGTGGCATTTTTTATGGCTCTCGGGGGATTTGTGTCAGAGATCTCTTTTCTCTTCCCTAGAGATTCGTCATTATGACAGAGTCATAATTACTTCTTTTTGTGTCAGGGCTGTAACTTTTTCAGAGTTGTCAGCCGTCAAGCAATTAATACGACAGGGCAGAGGAGAGGGCTGTCCTGCCACGTGTCTTTCTGAGCCGCATGGGAT
>JANAVB010024399.1:12818053-12990553 GCA_029216955.1 Iris pallida | reverse complement strand
TGTTAAAGGCCGTAATATAACTGACAACATCCTCCTAGCACAAGAGATGATCACTTGCATGAAGTTCCCGTCCAGGGGAGGGAACGTGGCCATCAAACTCGACATAGAAAAGGCGTACGACCGTCTCGACTGGCAATTCATGATCTGGGTATTCAGGGCCTTTGGCTTCTCCGAACCGTGGATCGACATCGTTTTCAGATCCATCAACAATGTATGGTTTTCTACCGTCATCAACGGCCAGGCTGCGGGATTCTTTCGATCCACTCGCGGGGTTAGACAGGGGGATCCCCTCTCCTCCACCATTTTCATCATTGCGGCAGAAGCTCTCAGCAGAAGCCTCAATAGCATGCCCAGAATGTCCGGCTACAGTCACTTTTACACCACTACCCGGCTGTCCACTAATCACTCACCTGGCTTACGCAGACGATATCCTTATCTTCTCCTCTGGAGACAGCGGATCGATCGAGGTTGTCTTGAGTACCATCGACAGATACACCACTTGCTCTAGACAGCGCGTCAACAACAACAAGAGCGTCATCTACAACCCATCACAAAGCTGACAGAACTCGCTCTACTCTGCTCTCCAACATGACCTCCTTCGCCATGGCCTACCCACCCTTCCTTTACCTCGGGTGCCCGTTGGTGTACGGTAAGTCCAACTCGGGGATATATGAGCACCTTGTAGACAAGATCCGCAAACTCATCGCTGGATGGCACAATGCAACCTTATCCCCAGGGGGCAAAACGATCCTCATCAAACACGTTCTATCGTCCATCCCGATGTACACCCTGGCCGTTTGCTCCCCTCCTATGAAGGTGCTCCACTCCCTCGAATCCCTCTTCACCAAGTTCTTTTGGGGACATAGCGACGGCAGGGACAAACATCACTGGGCCGGTTGGGAGACTATGGCCAAACCCACAGATGAAGGAGGTCTGGGCTTTAGCAGACTTACCCACATCGTGGACGTCTGCTCCATGAAGTTGTGGTGGAAGTTGCACACCGAGACCTCATTATAGACGAAGTTTATGAGAGCTAGGTACTCCAAATTCTTCCATCTGTCGGAGGCGGTCACTAACAACAGATCCTCGGCATCGTGGCGCCATATAATTCGGGGACGCATCACCGCGGGACCCCTGATCCGTCTCCAGTTGGGCGACGGTCGCTCATCGGCTCGTCTGGAGCGGTGGCTTGGAGAAGACACCATACACCCCAACATTCTAACTCCGCAGGGGTGCGCTATTAGAGATCTTTGGGAGGGTAGCTCCGGATGGAATTGGAGGAGGGTCAGAGATTGCCTAGGCCAACCAGCGGCTACCAGTCTGCTTGTTGCTAATTTGTGGGTTACTGACATGATCGACACTTGGAGATGGTCCCCCAACCCAAGTGGGACATTCACTTTGGCTTCCGCCAGAATCATGGCCAGAGGCAGCGGGGTGCTTGATACAGTACATGCGAAGTTTTGGCAGACCTGCATTTCCATCAAATGGTCTATCCTTATCTGGCGTGCACTCCGTCGCAAGCTTCCGACTGACGACCTCATCAGATCTATGGGATTCAGCCTCGCCTCCCGTTGCCACTGCTGCGAGGAGCACACCACGGAATCAGCTGAGCACATCCTTCTTTCGGGGGAGCTGGCAGCAGGCATTTGGTCCAAGCTCCATCATAGACTTAGTCTGGTTCACCCGACCGGGGGCCTCTACGATCTCCTAGCCAACTGGAGCCGCTCCCACGGTCATCAGATCGTAGCAGCCGCCAGTATTTGGGTCCTTTGGAAGAACAGGAACAAATTCAGATACGAAGGGTGCCAAACCCCCCTCCCCCCCCCCCCCACATAGCTATTCAGAGAGGTCATCAGATAAAGCATCAAAGCCAGGAGGCGCTGTTCTCACGTCTCCAACTCGTTCTGGGAGGCCCTTGATTAGGTCATCCTCAGGATTTCTCGCTTCTTCTGGGAGGCCCTTGTTTTAGTCGCCCCCAGGATTTCTTGCGTCTTCCATGTCGGCGTTGCTTCGTCTTGCCCCCTTTTTTGTGCGTGTCCCGCGCTTCTCGTTTTTTTCCCTTTTGTCGTACGAGCGCGCTTACTTGTATAGGCTTCTGCATTTTATGCCTAATACTTCAATAAAGTTTCGGGTTTCCTAAAAATATATATATATATATATATATATATATATATATATATATTTTATATATTTTATATTATATATATATATATATATATATATATATATACATAAAGAGGAAACCCATATATATACATAAATTGTAGATAATTAGGGTATAAACCCAACGACCACTCCCCGCAAGTCCAGAATATCGTATACGAGTTATAAACTCAAAAATCATTGGTTAAAAATCGAGAAATCAAATATTCACCTATTCAATTCGAATATAAAATTGTCAAAAAAAATCCTAAAATTCACATAACGACCCAAAACGCACAATACACAACTAGAACCCGCAAAACTTGGCAAATACAAAGGTGTCTATGTGTGGGACGTGCTTGTGTACTCACGGGGTCGAACTCGTATCCGTATCGTGTCCACGAAGTGCGTATCAGAAAACCGGATACGCGTGTTGGAACGTGTACGTGCACGTACGTTTCGCCCGATTGGACGTTACACACAACGTAAGAAGCCTCGTGCTCATGCACGTAGCTAGATAGGGTCAGGGGCTAGGTCTAGGATACACTGACATGACACCACATCGTGTCTATACGACACAGGACAAACGGATCCCGCACGGCCTGTACGTGTGCGCGTGCGTGCTCGTGGGCGCGTGTCGAGCCACGTGGCTCGAGATTCGAGCCACGCCGTGTCTTGGGAATGAATCACTGGGTAGCCCAGGTATTGGGCTTCATGCTCGTGCTCCTGGAATGGGTCCTCGTTGCGTCATGTTCGCGTACGAAGGCCGTGTCAGCGGCACTTTTTAGCCGCTTGCATAGTACGGGCTGATCCTTGTGCGTCGGATTTCTCCGCACACGCTCCATGATACATCGTAAAATTTTACGAGCATGCATACATAGGTTGGCCCCACGCACCCATAAAATTTCACGCAAAACAGAGCCTTGTGCGTCGAGTTATGATGCACAGATAGCAGGGCATGCACGGGCCTCGTGCACACATGTCCGTGTCCGATTCGAACACTAAAATTGTGTCGAATCAAGATCCGTCTTTAGGAAAGTTATTAAAAATAATATCAGCAAGAAATTCGTGAAAACAAAATCAAAAAATAATAATTTTCAGTTCTAAGTGGCATTTCGTCGAACAATTTTTCCATAGGACCGACACGTGTCCGATACGGCTATCAAACGAAATCACAAACCTACCAAACTTCATTCACAAGTCTGGGTACCTATATGGATGCATCTATGAAGAAAAAATAGAATTAACAAGTGTTTAGTAAGATTTACCTATTAAGTGTCAAAACTCAATGAAACAAGCCTCCAAACACGTCAATTGCCGATTCCCTCCGGTCAAACGCCTCCGATCCCTCACTAGCAAGTATCCAGCAGGTTCCTTCCCTCCGAACGTTCATAACGCACTTCGTTTGGAAGGATTTGGGTGAGAAACGAGAGAATGAGACTTTTGGAGGAGAAGGAAAAAGTAGGGTTTTGAATTTGTGACGTCTACTAGTTTCTCACAAATGAAAAGGGGGGCTGCTGTGTTTGGCCGGCCAAGTCATGGGGGATTTAGATTAGGGTTTAGTCATGGGCCAGCACTTCTCAAGTGCTAAAAAGGCCCATTGACAAAAAGGCTTAAAGGCTTAATATAAAAATGACTTTAAAATGAATTAAATAATTCTTAAAATAGACAATAAATCTAAATTAAAATTTAAAATGCCAATAATAAATCTAATTATATTATTAGGCTTCTAATCAAGGTTGACTAAGGTTATACCACCTTCTACTACCAAAACACCAATCAAAGCCACACACCAATCAATTTAATTAATAGAAAAGAAAAGAAAAATCAAATTAGCACATAATGACTAGAATACCCATAATTAGAAAATTGTGTGTGACACAATCGATCTCGCCTCATCGGACCGCTGCCAGCGAAACCGTGCGTCTTCAGGTCTACGGTCAGCCACCACCTAAGGCCACAACATCGAGTGAAACACTGAACCTCATCTCGAGCGCCACCGCACTCGAGGACCTCAAGCGCCACCGTGCGTTGAACTTCGACGTCGTGGCCGTCCCCCCGAACTACTGCTGGAGGTGAACGCCCCCGATCTGACCAGCCGAGTCACCGCCCTCCTCGATTCTCCCCAACGTCTCCTCCACCGTGCCTTCCTCCCCGACAAGCTCCGCCGTGCCATGGTCTGCAGGCGTCGCGTCCCTCCAAGTCGAGCCAATGAGCGTTTCCAATGCTCGAGTCCTCGCGCCGGCGTCGAACCCGAGAGTCTCCGGAGTTCCCTTGGTGAGTCCTCTTCTTCCCCTTCTTATTCTTCAATTGCTGCTTCTTTTTGGTTGTTTCAAATTTTTTCTCTCTCTGTCGTCGAGAGAGAGATGGGTTTAGTTGTTTATTTTTTTATTATTGTTACAAAATCGAGACAGGCTCAAAGTGTGGTATTAGTAATATTATAGTATATACCTGTATTAGTATTAGTATAGATACTTATTATATATTATTAGTACAATATTATATGTATATACACTGTTTACTATTATTATTATTATTTGTTATAATTACTACTAGTATTGGTATTGTCATTAGTTATTAAGTATTTTTATTTTAAAATAAATTTGGATATTAAATAATTTTCTAAAAGTGTCTGGTAACAAAAATATAAGTTTTGAGCTTTGAAATGGGCTCTATATATTTATTTTCATGTATATTTTGATAACTAAAATCTTTAATATTTTCATAAATTTGCTTGGTCCCAATGTTGGGACAGTCCAGTAAAAATATATATAGTAAAATACAATAGTTTTCTACTGTTATTATTATTAAAATTATTTTGGTTATTATTATTATTATTATTATTATTATTAATTATCAAAGAGGTTATTTGTATTATTCATATTATGGTTATTAATGTTATTATAAGTTATTTTAGGAAATATATAAATAGTATTTTCTAATGTAGATTTATAAGTATTTCCTAAAATTATGTTTTGACAATTAAGGATTTTGCCAAAAAAGATTGACTAGACTTTCAAACTAGTTATAAATATTTTTCTAAGGATTTTGGGCCTTAGTGTTGGCCTTATATCATTATATTGTTATGATTACGATTATTGTATTTACTATTATTAATATTATTGTTATATATATTTTCTAAAAATATTATTGTAAGTATCTATCTAAACTAAATTATAGTTTGGTATAAAACTGATTTCTTTTGATTTTCAAGTAATTGCTTAAAAATATTTTGATCAGTAAAAATAGTTTCCAAGTATCATGATTATTTTCTAAAATAGGTTATGGATAATTTCTTAAATAAATATTTTTCCTGATTTCGAATTTTCTTTTTAAATTCTAGATTAGATTCATCTTGACCGCGACTAGTCATATGTTCATGTTTCTTGTGTTTCTAACTACATTATATCGACTATAGGATAACTGGACTATTCTAAACCCAATGGGATTAGCGGTTTTACCAGCATAGGACCCCAGGCAAGTATATTTTCTGATAGTTTTCATATTGATAACTTCTATGATTCATGTATTTAGTATTGTCTTACATTGATTTTCTGTTTGATTCTGCGCACGACACGTGCGATTAGCCGAATCTTACCCCTAGCCGTTTACATGTCGAAAGTGGTATTTCAACTCACTAGTTAGATGCAGTCTTGCTATATCACATTGTTTCTATTCAGTTGTTTATTACTGTTCATATTAATTATACCTTGTATGTATTACTATACCCTCCTACTTTTACTCATATGTTTCATACCATGATTATATGTTTATCCATCCATCATGTATTTCAGTATTATTTACTGTTTTATAGACTTTGTCAACTATTGGAACTGCTGTTAGAAATGTACTCGTTCCATTCCTGACTGGAAACCAATTTTTCAGTTTAGCCACGACAACTCTTAGCATTAGGGAGATACGGGTGTAATTGAAGGCCAGAGCCCTAGAAGACTAGTCATAGAAGTGTTGACTCAATATTTGTGAGATATTATATTTTTCTTCAAATGTAAAACCTGAAAAAGTTGTGAAGTTAATTTAATTTTGTGAATGAGCAAATGAAGTTATTAATTTATGAGCACTTGTCTTATTGCGGGCTAGACAACATACTACCGCCTGCAGAGTAGGCTGTACTTGCGCACGCACTTGCATCCAAAAAGCGGGTACAGGTCGTAACCGAGAATACGCACGATAAATGACTAGACCTTTGGGGGGTGACGAGGACTACTCCTACTCTTGTAACAATTTTTCCTTTAGGGCCTGTTCTTGAAGCACCATCGAAGAACATTCGCCATACAGGATCTTCTGCATCCATGTTGGACTCCAAGACCTCATCTGGAATGCTATCATAAAGTTTTGATGTCTCCTGAACAGGATATGCTGCTAAGAAATCGGCCAATACTTGACCGTTAACTTCCTTCTGTGGTATGAACACCATGTCATAAGGCGACATTAGGATTGCCCATGTAGCTAACCACGAGTTTAGCGCTCCCGGCTTCGTCATGAGGAATCTGAGAGGGTTGACCCTAGAGATGACGGGGATTGTTTGTTCAGCTATATAGTGGCGCGTCTTTTGAATAACAAAGACTAGAGCGAGACACTCCTTCTCAACAGGATTATACCAATGTTCGGCACTATTTGCCATTATATATTAAAAACAAGTATTACAGAGATACTGAATTTGATTGCAAACTCACTTGTACAAAAGAAAGCCTAGAAAGAAATCCTAGGAAACAATCTAAGTACAATTGTTTAGTTTTTTATTCTAGGGGTGACGATAGAGGCTCGAAAAAGTGTAGCAACTCTGCCTAACTCCTTGGACTATCAGACACAGTCTTTGCCCTTGAAGAAATTTGCCAGCCTTTGATTGCCAACCTTTAGCACGGGTGTGGTACCCTGCTATTTATAGTAATTCCTGCAATAGCAGATTTTGGGCCGCATAAAGGGCCACGTGGCCACGTGTCTGTAACAACACACAAAGACTCGATCTTGGGCTGCCAGCTGGTGGGAGTTGTTGAGATTTTGTTGTAGCGAATCTGGGTGGTTGAGACTTGGTCAAATTGCCATGTGTCCCCTCCACAAGGTAGAGTCTGACACATTTTGGCCGCATAGCGGCCTCAGGGACCTTGCTTCCATGGCTCGGCTCTGTTTGGCCGTATGGAATCTTTGAGAACCTTGCTTCTGCGGCTTGGTTTGACTTGGCCGTATGGGATCTATAAGAACCTTCCCTCTGCGGCTCGAGTCCCCTTAGCTGCATGGGGCCTTCGAAAGCCTCGCTTCTGCGGCTCGAATTGTCTTAGCCGCATGAGGTTTCCAGGGGCATTGCTTCTGTGGCTTAGTTTCGCTTGGCCGCATGGGGTCTCCAGGAGCACTGCTTCTGCTGCTTAATTTTACTTGGCCGTAAGGGGTGTCCAGGAGCACTGCTTCTGCGGCTTAGTTTTTCTTGGCCGCATGGAGTGATGATCTGTATAAACTTTATTTTTTCCATGCTTCTACAAGACCTCCTTCAAAGTTTTCAAATTGCAAATTTGGAATACTTTGAATAAGAAGCATGGAGAAGAAACGTCAAGCCACAGGAAAGTTTCAAGCCGCAGGAAGATCTCGGTCCGTAAGGAGATCTCGGTCCGCAGGAAATTTTGAACCGCAGAGAGACTCTGTCCAGTTGTCACTTATGCATTTAATGCTCGGATTTTGCTTTGGATTTGGTGTTGTCTTTTCGGTTACTGTGACGGTTATAAAGGATAGAATTTCGAGGGCTATCATTATCTTTTAATCGCACGATAACCGAAGCGACGCCTATCCATTTCTACTTCTTGGTAGCCTATAAATATGTAGGATGTACGGCAGCAAGAGAACTCCTATTGCTTTCTCTTTTTGTCTTCTTTTCTTCTAATATTTTTTTCGTTCCCGATCTGCCATGGCCCCCGAAGCCCCCAAGTCGACCGGTGCTACTAACAAAGGAAGGGGGATTACCTCTCCATCGATAGTTATGGACTCATTCTCTGCTCATCTTAACGTACAGCCTCCTATCCACGGTAAGGATAGTGGGAGAACGAATGCTTTGAAATTAGATGGCCATGTCGTATGCTTTATGCGCGGGTCTGACCACATTTTGTCGCTGTGCCATGGCTTCAATGCCTTTAGTACACAGTTGGTATTCATGGGGAATGTGCCGCATGTACTCTGTGTGACTGGGCTACATGGACCGAGCCGCATAAGTATCATAGTATATGCGGCTTGTACCCTGTCTGTATCTGGGCTGCATAGATTCCATGTGATCGAGCCGCATGAGCTCTCCCCAGATCTGGGCCGCGTGTGTTCTATTATGGCTGGGCCGCATGAACTAAGAGAGACAAACCCATTCACTTTATTTTCTTCTGACTGCTAACCCCTTCCCTTTTTTATATTTTCATAGGGATCTGATTAGCAAATTCCCCCAGCACCGGTATCGGCGATTTTGGATATGGTAACGATGCAACATTCGACACACACATCAGACAGCTCAGAACTCTCCATGCTTCGGAAGGGTTTTCCTCAGATGGTAGGAAGAACCTTTATACCTCAGAGAGTCGGATGGTGGTTGGGCGTCGTCGTGAAAGTTCTGTTTTTACGGCTCTCCAAGTAGGCAAAAGCAACACTAGGGATATTGTTTTGAAGGTATGGCCTTTTGGAGGAACGGGCCTAGGACGTCAGTAATACGGAGGAGAGAAAGTTAGCATTTGTAGATGGTTTTTAGCATGCTATATTGGCCCTCCTTCGTGTGGCTTCTCGAAGGTTCAACAGCCTTGTTTGCTTCTCAGCAGTAAAACATGACTCCTTTCGAGGGCTACGAAACTGCTTTTTGATAAAGGCGTAGTGCTGCCAAACTGACCATACTATGTGTTGCTGATGAGTAGTGGATTTCCCTTTTTACTTTATGCTGTCGGAGATGTAGTCCTATGAATGTAACTGATTTTGAATTAAAAAGAATACATTCACTCCATTCTTTGTTTATAGTATCTGTGGTGCTTGTACTAGAGGGTTGAATACAGCATTTGTCTTTGATAAAGGACATCCCACTGGGGGACTTTTTGTAGACCTATTGCCCTTCTGTTCATCTGGAGATGCGAGCAATAGATTTGGATAATATCTTGTGCACCTATTACCCTTTTGTGCGCCGATGGTATGAGTAATAGATTAGGATAACTTCTGTGGACCTATTACCCTTTTGGGCACTGATGGTGCGGGTAATAGATTTGAAACAAAACCTAATAGAGGTAATATGGACGTAATAGGTTCTATGGTCTTAACACCATAATTTTATCCCGGGTCGGGTACAGGTATTAAGTCAAGAGACTATCGATATCAGAGGTAATATGGACGTGACACACGATAATCAGGAATAATTTTTGGTGGACCTATTACTATTTTGCGCACTGGTGGTACGAGTAATAGATTTTAAGACAAAATCCAACAGAGGTAATATGGACGTGATCGGTTCTGCGGCCTTAACACCGTAATTTTATCCCGGGTCGGGTTCAGGTGTTAAGTCAAGAGACTATCAGTAGAGGTGATATGGACGTGACACACGATAATTAAGAATAATTTTTGGTGGACCTATTACTCTTATGCGCACTGGTGGTGCGAGTAATAGATTTTGAGATAAAACCCAACAGAGGTAATATGGACGTGATAGGTTCTGTGGCCTTAACACCGTGATTTTATCCCAGGTTGGGTACAAGTGTTAAGTCGAGAGACTATCGGTATCAGAGGTGATATGGACGTGACACACGATAATCAGGAAAAAAATTTGGTGGACCTATTACTCTTCTGCGCACTGGTGGTGTGAGTAATAGATTTTGAGACAAAACCCAACAGAGGTAATATGGACGTGATTGGTTCTGTGGCCTTAACACCGTGATTTTATCCCAGGTTGGGTACAGGTGTTAAGTCGAGAGACTATCGGTATTAGAGGTAATATGGACGTGACACACGATAATCGGGACCTGAAAGTTTGCCCAGAGATGGCAATAAGCCTGGTAAACTCCGACGGGGTGAAGCATCAGGGTAGAAGTTCAGAGGTATTTAAGTATACATGACTTGTCACCCAGGGGGATGCAATACGAACCCACTCGGAGCTAATAGAGTGTAAGTTTAGAGGTACTCGATGTACATAACTCGACAGTCTGAAAGATTTGTTGGTTTGAGGAAGTACCAGCATGTCCTTTAGATATAGTATTTTTTCAGGAACTTGTCGTTTAGGGCATCATGAGCAAGTCTCTATTCTGTTTTGCGAGCCGGTATGCGCCGTTGGAGAATACTGTCTCGATGATGAATGGACCCTCCCATTTGGGCTAGAATTTGCCGACAGATTTTTGAGTCATGACCATCGGTCTGCGAACGGCCAAGACGAGATCGTCTACTTGGAATTTTCTCTGCTTGACTTTCTAACCACATAAAAAACAATAGCGTGGGGCTAACAGGGGCTGTCCCGGGCGCCTTCGTCAGGCTAAGCATCTTTCGGCGGAGGAAAGGAGGCGACGTCTTGCTTCTCTTCTGGCGAAGCAGCGAGTATTGAAGGCCCGAGAGATGCGTGCTTGATAGAGCTCGATGCTTTGTTGAGCTTGCAAACGATTCTCGTCTAAGGCTTCCAATTCTTGTAGCCGTCAGCGGTAGTTATCGTCAGACATCAACCGGTAAGTAAGGGCCACACGAAACGAGGGGATCTGGGTCTCCAATCGGAGAACTGCCTCGCTCCCGTACACCCGAGAGAACGGTGTATTTCCTGTAGTCGTCCGAATTGTAGTACGGTATGCCCATAAGCATTTGTCCAGCTTTTTGTTCCAATTGCGCTTGTTTGACACGAACTTTTTGAGAAGATTGATTATCGTCTTGTTAAAAACTTCAGTCAGACTATTAGCCGATGGGTTGTATGTCGTTGAAGCCACATTCTGAATCCGATTCTTATCACAGAACCGATAGAAGGCATGGCTTGCGAACTCTGTCAGCGGAATAGCTTCGGCCCACTTAGATAAGTAGTCGATGATTGCAAGTATAAACCGGTATCCCCTAGATGACGGCAGGGTGATTGGGCCAATGATGTCCATTCCCTATGCTTCAAATGGCCAAGAGGCCACGGTTGGGTACAAGAACGCGGATGGCAGATGTATGAAGTCTGCATGGATCTGACAAGCCTTACACTTTTTTGCATAATCGATCACGTCTGCTACCATCGTAGGCCAGTAATAGCCCATCTGACGGAGACGGTCCTACAACTTCGGGCCAGGTCACTACCAAAATATGTCGATTTAGCGACGGCCAGATCCATCGCCCATCCGTCGGCAATTTGTATTAGCGACCGATCACTGACGGATCTTGGTCAAAATAATCCGTCGGCAATCAGCTCGTCACTAATAATGATCCGTCGCTAAGTAGTCGTCAAGCGACGGATTAGCGACGGCTTTTCGTCGTCACAATACGATGCTTTAGCGACGACTTTCCGACGGTCTTTCGTCGATTTCAAGTATTAAATACTGAACTGTGTAGAAGCTAGCGACGGATAATCCGTCGGTAAACCGTCGTAACAGCGTATCAGAGGGTATCATTCCGTCGCTATTCCGTCGAATGCCGTCGCTAACAAAGGATGGATTAGCGACGAAATACTGACGGCTAATCCGTCGACCTGGTTCTGGAAATGCTTGGCATTTCCAGAACCATGGCGACGGATGAGTTGTTGCCATTTCGTCGCTCATCCGTCGACTAAGCGACGGACTAGTGACGGATAGTCCATCGCCATGGTTCTGGAAATGTCATGCATTTCCAGAACCTTTACGACGGATATTCCGTCGCTATTCCGTCGAACTATGTATTTCCAGAACCTTAGCGACGGATTTTTTGACGCGAATCCGTCGACCATCAGTCGCTAACTGGAAACAGTTTCAAATCTCCAAGTAGCGACGGATATTCCGTCGAAAAGTAGTCGGAAACTGAAAACATCCGTCGCTAAGCGGTCACTAGTCCGTCGCTAACTGAGATTTTTTTGAAAAAAAAAATGCAGAGCTTTTCCTGTTCACACAAATATGCATAAACCAAACAATCACATAGACCAAACAATCACAAAAATGCACACCAATTATCCAACAATCACATAGGCCAAATATATAGTGCACACCAATATAAAATTATCACAAATATTCTGAAATCATAAACTAATATCCGTCGCCAATAATCCAAAATTCCTACAAATATTCCAAAATTCTCACAAATATTCCAAATTTTCTTAATTACAATACTTTAAGGAGGAGGAGTAGTTCGATTGCCCGATGATGGTAATCCCTGCTGCGACCGACGAATATACTGCTCCACTAGGTACGGCAACAAGTCGTCGTAGACACTGCTCGGAAGTCGGCGTAGCTGCTCTGGCGACATAAGATCAAGGAGTGCCGTCACAGTCGGAGGCGGTACCAGAGGGGCAGCAGGGTTGAAAGAAAGATGACCGACGGTAGAAGGACCGGGAGCAGTAGTCGACGGACCGGCACCAGTAGAAGACGGACCGACACTAGCAGCAGACGGACCGACAGTAGCAGACGGAGGCAGAAAGTATGTGGCAATTTGCTCCCGTAAGGATGACACCCGCCTCGTGCAGCTGCGTAAGCTACGACCTAACATCATCGTCTGCCGGGGCCGCGGTAGGAGGCGGTGTCGGTGGAAATCTCTACGTCGCCATGTGCAACGGCCCTAGGGAGCCGACTCCGTACAGGTGCCCTTTCTTAAAGCCGCCGACGGTATCTACGAACAAGTCGTTGCGAGCGGCCAAAGAAGAGGGCGTCCGGGCGGGCGTCGTTTCACCGATATCCTCGGTCTCAGTTAACTGAGCCCGACTAAGGACCTCACGATACGCAGCCTATTAAATGAATGTGTTTTTTTATAAAATTTACCTAAGTTGTAATCTAAATCCTATGTTTCACTAAGCTAAGTGTGAATCCTAAGTTTACCTAAGTTATAGTCCGAATAGTTTTAATTATAACGTAAATCTCATAAACATAAGTACTTACATCAGTCTCCTTGGCCTTCTCATCGACGAAGCTCCCGTCCTTCCGTCTCTTGTGTGTATGCTGGAAGACATCGTGCATGGTGACCAATTCTGGCGCCCTTCCCTCCTTCACCGCTCGTTGGGTCTGCGTACAAAATTTCCGTAGAACTTAATTAACTCCGTATATTAATAATACCTAATTCGATAGTGAAATGAATTTACGGTATCTCACTAGATCTGCAAGCGTCACTGCGTGGGGCCTGGATTCCCCCGTATAAAGCCCCGTGGCCCGTCGGTTCGCCTTCGCCTTCTCCGATTTCTTCTTGTACGCAGGAGTATTCATCATATCTAGGAGGTCCTCATAATAGTCCTGCCGGATCTAATTTGGCCTCGTCTGCCCCATTTTTAGGTCATGAATCATATCTCGTATCTTCTTCGAGGCAGCGCTTTTGTAGGTCCTGCGGATCGCGTCCTCGCGATGGGGGGGACACCAGTACGTCGTCTAACATACAAATCCAATTATCACATAATTTAAAAAATGGTTGATTAAAGAGTAACTAATAATTAACTAGAAGATATAGATATATACCCTCAACTCGTCGAGCCAGACGTACTTCAAGTTTGGGGGCACTGACGAAAAGTTGAGGTACGGACCATAGAAGTTAGCCCTGATAATTTCTCTAAGAGCCCTGGCAACATTAAACGGAAAAAACCTACAAAGAAGAAACGACTGGATTATTAACTTGAATAAATGAAAGAAATTTAATAAATTATCTTAAATTTACTTAGAGGTCCCCGCGGGCCATAGCTCTCGTCGGAACTCGCCTCTCGGCCTCTCTGGTGCCGTCGGAGGATCCACGGATCCGCGGATGTACTCCCCAGTAACCGGATGGAACCAAGTATGGGGGTACTCTAGGGCCCACTGTGCAGTAACTGGGGGATCCACTGGTGGATCCGCTGGTGGGTTCGCTGGTGGGTCCGATAGCGGAACGGATCCGCTAGCAGATCCAGACTCATGCCTCGATGAAGTAGTCGATCGACGGCGGGATGCGTCTGTGCCCGGGGTACTCTCCGGGTCGGGCTCGCTGGATGGGGTCACATCCCGGGAAGATTGAATACGACCACGACCACCAGCACCACTACGACCACGACAACGACCACCACCACCGCCAGCACCAGCACCACGACCACCACCAGCACCACGACCACGGCCAGCCATCATGACCTGTAAATAGAACACATAAACATAATTAACACTATAAAAGTGTAAATGAATATAAAATTCTAAACTAAAATATACATACCACCAGTAGGGAGACGAGTGCCACCGTGACGAAAAAGACTAGGAGTGCCATCTGTAATAAGTAAATAATCGAACGAAAAAAAACATTAATTCACATAATTGCTTTTATGAGGTCAAACTTAATTCACGTAATTGGAAGTGTTTTTAATATACAACAATATTTAACCTAATCATCGTCTTCGTTCTCATCCTCGGCCTCGTCTTCATCATCATCCTCCTCCTCATCCTCATCCTCATCCTTATCTTCATCGTCGATTTCATCTGTATCCTCATCCCCATCAAATTCGTCTTCTTCTTCCTCTTCTTTTTCTTCTTCTTCTTCTTCTTCTTCTTCTTCTTCTTCTTCTTCTTCTTCTTCTACCTCAATATTTGGGACAAGACACCTCTTTCTCCCCTGGTTGACAGCTAAGTCTTGTGTATCAACCTCTTCTTCCCCTCTATTTTCCTCAATAATATCTTTAACATCCATTGTATCCGAGTGTTGTCCCAAGTATTGGGACTTTTCGATCTGGTCCTCTTGGTATGCTGGATCTCCAACGTTGAATGTATTTCTAGATTTAATCTTGCATACTGCCCACCAGTCAAATCGATCTCTACGACGCCTTGGGTAGCTTGTATAGTAGACTTGAACAGCCTAATTTGCTATCGCAAATGTATCGGACCCTCTATACCTTCTACGATGATTTATATCGACAAATCCAAATTGTTTATCGATTCTCCAACCGATATTTGGTATCGTATCGAACCACTCATATTTGAACATCACAATATGCATATCATATGGGCCAGTATATTGTAAATCTACAATATCCCGAAGCACTCCATAATAGTCAAAGTCCGGTTCGTCGTCATAGATGGTGCCTCTTATGCAAACACCGAAATCCTTGGTACTGATGCCGTAATTGATAAATTCAACATTTATAGCATTCTGAGTTGCCTTAAACCTGAAGCCATTAACGACATAGCATGGACAAGTCTTTGTTTGCCTCTTCGGTCCCAATGCTAGATAACGAACACTCTCATTAGTGAGTGTTGTTTCAGGCAATAAAACCTGTAAATAAATATTTATAATTTAAATGTTTTAGATTATATATTTCTAATCTCAGTTACTTACGTATTTTATAAGAATATATAAAATCAACCTCAATTATAATATCAGTTACTTACGTATTTGCGAAACCATAATGGAAATGTACAATCAACCTCTCTTTGAAGTCCCTCATCGGTAATATCGGGTGTCCTCATTTTGACTTCATCTCTAAATACACTATTAGAGAAAATAAGAATATATAAGTGTAGTCACTTACTTCATCAAATTCGAGATTATAACGAGTGCAAGTGTACTGACTTACTTCTCCACATCTCTCACTTCTTGTATGTCACAGTTTAACAAGACATATCGGTGAGCAGCATCATACTCGTCGTCAGTCAACCACCATTTTTTACTAGCCCCAACAGGCTTGCCCCTTACATTGAATATACCTCCATCCTCAACGTCCTCATCATTCCTTTGAGGTCTATTTCGATTTGTCTTAACATGAGTATCGAAATAAATGGAGCAGAAGTTTGACACCTCTTCGATAAGATATGCTTCGCATATCGAAGCCTCTATATGAGCCTTGTTGCCAACTTTCTTCTTTAGATGGTGTAGGTATCTAGAGAGACAAATTATCTTGAGAATTAAGAATAAATTTTAAAATCCACTGAAATTCAACTTAAATTATATCGATTTTTATGTACCTTTCAAATGGGTACATCCATCGGTAATGAATAGAAGCACCAACACGGGCTTCGTATGCTAGATGAATTGGTAGATGCTCCATGCTGTCGAAGAAGCCAGGAGGAAATATTTTCTCCAACTTGCAAATTGTTAAGATAATCTTCTCCTCAAGTTCAACCATGTGTTGCACAGTCAACTTAGTTGAACAAATATCCCTAAAGAATATAGATAGTTCGGCCAACGAAACCCATACAGCAGAAGGCAACAACTCTTTCAAAGCAATGGGCAGTAATCTTTCCATAAACACGTGGCAGTCATGACTCTTCATTCCCGTTAGCTTGCGTTCATTGAGATCAACGCATCTAGACAAATTCGACACATAGCCGTTGGGAAATCTTAAAGTAGATACCCACTTGCAGATTATTAATCTATCTTCCTTGCTCAATGTGTATTATGCTATCGGCTTAGTTATTTGTCCACCAGCTCCCCTTTGTATCAAGTTGAGATAAGGACGCTTGCATATCTCGGCAATGTCTTGTCTTGCTTTTGGATTGTCCTTCGTCTTTCCTTTAATATCCATGACGGTATTGAAGACATTATCGAACACATTCTTTTCGATATGCATAACATCAAGATTATGCCTTATAAGATTATCTTTCCAATAAGGCAAGTCCCAGAAGATACTCCGTTTGGTCCAGTTATGGGTTTGTCCGAACCCATCGACATGATTGTTCGATGGATCTTCCATTACAGTGGGCAAGTCCTTTACATCTTCCCAAATATCGTATCCCGACAATCTGGCAGGCGGATGAGAAAATTCTTGTTTTTCAGCTCTGAACGCGTCATTGTTCTTTCTCCAAGGATGACTCACGGGCAGAAATTGACGATGGCAATCAAAGAAAGAAGTTTTTCCTCCATGCTTAAGGCGGAACGCCTTAATATTTTGTATACATATCGGACAAGACATGGTGCCGTGAGTACTCCATCCCGACAGCATACCGTATGCGGGAAAATCATTGATTGTCCACATCAGTGAAGCTTTCATCTGAAAGTTCTATTTCCTGGAAATATCATAGGTCGCGACGCCGATCTTCCACAGCTGTTTCAGCTCATCCACCAACGGATGTAAATATATATCAACATTCTTCATCGGAGTTTTGGGACCCGGTATGATAGCTGTCAAGAACATATAAGGAGTCTTTATACACATCCATGGTGGCAGATTGTAAGGGGTCAGAATGACCGGCCAGCAGAAGTATTGAGATCCCGACTGCCCGAAAGGGGCGAAGCCATCAGAATATAGCCCCCATGCGTACATTTCTAGGCTCTGCAGCAAAATCTGGATGACGAAAATCGAAATATTTCCACGCCTCTCCATCCGAAGGATGTGATAATTCTCCATCGTCCTTTGTGCGTTCTTCGTTGTGCCACGTCATGTGTTCTGCTGTATTCTGAGATATACATCCTCTGCAAGCGCTTCGTGATCGACAAGTAATGCATATACTTATAAGGACGTCATTTTCTAGTTGACTTTTCTTTTCCCCTGACTGGCTTGTAACGATCCGTATTACAGAAGCTGCAACTTTCTATATCCTTGTTCTCCTTGTAGTACAACATGCATCCGTTGCGACAACAATCTATCTTCTGGTACCCCAGTCCCAGTTGTCGGACCATCATCTTTGACTTGTAGAAGTTTTTTGGAAGCTCTTTTGATTCCTTCGGTAACACCTCCTTGATTAGTTGTATAATTCGATCATAGCAAGTTTGTGGCAAGTTAAAATCGGACTTTATGTTCAACAATCGCATCGTCATTGACAGTACGGAATGTGGCTCACAACCAGGATATAAAGAAGTTTCAGCATCCTGAAACATATCATAGAACTCCTTCGCCTCGGGATTAGGATCCTCCGGATCAAAATTAGGCCCTGCCGATACCGATCCGATACGGCCGATACCGATACGGTTTGGCATGTTCCGATCCGATACCGACGATACCAAATATTGACCGATGTCGACATTGGGGGTCTTTGTTCCGGTCAATTTGCCAAAGAAAATTAAACAGCATAGGAATAGTCCGATACTGATTCCGATACCGATATTGTGAACCTAGGTTGAAAGCATAATAAGGTTGTAAAAGCATGTAAAAGAATCCGATACTACCGATAATTATTTGTTTTCCAATACCAAAAAATCCGATACTCTGATCCGAAACTGCCGATACTACCGATATCGTCGATACCAATACTCATAGGAAAAGTCCGATACCGATTCCGATACCGATACTTTGAACCTTGATATATATATATATATAGCTAAAATTAACTAACTAATATTTATTAGTTAAATAGCATAATGCTAACTTGATAATAATGAGAACAAAACATTCTATTAAAGACAAGCCCGATACCGATTCCGATACCACCATTCACTTATTAGTCATCTACTTCTCAATTTGGGACTTGTTTCGTTAATGTGTTATCTCGGAAATCTTTTCTGCCTAATACTCCGAGACGGAACCATGTAGATGTAGAGTTCGGGGTGAGCATTTTTTTCCTTTTCGATATATATATATATATATATATATATATATATATATATATATATATATATATATATATATATATAAAAATATATATATATATATATATATATATATATATATATATATAGAAAAATATATATATATATATATATATATATATATATATATATATATATATATAAAATATATATATATAAAATATATATATATATATATATCTATATTTATATATATATATATATATATATATATATATATATATATATATATATATATATATATATATATATATATTTTATATATATATATATATATATATATATATATATATATATATATATAAAATATATATATATATAAAAAATATATATATATATATATATCTATATTTATATATATATATATATATTTATATATATATATATATATATATATATATATATATATATATATATATATATATATATATATATATATATAAAATATATATATATATATTTTATATTTTATATATAAAAAAAATATATATATATATATATATAAAATATATATATATATATATATATATATATATATATATATATATATATATATATATATATATATATATATATATATATGTTTTTCATATGAGTGAAATTTTGATTTTATCCTCGAAAATCTTGCATAATGGAATGTGAGATTTCTACTATTTAAGACCTTGATACAATGCAAGCAAAAGTCATCCTTTTTCTATGACCCAAACTCCTACAACATTCTGAGCAATAGGCCATAAGGCCTCGTTTGGTTCCGGAAAGGAAAGGAAATCAATTCCTTGGTATTTTATTTCTTTAGAAAATTATAATTATTATCGATTTTGCTTTCCAGTGATTGGAAATGCCAAAAAACGGAAGGGAAAATAAATACTTAAAGTTGGAAAAGTGAATCTTTACTTGAATGGATGTAACAATTTTTCTTCCTAATTTTTTTCATTGGAAATCACTTTCCATTCTTCTCAATTTATTCTTTGGATTGTAGAAGAACCAAACGAGACATAAAAGAAAGTGACATCTCCTCCAAGTGGTCAAATCTCGCCTCTTCATCGAGGAGCACCACCCCTGCCGCCCCCCGCTACCCCGGAGCGCGCTGCCTCCCGCCGCCCACCGCAGCCCCGCGCTGCCCCGCGTGCGCCACCCCCGCCGCCCCCCGCTGTCCCGGAGCGCCCTGCCCCCCGCCGCCCGCCGCAACCCCACGCGCGGCCGCCGCAGCCCCGTACTGCCCCCCGCGCGCGCTGCCCCACGACGCCCTCGGCAGCCCACGACACCCACGACCACCGAGAGAGAGAGAGAGAGAGAGGGATTACCTTTGGGAGAGAGAGAGGAGAGGTCGCCGATCACCGTCGCGGGAGAGAGAGAGAGGAGAGTGAGGTCGCCGACCGCCGCAGGAGAGAGAGAGAAAGGAGAGAGAATAAAATTTGGGGGGAATGAAAAGTTCCCCCCATCGTTTAAATTTAAGTCTAGGCTCTTTATTTAGCGATCGACTAGCGTCGGATTTTATCCGTCGCTAATCCGTCGCTTAATTTGATACTTGCCGACGGACTATCCGTCACTACGTAGTCGAAGAATTGTCCCGCCACTTCTTCCAATAATTTCTGCCAAATAAGCGACTACATAGCGACGGCTGTGTATCTGTCGCTATGTCTCCGACGACCTAGCGACGGATGAGCGACCTTTTCTTCCCCTTAAAATGAAATAAAAAATGTATCGGCATGTCGTCGGTACTCCGTCGGCTATTTGCCGTAAATCCGTCGCTAACGCCGACGGAAATTTTCCGTCGCTAACAATCCGTCGCTAATTGACTGTATTTTGGTAGCAGACTGGTGAGCCCCGTAAATGCCATCGTGAGCCTCGCGTAGGGCTTCTTTGGGTTCTGTATTTGACAGACATCTTAATAGTAGTCCGTCGTAAGATCGTCGATATAATATTTTTGTTTCTGTGTCATAAAAAAATCTGAGAGAACGCTTTCTGATTGAAGTTGCTTCTTTCACATTCTCAAGCAGGATTATGTAGACCGCAAAGTCGATGAACGGGGGTCTCCAGTCTTGTACGTCATTGGTTATCTGGGCGGAGTAACTCGTACCTAGTTGAAAGTTTTTTTGGGATAGACCAGCTCATGGCCTACCACGTCGACTAGATGATGAGCACGATTCGAAACCACCAAAGAAGCGGCGAGGCCTGCTAGGGCATTGGCTTCAATATTTTGGAGCCTAGGAACATGTTCTATGAAGAACCCTTCCTAGGTTGCAATGATGGCCATTGCTGTCTGATGATTAGGAATCAGGTCCGCGTTGCGAACCTCGTATGAGCCTCGGATTTGATTAACAATCAACTGCGAGTCGCCGTATGCTTCTAGGTATTCAACTCCCACTTCTTTTGCGAGTCGGAGCTCGATGACCAAAGCGTTATATTTGGCTACATTATTTGAACAGGGTTCTGTGAGAGAGTATACCCTATTGACCACCAATCCAGAGGAAGAAATTAATACTATCTCGACTCCAGCGACAATATCACCTTGGGGCCCCGTTCTTGAAGAACCGTCGAAGAACATTCGCCAAACGTCATCATGTGAAGTCATGTTTGAATTGACGACTTCGTCTAGATTTTTTTATAGATCCTGGATGTTTCTGAACCTGGATGGGCTGCTAGGATGTCGGCCATGGTTTGACCTTTGACGGCCTTCTATGGAACGAAAACCATGTCATAGGGGGATAACAGTATCGCTCAGGTGGCTAGACGAGAACTGAGTGCGCCTGGCTTGGTCATGAGAACCCTAAGGGGATTAACTCGTGAGTCAACATGGATGGTCTGCCCTGACACATAGTGTCGTGTTTTCTGAATGGCGAACAACAAGGCAAGGCATTCCTTCTCAACGGCGGTGTATCTATGCTCCGGCCCCACCATCATTCGGTTGAGAAAGTAGATGGCTTGTTCATGCCCAGCATCATTGTTCTGTGCTAGCAAGGCGTCGAGGGAGTGTTCCATCACCCGTACATAGAGCATGAAGGGCTTTCCGGCGACCGGGGCTACCAAAACTGGCAGATTCGTCAGGTATTCCTTAATGTCATCAAAGGCACGATGATATTACTTATTATATATGAAAGAGACGTCTTTTTTCATGAGTTGTGTGAAGGGTTGACATCGCCCTGAGAGCTTAGATATAAACCTCCTGATGTAGGCTAGTCTTCCCTGAAGGCCGTGGAGTTCACGGAGGTTCCTCGGTGGACTCACTTCCAGGATTGCTTTTATTTTATCGGGGTCTATGTGAATACCCCGGGAAGTAATGACAAAACCCAAGAATTTCCCGCTGGACATGCCCAGGAAGGACTTGGTGGGGTTCATCTTCAGATTGTGCGCTCGTATAAGGTCGAACACTGTCCTCAAATCGTGTAAGTGATCATCCTTGGAGCGACTTGTGATGGCGATGTCGTCAACGTAGCACTCCACCGTCTTGCACAAGTGATCTCTGAAGATGACACTCATAGCTTGTTGATATGTAGCACTGGCATTCTTTAGGCCGAAGGACATAACTGTGTAACAATACACGTCGATTGGTGTTCGAAATGACGTATGATTCTCATCCTCAGGAGACATTTTGATTCGGTTGTATCCTGAAAAGCCGTCCATAAAGGACATGCGTTCGAAGCCACACGTATTATCGATCATTATGTCGGTGATGGGAAGAGGGAATTCATCCTTAGGACATGCCGCATTCAGATTTCGAAAGTTGTTGCAGATTCAGATTTTTCTATTCTTCTTGACGATTGGTACTATATTAGCTACCCAGTCCGGGTGCTTCTTCTCATGGATGAAACCGCTGGCTATAAGCTTGTTTACTTCCGCTTCGATAGAGTTCATGATGTCTGGACGGAACTGTCGTTGCTGTTGTTTGACTAGTTTTGCGTCCGGATGAATATTGAGCTTATGAAGTACAATCTTGGGGTTTAGCCCTGGCATGTTTTCATAGCTCCAAGCAAAAACGTCAATATACTCTCTGATGAGTTGCAACAATGACTCCCGCTTACCGTCCGTCAAGCTTTTACTGACGAAGATTGGATTTGGAGAGGATACGTCGCCGAGGTCAACTTGCATGACTTCGTCTTCAGTGGGAGGGTCTCATTGTTTGAAGCGCTTCTTCCATTGTGCATCCAGTTGTTGGGCCCATGGCTCCAATTCAAGAGGTTCAAGTAGATCTTCGTCTTCCTCTTCAATGTCAGCGGATGCCATGTTGACAGACAATGTCTGCTTGAATATATCCCCAATGCTATCATCGGAATCATATGTAGGAAACTCGGATGAGCGAGAATGCCACTCACATTCCTCATCGGAGCTCTCGGGCGTTGTTGCTGGTGTAACATAACCGAGGCCGCATATGGACTTGCTGTAATAATCCCGAGGTTTCCCAGTCGGGGCTGACAGCTGTAGAGGCAATCGCCGACCGTTGCCGTAATTCAGACCTGGGGTAGTCTCCATGTCGTACCTCCGCTTTTGCATGAGGTACTTGGCTTAAGGACTATACAGGTAGAGCAGCAATCTTCCAGCGTCGGGATCGAGATCGAACTCTTGTGGCATGAAAGGTTGAGGACCTTCTTTTCGGTCGAAGATGATCGTGTAATCCCCTTCTTTTCTGCCTGGGACTAGGAAGTAGGCACCTCTAATGGGATTAATTCAGTTTGCGGTATGGACGGTTGTCACCTGTGTGTGCAAGTTAATGTCTAGACCGTGCCCTACAGCATACGTCAGATTAAGCTTATTACACTCAGGATAGTTCAATGGCAGCCTCTTATCGATGAAATAAGGAATTTTATTTACAGGGATTACATCATCAGGAGAGGGACTATCCACCTGTGCAACAAGATACTTTGTGAGTTCTGCCTCATCTTCAGCTACCCCCTGCATGACCGGAGATTGGGACGCTGTCTTGGGCAACTTGACAACCAAGGGTTCCGCTCGTGGCATTGGCTTACCTAAGGGCCTCGGATCAATGCTTGGTTGTCGGCTCGTCTTGTTATCCGCTCGATAGAGGACTTTGTATCTTCTAATTGCCTTTGACTGGATTTTGGCAATCGGATCACCATCGGCGCCACAGAGGGCCTCGCATCTTCCGTTCGCCTTTGATTGGATTTCGACAATCGGATCACCATCGGCCCTACGATGGGTTTTGGCTCCTGGCTCGATCTCGGGAGTCGGATGGCCATCGGTTCCAACTGCGCAGCTGGGGCGGAGGAACCAGGCGCTTTTTTATACAAATTTACGACAACGGGTACGGCTTTGCCCGGTTTACGAGTCTGAAGAGGTTCCTCTGACCCTGTTATGGCCTCCAGTTCGTCAGTTATGTGCTTCTTGTATTCTTTATATAGACAAGCCTCCGAACAATAGTAAGACTCAACCCCTTTGAAGGGATCGATGTCGGCGAATTCCGTCTTCACGAAGCCGTGCTTACTGACATACTTGAAGCACTGGTGGAGTATGGATGGCACGATCATATAGTCATGTATCCACGGACGCCCCAAGAGGATATTGTAGGACGTATCTGCATCTATGACGTAGCAGGTAACCTTCATCTTCAAGTCGCCGATCTGACTTTTCAAGCGGATCTTTCCCAGGGGACAGCTCCTTTCCGAGTTGAAACCGCTAATGGAAGTATTGGTCGCCGTTAGCCGGTGCATAGGGATGCCGAGGAGTTGAAGCAAGCTTTTCGGGATGATTCTTATTGACGAGCCAGGATCGATGTACATCCAACCCCCTTGATGTCGCCTATGTATCTAGTGTAGTACAAAGGGCGATCATGCAAGTTGGTCTTGATTAACATGTCCTGTGGGGTGAACACGATGTTGGGCATTACGTCTGCACAATTGCTGCCCTGGAGATCTGTTGATGCGTCCCCCCGTAGGCTTGACCTGGGCTAAGTAGGCGTCAGCATTCTGGAATGCTTCGCTCAATGCGATGTGAACATCCTTGGAGAGCCTTAGGAGCTCGTATAATGACAACTTTGCTGGCATATTAGCTAAATGTACAAGTATGTCAAAGTTGTAAGGTCTCTCCTGCCTCTGAGGTGCATCCTTACAGAGCGTCCTGTCGAAGCGGGTTTCCTTCGGCTTGGGCCTGTCCGCCGGTGGAGGCTGAGATGGCCCCAGAACATCAGTAGCAGGCAGTATTATCGGCTGAGGGTCTTCGGCTAAATTACCCAGAGTGGACTAGAGTTGTGCACCAAACCGGATAACAACGACAGCCGCCTCCTCAGATTCGGCCGAGATTGTATGGCAGGATCTGGACTTCTTGCCCTTCCTTTTGTTGGTTGAAGATGGCACCTCCTGGGTAACTTCGGGCACTAAGTCTGGGTGTACCCACATGACCTCTCCTCGTGACGTGGTGAGAGGTACCAAGCCAGTCGTCTGGTCCCCGACGGGTGTAAGATTAGTAACCTATATCATTGTCCGAGGGACAGGTATTACCCCGTCCTGAGTATTTGTTGGAGGAAAGTCACCGAACTGAACTGATACCATGTTCGCAGCCACGGTAACCTCTTCGAAATCTAGCGACAAAGCTTTGGAGTCGATAAGACTCTGGATGTACCGCTTCAATTGGAAGCAGTCATGAGTGGAATGATGGACATAGCAGTGAAAGTGGTAATATTTTGGGTCCTCCATCTCTGCCGCTCGAGGCTCGTGCCTTGGTGGAGAGAGTTGGATCCTATCCCCTTGTAAGAGCATGTCGAAGATAGACTTGACATGACTATCTTCGAATGAGTAATTCACCTTAGGCTACTGGGCTTCTGCCTGCTTTTGTTCAGGCTTCTTGGTCGTACCAGCGACCATGGCCTGTTTGCCTTTATTATCCCGGTTATTGGAGGTACCTCCACTGTTGTTGTTACCGGAGACGGTACCAGGACGTTTGCCTTTGTCTTCTCCATCTGGTATGTGTAATCCCAGCTATCGAGCTTTCTTTAACTTCACCTCCGTATTGGTAGCGCTTATGATGAAGGTCGTCTAGTCCCTGAATTGATCTTTGCCCATCCAGAGACTGATTGCGGGGAGCAACTTCTTCTGGCAAATTTCATTCAAGAAGCTTTCGGGATTGCCTTGGGGCAATCTTATCGCGGTTTGGCGAAACCGCTCGATATAGTTCCTCGTTAGCTCCCTCTCTCCCTAAACGACGTCCATGAGAAACAACATTGTCACATCATGCCCTACTTCGTAAAATCTTTCCAGGAACATGTGCTTGAAGCCGTCAAAGGAATGGATGCAGTTATCCGGAAGGTTGCGATGCCAGTCGAACGCGATTCCCTCCAATACTCCGATAAATAATCGTGTGAGGATGGCTTTACTGTACGACAAGTTGTCTGTTGTGAACCCAAATTATGTCAAGTATCGGCTGGTAGAGGTCTTCCCATCATATGAATCGATATGAAACAGTTTGTACCGTGGCGGAAAAGGAACATCTCTCCAGGCGACGGGATACGACTGCCATATTCTGAGGTCCCGGAAGGAGTCTCGGGATTTGAACATCGCTCGAAGCTCCTGGACTTCCCTCATTGCCTCCCAGGCTTCGTCTGCAGCTGAAGGAGCGGATGCTCCTAGAGGATTGTCACCCAAAGGAGGAGCGGTCGTGTTGGAGTCCGCATTGACTGCGGGTCCCAAGCTTGTTTGTCCGGGCATCCTTGCTGGTTCAGTCGGCAAGGCAGCTTTAATTTCGTCTACTGACTTGACTAAGGATAAGAGCATGGCTTCAAGTACTTCTAGACATTGTCGATCCGTAGGTCCTTCCTGATCATCTTCTGCCATAAGTACTGTCCGCAGGTGGGGAGACGTGGAAGGGACCGTAGAAGAGGTGCTCTCCGTGTTGTACCCTCGTACAGAGAAATCGTCAGGGAACATCGGAATGTCTTCCTCCTCGGATTTGAAAGGGGTGCCACCCCCTGTACAGGAAGCTGCATCGTCCTGGCGAAGGCGGTCATCCTCGGGGACGTTGAAGCCTGTTGCATTATTCGAGTAGATTGCTACCCCCTGTGTATGCTCTTGGAACACCGGGTTGTCGCATATATTGAGGGGACTGCTACCCCCAGCTTCATCTACCTCCAGGGAGGTCAAAGGTGCACCTCCGGGTGTTGAAAGCTTCTTTCTGGATCGAGTGCCTAAGTAGACACCTACTGTGGTTGTCGGCAGCAATCCACCAGATGAGAGTTTCCTTGTAGTGCTGGCTGAGATTGTCGGGCTAGAAGAGCATATCTTCTTTCCTCCCTTGCCGTAAGAAATCTTCTGAGTTGAATTACAGGAGGCAAAAGAAAAATCCTTATCTCCCAGAATTTGCACCTATTTCTCAAGTTGTTGTCGGATAGGTGTTGGCTGGTGCGGTCGTTGGAAAAAGAACTACCGATCTTCAGGTGCTGCCGACTTGTCGCAGCAGCAGCTAATGATGACTTGGGTTCAATGATGTCCCGAAAAGTGCTCATCACATGCCAAGGTTGCTTCTCTCTTATTACGTTTGTGAGTAATCACCTCTCTCAAGTCGATAGCAAACTGATCTACCTTTGCATCCAATTTGTGGACTCGGGTATCCCGAGAACACGGGTGCGTAGGTATCATGTTTACTTTCTGATCCGAGGCTAGTAAAAGTACTTGCTCTCGATCGTTGTTGGAAGAATTTTGAGGCCCACCCTATCTGTTAGCCATAGGGGACTGGATGCGGATGGTTTTGTACAACTTTCCATTAGGAGCCCGTATAACAGTTAATGGTGCCGGCTGACGGTCAGCAGCTTGGACAGTTGACTGGGATTGTTGGGCCCGCACTGTCCTCGACTTCTTCGACTTAGCACCCGAAGGCGCATAATAAGAAGAGTCCAGATTGGAACATTCCACATTCTCAATGGACCTCATGAGGTCGGGCCCACATGAGAGATGGTCGAATATAGAGCTTCTGACAGGGCCGCATGAGGCAGCCTGTCTGTGGCCAGGATTGGCTGCAGCATGGTCCATCTGCCTACGGCCAGAGTTGGCTGCCGCATAGGCAGACTGCCCATTTCTCTTATGCGGCCTCTTCTTCGTCCGTATGGATTTTCCTTGAGCTTCCAAAAACTCAGCATCGTAGTGTTTTTTTTTGCTGGATTTGGGGACAGTAGGGTTCTCTGCGGTCGGAAGCCGATCTTAGATGCGTCAGATTGTGTCACCGACTTCTCCACAGAGGAGAAGGAAGTCCCCAGTCGAGTTGCCGTCGTGTTTGCCATTATATATCAAAAATAAGTATTACAGTGACACTGAATTTGATTGCAAACTCGCTTGTACAAAAAAAAGCCTAGAAAGAAATCCTAGGAAACAATCTAAGTACAATTATTTAGTTTTTTATTATGGGGGGGTGACGATGGAGGCTCGAAAAAGTGTAGCAACTCTGCCTTACTCCTTGGACTATCAGACATAGTCTTTGCTCTTGAAGAAATTTGCCAGCCTTTGATTACCAACCTTTAGCATGGGTGTGGTACCCTGCTATTTATAGTGATTCCTGCAATAGCAAATTTTAGGCTGCATAAAGGGCCACGTGGCCACGTGTCTGTAACAGCACACAAAGACTCGATCTTGGGCTGCCAGCTGGTGGGGGTTGTTGAGATTTTGTTGTAGCGAATCTGGGTGGTTAAGACTTGGTCAAATTGCCATGTGTCCCCTCCACAAAGTAGAGTCTGACTCATTTTGGCCGTATAGCAGCCTTAGGGGCCTTGCTTCTGTGGCTCGGCTCCGTTTGGCCGCATGGGATCTTTGAGAACCTTGCTTCTGCGGCTTGGTTTGACTTGGCCGCATGGGATCTATGAGAACCTTCCCTCCGCGGCTCGAGTCCCCTTAGCCGCATGGGGCCTTCGACAGCTTCGCTTCTGCGGCTTGAATTGTCTTAGTCGTATGAGGTTTCTAGGGGCACTACTTCTGCGGCTTAGTTTCGCTTGGCCGCATAGGGTCTCTAGGAACACTGCTTCTGTGGCTTAATTTCACTTGGCCGCATGGGGTCTCCAGTAGCACTGCTTCTGCGGGTTAGTTTTGCTTGGCCGTATGGAGTAATAATCCGCATAAACTCTATCTTTTCTACGCTTCTACAGACACCAATGATGGTCCTGTTCAGACGTAGATTGCTTGCTCATGACCCTCGTTGCTTTTCTGGGCAAGTAAAGTGCCAAGAGATTAGTCCATCGCTCAGACGTTTAGTAGAAAAGGCTTTTCCACGACCGGGGCTACCGGAATCGGAGGGCTGGTGAGATATTTTTTAATGTCATCGAATGCTTGCTGGCATTCCTTGGTCCAGAGGTAAGAAATTAACTCCCTTCTTTATTAGTCTAGTGAAGGGTTGACATCAGCGAAAAAGATACGCTATGAATCTTCGATATATGCCAAGAGTCCTTGCAGGCCTCGAAGCTCACAGAGGTTCCTCGGGAGAGCCATGTCTAAGATGGCCTTAGTCTTCTCAGGGTCAATGTGAATACCATTGGCCGTAACGATGAAGCCCAAAAACTTCCCACTAGAAACCCCCAGGAAAGACTTGGTTGGGTTCATTTTTAGCTGATGCATCCGTATTAGATCGAACACGGTCCTCAGGTCCTTCAAATGGTTGGCCTTTCACCGACTTTTAACGACAATGACGTCAACATAACATTCTACTATTTTTTGGAGGTGTTTGCGGAATATGGTGCTCATAGCTCGCTAATATGTCGTCCCAGTGTTCTTTAAATCGAAAGGCATTACCCTGTAACAATAGATTCCTTTTGGGGTTAGGAATGAAGTATGCTTTTCAACGTTAGGGAAAATTTTAATCTGGTTATAGCCGAAAAATCCGTCCATGAAGGACGTACATTCGAAACCACAAGTATTATCGAACATTATGTCTGTGATTGGGAGGAAAAACTCGTCTTTTGGACATGCCAAGTTGAGATCCCTGAAGTTTATGCAGACTCAAATCATCTCATTCTTCTTGGTGACAAGAACAATATTAGCTATCCAGTTTGGGTGTTTCTCCTCGCGAATAAAGCCGCTGGGGATGGGATTGTTCACCTCAATTTCAATAGCGTCCATAACATCAGGGCTAAAATGCCGCTGTTGCTTTTTTACCGGTTTGGTGTATCGTCGAATGCTAAGTTTATGTATTGCGACCTGCGGGTATAGTCCCGACATATCTTCATAGCTCCAGGCGAAGACATCGATGTATTCTTGGATGAGTTGTATCAGAGATTCTCTGTCTTCTCCAGTCATACTCTTGCTAATAAAGATGAGCTTAGGTGATGACTCATCTCCTAGGTCGATTTGAATGACCTCATCTTCCGTGGGAGGTTTTCGTTGTTCAAAGCACCATTCCCATTAACATCCCAAGCATTGGACCCAGGGTTCTTCTTTGATGAATTCTAGTGTTTGGTCTTTATCATCGATTAGGGGATTTGTAAAGACCATACTGATTGATAATGCCTTTTTGCAGGCATGGACGATGCTGGTATCGGAATCCCAGGCCGTGGAATCGGAGGAGTGAGAGTGCATTATGACCTCAAGTTTCGAATTCTCTATTGTTGTTGTGGGCGTAACATAACACAACCCTCGGCGACTACGTTGATAGTAATCTTGGGACTTTCCTTTTGAAGAAGGAAGTTCGTAGAGGAAGGCGTCGGCCCTTGCCGCTTGACACTTGTAAAGTCGTATCCCATCTTTTAGTTGAGGTGTTTGGCTTGAGCAGTATAATGGTAGATTTGCATCTTACCGTTATCGGGTTCTGGCTCGGTGGGAGTAAGTCTTTGGGAATGTTCTACCCGACCGAAAATGATGGGCTTCTGGTCTTTCTTTCTCGCTGGGACCACGAATTAAGTTTCCCGGGATGGGACACTCTGAAATATTACACTAGCGGTTGTTACTTGAGTTTGTAACATACCCAAAGCATTATCTAAGACATACATATCATTCTACTGTACACAAGAGTAATTCAAAGATCGCTTTCTATTAATAAAATAAAGAATTTTATCTCGAAGGAATACATCATCTAAGGAAGGAGCCCCACTATTGGCTGATGTCACTACCATATTCTAGAAATATGAGTATTTTAGACTTTTGTGTTCCATGTATATTTAGATAAAAAAATTATAATTGAGCTAGTGACATATTACTTGTAAACCATGGTGCTATCTTAATTAGATAGACTAGATGTTTAGCCATGACCCTAGTGGACCTAATTAGTAAGATTAGACAATCATCAAACACATTTGATCAAGTTTAGTTAGTCTCTAGTTAGACTAGCAAAGTTATTTAGAAATTAGGCTAAACACTTAATTAGAAGGAAAGACCTTTTTCCTAAACTTGTCATGACTAGATAAGAGGGACTTCTTAGACACTTCCCTCTAGCCTAAATCCTACCCAAATCCTAAATGGCCAGCCACATGTGCCCCTAGCCTATAAGAAGAATAACTTCTTCTTCTTCCTCTTTCCAATTGGAACCCTAACCATAATTTGGAAAGTTCTTCCCAAATTATTCCTACCATCAAAACGCACTCAAATTAGCCCAAATTTATTCCAATCTCTTCCCTATGGAGAGTAGAAGGCTCTAAAAGCAAAGCTTGGAAGGTTGGAGTACTTAGAGCTTGAGGACTTCTAGAACTTGGAGCTTTTTCATTGGGAATCCATCTCCCGATAGGTATATAGATTCTAAATCCTCTATTTTGTATTAAATAGTGTAGAGGCATTAATTAGGAACTCCCATACATTAGGGTTGCCAGTGGTGAGGAGTTTTGACTCTTCTCTTTTTTGTTGAGGACTTTCCCTTTGTATTTGATCCAATTTGGAGAAAATCCAAGAATAGCATTTCTAGGGTCTATGAATAGGTTTATTAGGTCATAATTATGATTTAAAATGTGTGGGTGTGCTTTGGATCAAGTTTGGATCTATTTGAAGTGCGTATCATGGACATATCACTACGTGTCTGGATACGCATGCCAAGTGTTTGACAAAATTACTCATAGGACACACGTGGCACTAAATTCCAATAGGACTCCTACTCCAGCTAGGTTTTATATTTAGATTCTTGTTTTATATTTAGATATTCATATATATAATTAATTTGCACATTTCTTAAGAGGGGGAAAATGGTGGACTGTTTTAAGAATATGATCATAGTGGACAGTCATATGCATATGGTGTGTGTGTCTTCTCCCTGCTCCTCCTCCGATCATACGACCTCTGTCCGAACCTCTCGGCCACCTCACCTAGAAGCCGTACCACCATAGCACCCTCACCGTCGCCATCACCACAACAGACCATAACCGCTCGGCCACCTCACCTAGAACCTCTCTGTCTGTGTTTGTTTGCAAAAACAAAAGTTTGATTTACAAACTAAGAAAAAGAAAAATACAATTAGTACAGTTTGACTTATGGGAAAGTATAACTGTAGGAATCTGATTAGAAGACGATCACTTTATCCCTTGGACGATGTGATATTGAAGAAACAAGTCTTTGGAGAATGCAACAACACTTTTTCAGAAGATTATGATCCTTAGTCATCCCTTAGAACTGATTTGAAACTCTATTTATAGAGTTCTGAAATAACTGTCAAGCAGTTATTTTGAGTGGCGCGTACTGCATTTTCTGTGCCATCCATCCAGTTGCACGAACAGTTAATTGAACTGATAGGGACGCGTGGCATTCTGTGAAAGAGATGCGCGTGGTCATAGGCAGTGTAGTGGACACGTTCTTCGAGATTAGTGGCATGTGCACCACATCATTTGTCTTCTGGATGAAAATTGATTAGGTGGTGCCAGCTTGCTAGGTGGCTCCAGGCACAATTTGATAGCTGGCGTGTTTTACACAGTCTTCAGTGCTGTGGTAATTAATTATCTCGTGCCAAAGGACTGCTAGCGCGAGCTAGATGTCACCATTAATTGCAACACTGACACAATCTCCTCGAGCACCGCGTTGTTCGGGATTTAAAGGGATTTCCTTCGACTGACGTATTGTCAGTAATTATGACTTTTGTGATAGCTTCTCGAGGAAGCTTGCCAGGTGCAGCTTGCGCACCCTGATGATGGCGCCACCTGACCCTCGTGCACCGTAATGACCAGTGCCTTTTTAATGTTGGCACCTTTGTATGACTGGCGCCATTTTATTTCTTAGCTCCTACAATGCCCCTTCAAAGTTTTCAACTTTGAAAAAATTTAAAATTTTAAATACTTTGAATTAGAAGCAATTTGTTTGACCGGCGCGGGATACTGTTGTAACCGACCCGAGTTTTGCGCGTGGGTTGCGCAACGGTCAAAAATTTGCCATAGGCTATAAATAACCATTTTAAGAGAGAAACTTTACTTTTTATAGAAAGTTTTCTTTCTTCTAAACTCTTCATCTCCTTTCTCCCGACCCGAAGTGCTTCTCCAATCGTCTTCCATGGCACCCTAGAAGTCTGCGGCTGACAAGGGCAAGGGCATCGCCGAGCCTTTGTCACACACCGTACCACAGAGGGCACCATAGTATGTGCCACCATCGACGAGAGTCGAAAGAGCTAATCCGCCGCTCAAAGGTGATCGTCGGAAAGACGACCAATCTGAAGGCACTAAGCGATGGCAGTACCTTGTGCCAGTGTCGACCATCTCTTTTTAGAGCTCTTGTTGACCTGTGTACTTCACAATCCGTGCCTCCCTTTTTTAGAGTGCTAGCCGTGCCCTAACACACACTCTTTGTCTTTACAAATTGTGTTATGTGGAAAAAAATAACTCGCACAAAAACATACTTGCGTCGAGCAGCTTTTGCGCAAACTATGATCTGGCGCCATCTAGATCTTGCGCAATCTGATCTCGCAAAAAACTTGAACTCGCGCAAAACATGTACTCGCACAAGTTTTGAACTGTCTTATGCACAATGCTTTAAACTGTTGTTTATGTGCAACATTTTAAAGGATTGTCATACCTTAGGCCAAAGTAACAAAATAATTTTGTCATAAGACATTAACTTTTGATCATGCGCCACCCAAGAGCCATTGTGCTCGTGCAATTTGTTTGCGCAAACTGAATATTTTTGTACAAGGCTTGCAATTTGAACTTTTCATGTTTCTAAGCCGTTCTTTATTTTTTTTGCAGTTGTTATCAGAGAAGACCCCGATGCTGAGAGATTGGCTTCAGCTTTCCGAGCCTCGGAGTACCAAGAAGATTTGTCTTACGTTCTTTGTCCTTAATACGACCTTCCTGAATCCAAATGGGCAATGCTAGCATCTCATGAGGATAGAACCTTATTATGTCTGATGAACGGAGAACCTTTGATAAGCTTAGACCAAGTCCCTCACAAGAAACCAGCTTTCTTGTTTGGGGTTGCCATTAAGAAAACAGCTCAGCCTAAATCCAAGAGAGAGGACAGGGTTTATCAAAGTGGCGACAGATTAATGTACCTTACAGAGATATCGAAACATTTATCTCTTTCTCGATATGCTCATGCCAGTTTTCCCCGACGGGTGGCCTGGGACGACCCCAATCCAACAGGCCAGGGTTGGTAAGATATGCCACAAATTAGGGCCCAAGAATAAAGACAGGTATTACAGTCTTTCAGAGAGATTCAGCTCCCACCCGAGAGGTTTGAAGCCGAGTTGCGTGCCTTCCGAGGATTCATCCCTATTGATTCCCGTCAGAATACCCTTTTTTGCAAACATATTTGCTAAGGCTGAGGAAAAATATCTAGATCAAACCATGAGATTAACAGGCTTGATAAATCCAGAGATGAAGCGCTGGAACAGTATGGTAGTTTGGGCTCTGGACCAATTTAAAGACAAGCTTCTTGAACTGGAGCTCTATGATCCAATCTGGACCACTGCTTATGGCATTCGTCCTAATCCCAATTTGTTCTTGGCTTTAGCGCAACGGTACAATGATAGAACCGGCACCTTTATGACTCCTCATGGAGAGATTGGTTTTGCACTCCACGAGATGCATTATCTCTCTCATCTGCCAATGGGTGAAAATCCGTACGAAGAGTACGTGCCAACAAATGAAGAGCTGGATGCTCTATCTAAAGAGAACACGCAAATGGTGGCCGTCTTTGAAGAACTTTTGTGCCACTTTATGATTTGTACCCTCTGTAGGAACGAAATCGTAAAGCACAATACTCTAGAGGGGGGTGAATAGAGTTGGCAGCGGAATAATACTAATTAAAAAATGTTAGCAGCATGATCACATAATAATAATCACAACTAAATAATGCAAAGGCAGAGATAAGAAAGCAAACGCAAAGACAGCGATGTATACTGGTTTCCCTCGGTTGAGGATTAGTCCAGTCGGTAGAACTCTTGCTATCAGTTGAATCCACTATTGGCAAAACCGCAAGTTTTCTTACGAAGTCCTTACAACTTCTACAACGCGATCTTTGATACGAAGAACTCGTCCAACTTCAATTGTGAAGAGGTATTCTTCTATCAAGCCTTCTGATTATAATCACTCTGAAACTTCTAGACCGCACCGCACTGGCAAATCGACTAGAGGATTGTAATTGGCTTGGGATCTGAAAATTAAAGCTCTAGAAAAACTCTTTGGAAGACAGTAGGCTTTGAATAGAGAGAAGATTGAAAGTGAATGAGTGAGTTATAATGATCGAAATCCTTCTCTATTTATAGGAGTTCCAAAGACAGAATTTGGGCAAAATTCGGGCAGAACTCGATGAGCAAATCTCGGTCAAATCCGCAACTGCAGGAGGACCGAGTTCCAAGGATTTCAAAAACAAAACGGCCACTAACCGAACTCTGGCCGAGTTCTGTCAGGGTTAGGTTAGGGTTTTTAAAATTAGTTTTTGGGGAATTTTGAAAACCTTTTTGGAGCTTTTGTAAATACGAATGTTTTTCAAAACTAAGAACATTTTAAAAACATTTTGAAATCATTTTGGAATAGCCTATTTGCCAGTACGACTCGGTGTACAACGTATTTCTAGACTCAATAATATGAAAAATATATTGCTCAAAGAAATACAGACTCGAACAGGCAAACATCGCTTCGGTCTTGAACTGTGTAGATAGCTGTTCTTGATCATGTCCAAGAGTCCGAGATATCCTGACTAGCTTCATATATCGAGACAGAGTTTGATCAATTATTAAAATCAGTTTGACCATATGACCAATGGGCCAACAATCTCCCCCATTTTGATAATTGACAAACTATGAATGATATAACATCTAAGCTTGGAATCAAATCAAAAATAGTAAAGTAAAATTGTTCATATCCTGCATTGTCTCAAAAAAAAAGATGTTAGATCCTTATTTCTCCCCCGTTGTCACTTAACAAAATAATTGCAAAAGAGAAAGCTTCCCCGCAATCAATGTATAAGTAACAAACAGTGAAGAAACACATAAAAAAATTATGACAAATGGTAGAGACAGTAAAAAAAAATAACATCACAGGCATGTATTTGTCTCAGGCAGTTTATAATATAGAAGCAGATAAAGATGCTAAAAATAAATAAATAAACTGATGTGAAAGATAAACTACGCATCCCATAAAGAAAATGATGTTCAAGAGACATCAAGAAAATATCCAGTACAAGTCCTCAAAAAAAATACTAATAATAAAAGCTAGAAACTTGGAATGTCGGAGCATTTCCAAGTGTACAGTAGATAATAGCTAAGTCTCAAAAATCAGCTAATATCATCATCACATCTCCTCATCATCATCATCATCATCAGCATGACCGGCATGTCCAGAAGGACCGGCTCCCGAAGTACCAGCGCCAGAAGGGTGAGGAGGGGCACCAGTGTAAAACTCACCGACATAGTCTCGAGGAGGAGCACGGTCAGAACGATACCAATCATATGCGTTACCGGGCTGAAAGTAAGCATGAACAGCCTCATCCTCACAGCGGTAACCAGAGAAGGCTGGATCTCTAGGAATAGAACCGACAGAATGTCCAGTCTGAGCAAATCAGAGATCAGCGAGAGAAATTGCTATCGCCTGATAACGAGCGACATCGAGGAACTCACGTTCGCGGGCCATATCCGTCATCGAGACGTGCAAATCTGAAAGATGCTGGTGTATGCCTTCAAAGGTCAAGGCTAACTGCTGAGGAGGTGGAGGAGGTAGAGCAGTAGGAGGAACAGTAGGAGGAGCAGCAGCAGTCATACTACGACGAGATAGCTTATAAAACTTGGGCTCAGGGTCTTGAGTACAAGTTGACAGATCAATATCAAAACGCTGGAAGATGCGTGGGAGAATCATCGCATAAGAGAGATTTCTATCTCTTGCACGACAACGTCCCATCATCTGGATAATGGTCTTAGGGGCAGAAAAAGGAATCCCCATAAGAATGTGATACATAGCAGATAGTTCAAGTGATGTGACATCATCCTTTGAAGTAGACTTCGGAAGGAGTGTGGAGTAGATGATGCGGTGTAATTCATAACTAAACAAGTTCAAGTTATTTGCCTTGAACTTTCCAGAGCGAACTCGATCAGGGGCACAGAGTTCAGCTTTGAAACTAGCAAGTGTCGTGCCGCCGGAGAAATCAAATTCAGTGATATCAACAAGCGGTTCACCTTCGTTAGGAATACCAAGGATTTTTGCTAAGAGGATATCATTGAAATTGATATCTAGTCTGCCAACACGAGTACTTACGTCAAACGTGTTTAATATGATATTGTAGTAGAAAAGTCTAATAGCATTAGTTGCTACCGGGAAATAAAGTTTAACAAAATATTGTAACCCTAATGCCTCAAAATAAGGGCGGTATTCTGGAAACACAGTCCATTTGATAGGAGCGCCTGTGCATATGGATCTCATAGAGAAGTCTCCATACCACAGAAGGGCTTGATCTAGGGTTTGAAAATAAAACCCATCGAACGCACCATCGCTCAATTGAACTGGCGAAAAGAGGGAATCCGTGGGTGGATTTGAAGATGATCCTTCCTCACTAGGATTGGTCGTCTTCTTCCTCTTGAAGGGGTTGAATCCCTTAGGTGGCATTGTACAAATAAAATAAATATGTACGAAATTGAAAAGAGGAGAAATACGGAGTTATACCTCCCGAAATTCAAGTATGTTGTAGAGGACAACGATCTCCGCACGAATCCAAAATTTGGATGGATTTTACCACGTAGATAGGGAGAAACGGAGTGGTGAAGAACTAGGGTTTGAGGGCTCTCGCGCGGCTGTTGTTGCTGTGATGGTGGTGTTTAGAAGCAATGAAGAAGAAAGGCTCTCGGGTTCTGGTTATATAACCAGATACCACTAACCGAAATCGGGCCGAATTCAGTTCGAACTCTGGCCGAATTCGCCTAGGGTTCTGTTAGTTGGTTTCTGCCACTTTCTTTTTTATTGACTCATTTCAAAAATTTAATTCAAAGATTAGTAATTTCAACCTTCAATTAATAAAATTAATATTATTTTATAGATTAAATATCGTAACACAGCGACTGTCTCAGATTAGCTGTAGGGAGTACTGTCCCAGCTAGCGGAGGTTCACCGGGGAACTCTTAAGTACCGCTTCGCTTCAACCGTAGTTGTGGTGACAGACAGACTCTTTATTGGCTTGTCTCTAACACAGTTTTTGCGTATTGAAATATAATCATAAAACAAAATTAATTAATATTATTGATGTCCAAAATTCCTAATTCTCGACGTAAATAATTGAAACGATCTTCTGCTAGAGATTTTGTGAAGATGTCAGCTAATTGATTCTCAGTGTCTATGTACACAAGGTTAATATCTCCATTCTGATGATGATCTCTAAGAAAATGATGTCGAATCTCGATATGCATAGTACGAGAGTGACATACTGGATACTTAGTCAAATTAATAGTGCTTGTGTTGTCACAGAAAATGGAAATGTGTGTGTAAAATAAATCATAATCTTCTAAGGTTTGTTTCATCCACAAAATCTGAGCACAACAACGTCCTACGGTGATATACTCAGCCTCTGTTGTTGATAGGGCTACAGAATTTTACTTTTTACTAAACTATGAGACTAAAGCCTTGCCTAAGAAATGACATGTGCCGCTGGTACTTTTTTTATCAACTTTGCATCCAGCAAAATTTGCATCCGAGTAACCAATAAGGTCAAAGGACTTAGTTTTGGGGTACCATAAGCCAATAGAAGAAGTGCCCTTAAGGTATCGAAAGATACGCTTAACTGCGCACAGATGTGATTCCTTTGGATTAGCTTGAAAACGTGCACACAGGCAAACACTAAACATAATATCTGGACGACTAGCAGTTAAATAAAGTAAACTACCAATCATACCTCGATACTTACGTGTGTCGACCGGCTTGCCTTGTTCATCAATATCAAGCTTTGTTGAAGTTGCCATCGGAGTGCCAATAGGTTTGACATTGTCCAGATCAAACTTCTTTAGAAAATCTTTTGTGTACTTGGCTTGATTTATGAATGTCCCATTGTCAGTTTGTTTGATTTGTAGTCCGAGAAAGAATTTCAGCTCTCCTATCATGCTCACCTCAAACTCATTCTGCATACACTTAGAGAATTCTTGACAAAGAGATTCATCAGTAGATCCAAATATAATATCATCAACATAGACTTGTATTAAGAGAAGCTTGCCATTAAAAGACTTAATAAAAAGTGTAGTGTCAACCTTGCCTTTTGAAAAACCGTTGTCAAGTAGGAAAGAGCTTAGATGATCATACCAAGCACGAGGGGTTTGTTTTAAACCGTACAAAGCTTTCTTCAACTTGAAAACATGATCAGAGTTTTTAAAATCTGTGAAACCTGGAGGTTGTGCTACAAAAACTTCTTTTTTTATAAAACTATTTAAAAATGCACTCTTGACATCCATTTGAAATAATTTAAAATTATAAAAACATGTAAATGCACATAACATGCGAATGGATTCTAATCTCGTAACTTGGGCATAAGTCTCATCGTAGTCAATACCTTCTTCCTGATTGTATCCTTGAGCTACGAGTCGAGCCTTATTACGAGTCACTAAACCATTCTCGTTCAGTTTATTTCGGAATACTCAACGGGTGCCAATGACCGGATGATCATTAGGTTTGGGAACAAGTTCCCAAACTTGATTCCGTTCAAATTGGTTAATTCCTCTTACATAGCATCTATCCAAAAATTATCACTATATGCTCCATCAATGGTTTTGGGTTCTAGCTGTGAAATGAATGCAACACTAGAAACAATATCTCTACTGGATGTACGAGTACTTACACCTTTGGTAATATCACCAATTACCAAATCCTTTGGATGATCAGCCGTAATTTTTAATCTTTTCGGCAGACTCTGAAGGTACCTGGTTCCTGGATCTTCTCTAGGAGGATCAGCTAGTGCTGAGCTTGGTTGAGAATCAGCTGGTGTTGAGCTTGGTACAGTTAGATCTTCGTTATTGTCATCGATAGTCATTTGATTCAATTCATCAAAGGTGACGTTGATTGATTCTTCGATGATCATAGTTCGTTTGTTGAAGACTCTGTATCCTTTTCTCATGGCCGTATAACCTAAAAATATACCTTCATCGGCCTTTTCGTCAAACTTTCCTAAATTGTCTTTTGTATTAAGAATAAAGCATTTACAACCAAATATTCTAAAATATGAAACTGATGGAATTCTATCAAACCATAACTCAAATGGAGTCTTCCTCGATTTGGGTCGAATTAGAACTCTATTGAGAACAAAACAAGCTGTATTGACAGCTTCAGTCCAGAAATATTTGGGTAGACCAAACTGGTTTAACATTACTCTGGCCATTTCGGATAGAGTTCTGTTCTTACGTTCCACAACTCCATTTTGTTGTGGAGTCCTAGGGCAGGAGAACTCATGTACAAAACTGTGTGTGTCACAAAATTGCTCAAACTCTGCATTCTCGAATTCGCCACCATGATCGCTTCTAATACGAGTGATCATGTAACCTTTTTCATTCTGTACTTTCTTGCAAAAGGCGACAAATTCGGATAATGCATCATTCTTGCGTATCAAAAAGTATACCCACGTGTATCTAGAGTAATCATCTACAATTACAAATGCATATAACTTACCTCCGAGGCTAGCAACTCTGCTAGGACCAAATAAGTCCATATGTAGCAATTGTAGAGGTCTAGTAGTACATACTGCGTTTACTGACTTGAATGTGGATCTGGTAGCTTTGTTCTTTTCACATTGGCTGCATACCGAATCCTTTTTGAATGTTATGTCCGGTAAACCGCGTACTAGCTTCTTCGTGGATAATCTTGAAATTGTGTCCATATTTGCGTGACCGAGTCTCATATGCCACAGATGACTCTCATCACTTTTAGCCATTAAGCATCTACCTGAAATGTTAGTTTCTTCCAACAAATAGAAAACATATATGTTATCTTCCCTGATACCTTCAAAGATAGTACTACCAGTTGAGCTATCAACTATAGTACATTTGTCTTTGCCAAAGTTGATGCCATAACCATGATCAGCTAGATGACTTATGCTGAGTAGATTATGTTTCAACTCGGTAACCAGACATACATCCTTAATCACAGGATAGGAAGACTTACCAACATCACCGATACCAATGATATACCCTTTCAAGTTATTACCGAAGGAAACATAACCTTCCTTCTTCTTCTTCGACAGTGTTGTAAATAATGTAACGTCACCGGTCATATGCCGTGAACAACCGCTGTCGAGGATCCATTTGCTTTTAGCATGTGAAAGGTGTTCCACCTGATCGGATGCCATAAAGCATACATTTGCAGCGTCTTCTGATTGTTCATCTTCTGAGTCGCTAGCTTCACTTTCATGCCATATGCTGGTGTTGGCATACTTCCGAGATGTTGATCTCTTCAGGTTCCCTTTCTCATACCTGTTGCTCTTCTTGCTTGATGATGAGTTTGTAGGATAATCCTTCTTTATGTGTCCCTTCTTCTTGCAGCCATAGCAGACAGCATCATCTTGATACCAGTTGTTGCTGCTATTGTTTTCTTTGGCTTTCTTATCATATCTCATGAATCTTTTGAATTTTCTTGCTAGGAGTGCTTGATCTTCAGCATCAGATTCACTACTGTCTGAATCACCTTCAGCAGCTTTTCTGTGCTGAGCCTTGAAAGCGATCGTCTTCTCCTTTGGTGCAGGCTCTTCAAAATCTTGTAGCTCCAGTTCATGAGTGAGTAGCTTACCCATGAGTACTTCGAGGGACATAGTTGTGAGGTCGTTCCCTTCCATGATTGTAGTAGCCTTTGGAATCCAGTTCTTGGTAAGTGCTCGCAGGAGTTTGCGAATCTTTTCATGGTTACTGTAACCTTTGCCTAGGGAGGACAAAGGATTTACAATATCCAAGAATCTTTCGAACATCTGAGTAACTGTTTCGTTGGGCTTCATCTTGAACACCTCGTACTCCTAAGTAAGTCTGCTGACTTTTGATTCTTTGACTTGAGTCGTGCCTTCATGTGTGACTTCAAGAAGCTTCCATACTTCATTAGCAGTTGTACAGATAGACACCCTATTAAATTCAGTTCTGTCTAAAGCACAAAATAAAGCGTTAATAGTACGTACATCAAGACTGGCCTTTTTTTTCTTCCTATATATATCTGTTATTGGGTTTTTTAATTAAAACTCCATCAACATTTATACGAGGTGGCTTTTGATAGCCATCAATAACAATAGACCATAAATCAAAGTCAAGTGATTTCAAGAAGAAACACATCCGTGTTTTCCAATAGGTATAATTCGTACCATCAAACAGTGGAGGTCTGTTTGTGGCCTGGCCTTCACTTCTGAATTTCACAGTTGTAATATGTTGTGCTGTGATCTATATAACAATTAATTAAATAAATAAATAATTACAATGTTACCTTGCTTTACCTGTAACACCCGCTCTGATACCAATTGTAGGAAAAAAATCGTAAAGCACAATACTCTAGAGGGGGGGTGAATAGAGTTGGCAGCGGAATAATGCTAATTAAAAAATGTTAGCAGCAAGATCACAGAATAATAATCACAACTAAATAATGTAAAGGCAGAGATAAGAAAGCAAACGCAAAGACAGCGATGTATACTGGTTTCCCTCTGTTGAGGACTAGTCCAGTCGGTAGAACTCTTGCTACCAGTTGAATCCACTATTGGCAAAACCGTAAGTTTTCTTACGAAGTCCTTGCAACTTCTACAATACGAGCTTTGATACGAAGAACTCGTCCAACTTCAATTGTGAAGAGGTATTCTTCTATCAAGCCTTCTGATTACAATCACTCTGAAACTTCTAGACCGTACCGCACTGGCAAATCGACTAGAGGATTGTAATTGGCTTGGGATCTGAAAATTAAAGCTCTAGAAAAACTCTTTGGAAGACAGTAGGCTTTGAATAGAGAAAAGATTGAAAGTGAATGAGTGAGTTAAAATGATCGAAATCCTTCTCTATTTATAGGAGTTCCAAAGACAGAATTCTGGCAGAATTCGGGCAGAATTCGGGCAGAATTCGGGCAGAACTCGATGAGCAAATCTCGGTCAAATTCGCAACTGCAGGAGGACCAAGTTCCAAGGATTTCAAAAACAAAACAGCCACTAACCGAACTCTGGCCGAACTCTGGCCGAGTTCTGTCAGGGTTAGGTTAGGGTTTTTAAAATTAGTTTTTGGGGAATTTTGAAAACCTTTTTGGAGCTTTTGTAAATACGAATGTTTTTCAAAACTAAGGACATTTTAAAAACATTTTGAAATCATTTTAGAATAGCCTATTTGCCCGTACGACTCGGTGTACAATGTATTTCTAGACTCAATAAAATAAAAAATATATTGCTCAAAGAAATATAGACTCGAACAGGCAAACATCGCTTCGATCTTGAACTGTGTAGATAGCTGTTTTTGATCATGTCCAAGAGTTTGAGATATCCTGACTAGCTTTATATATCGAGACAGAGTTTGATCAATTATTAAAATCAGTTTGACCATATGACCAATGGGCCAACACCCTCTACTATCACAGTGCTACAAAAGGAATATGCTATATGACCAAATGGCTATCGTACTAGTTTCTGGGCCATATTCACGAGGTTAAGATCAATTAGAAGTAGGCTTGTGAACTCTGCTTCTTCAAGCCACTTGACCGTAGCACTGTCGAGAAGTTGATAGAGAAATCCAAACACTTCGACAATATATTGAACGAAGATTGGCACCCTTTTATTATTGTTGCTACCATTGAGAGCTACCTCAGGCAAGGCTACCGACCCATGTCTCGAGAAACACTTTTAGATGGGTTCCTCTCTTTGTGGCTACGACGGTTCGTGATTCCTGGAGCTAGCACCGTCGACAGATTCCACCTAGTCATACTATTTCCAGTTGTGCGTCTAGTATTCGGCTACAAGATGGACATCCTTTCGGCGATGACTTGCCGACTGAACGCAGGATTGCATTCTTTTGTAGACAGTATGATGAATGACGCTAGTACTCGAGACACCTTTTTTTCGTACCGAGATGCCTTACACCTATCTGTTCGGGTGGCTATTGTTGCATCACCCCAGCCTGATGGACCCGACTATGGGAACTGTAGGAAGAGACTTTATTAGGCGTTACGCCACCACCCGATGGAGCATAACTACTCTTTCAGAGTGAAGAAAGGCTCTGAACATGGGTTCTAGATAGAGGTTCCACTTTGTCCCTCTTCCTCCTGGATGTTAAAATCTTTTACCCCAACTCATGGACCTGGAACATATGGCTCTCCATCTATCTCCAGCTGCTTTATGTGGCTAAAGATGATTAGGCCCTCCCACTTAGTGCATCGGTTCAAGGGTGAATGCTATCTCGAGCCATATTTACCAAGCCAATTTGCTCGATAATTTGGCTACGATCAGATGCATGTGGTCAATGCTACCACATGTTTACAAGCCAAGGGTCTTTTGATAGATGGGGCCAGAGCCTGGAGGTACTACAGTACAAGAGATACCATGGCTATATTCATAATGCCCTCTATTACACTTGAAGTAGGCCCGCGTCTGTGATATACATACGCTAATTTTTATACTTTAGCCAACACCTTCTTCGAAGGTTTCAACTTGGCTGATAGTTTTATAAGCGCCAAACAGGCAAAGTCGGGGGTTCATACTATGCAGGAATTTAGAGATGCAGAAGACCAAGACCCTGAAGATGAACCTCTGATAGTTGAGCTTCATGATGAAGTGAATGAACCATTGGATATTTCACTTTAGAAACAGAAGGAGAAGTCTCCTGCAAAGGGGCTTAGTAAAAGACAAAAGACTGGAGAGCCATCTGTTCTGTTGTATTCTGACAAACTCCCCTTTCCTTCTAAGGCTCCAGGGAGGAAGAAAAAAACCACCTTGGTCATTGTTGAGCAGCCCACTACTAGGACGACAAGGTCCCAAACAAAGCAGATGAACGCAAGAATTTCTCCTGGAGGAGGAGAGGTAACTCCCTCTACTATTCCAAGACATAGTAGAGTCGTTGATGAAGAAACTAGCAGAGGGCCGGCTGTACAAGAGGATCCAGTTGAAACTGAAGAATCGCCTCCAGCCCCTCTTCTACGTAAGACTAGAAGGAAGTTAGTAGTGACTCGGACAGACTGTCAAAGAATTAACGCTTCACCCACTTCTTCTATACCGAAAGAGCTTTCGAGTCAACCTGATACGTTGTTGCCTCTGCAAGATCTACTACCTCTACAAGGTAGTATTTGTACTCTTTTAATGTGATCAAGATCGAGTAAAATATTGACAATGTTCTTTTTCATTTGCAGAGGCTATAACAGTCAGTACTCCGGCTCTAATCATCATAGAAGAAAATTCAAAACATATGATCATGTAGATAACTGTTCCTGTAACTACACTAGCTGCAGCAGGAATAATGATGTCGTCTCCAACTCCAGAGATCCCGGAGACCACACTTCCTGAGAAGGTGTTGCCTTCGACAGACTCCAATCCCAATATTATAGCTCCTTCTACAGTCCAAACTCCTACCTTCTCTCAAGAGAATCAACAAATAATAGCGGCTCTCGAAGGCTGTGACTTTGGTGATGAGTTGATCGAAGAAGATTCCACAGATGCTGCTGAAGAAGATCAAACTCTCATAGAAGTCTCACAGGATCAAGACTTACCGGCCGAAGAAGGCCATATCACTGGTGAGGGTGAAGAGCACTACCCTGCTGATGATGAGGGACACCATAGCCCAGAAGATGGTGATCAGAATCGCATTGACCTACAAGGTAATGTGAATGAAAATGATAACCCTGATGATAACCAAGAAGCTGGTGAAAATCAGGCTTTAACTGTTGAAGATATTGGGATTGATGTGAATCACAAAACTGATGCTGAGGGGACTCAAACCCCGACATAACGAATTTTTGAAATAGAGGGAACGAAAATGGCAGCCCCAACAAGTCAAGCAGCATCAGAGGCCGGAAGCAGCCATTTTCGATCAGCAGGCTCAGAGGCTGGAAGCAGTCAAGTAGCCGTGTCTGAGACTACTATGACGAGGCTTCGCACAGATTTAGATCTGCCTCATGAGACCCCATATGTGCCACCAATACCAGGTTACTCACTGACTTCTGTTCATTATCGCTTTTTATTTGATATAATATAATGATTGTATTCTTGGATTACAGAAGATGCCACAAGAACTATTATTGCAGCTCCCTTAACTTCTAATGCATTCAGCCTCAGTTCAACGATGGCTCCTTTGGACAGAGGAACGATGGAAGGGAGTTCATCACAGAAGACTGCAGCAAAATCTCCTAGAATGCTAGCTGTGATCCCTACAAAGGAGAGATTTATGTTGAATCGACAACACCTGGTTTCTCAGTAATGACTCATGGCCTTGTCAAAATGTGCACCCAGGCTTTCTTCACTCATTTGAATATTCTGGTGCAGATGACTATAGAAAAAGGCCAATCTTATGATTCATTGAAAAGCACAGCCTCCTTTGCGATCGGAGCCATATGCAATATTGGTGAATACATTCTAGACGAACTTGAAGAACCCATCAAGTCTTACAAAAATTTGATCAAGGGCAACATCCAGGGTCAAATAGCGGCATAATGTGAAGTTTTAGCTCATAAATTTGAGGAGCAAGAACTTGTTTTGAATAATACTATGGTGGCCTTCATGACAGGCTTTGCAGAGATAGAGAATAGCATTACTGAAGTCATCTCTTCTGTGGAGCATCATAAGGCTGTAGTAGAAAAGAAGGAGAAAGAAGTAGCCGAGAGCCAAACTCGTCTTCAGGAGTTAGAAGTTGAAATGACTAAACTTCGTGAAGTTATCAAGACGGCCAAGAAATAGGAAGCAAAAGAACGTGAATTATATCAAGTCGCTTCTAGTCAACTTGATGATCTGATTAGGAAGCATAATGATTTTCTCAATGTCAAGCGTACAGAAATAGAACTTCAAGTGGAATCCCTGCAGCCTTTACAGCCAGGCATCATAAGAGAATCAACCAAGAAGAGGGTACTTAATTCTCGGGAAGAGCGTGCCGAGGCTTTAAAGAAGATGATAATCGACCTTAGCACTCAGCCTTAGAAACAAAGTCATCTTGATGTAATAACTTTTATTTCTTTGAACACTTTGATAATATGTAACAACTTTTGTGTTCTGCTATGAAAGATATTAATATTTTGTGGCTCTATTACTTATTGCACATCTGTCATAGACGTAAGTAATAGATAAGAGTAGGAAGTATGTTCAGAGGTACCGGACATGACATATCTTCTAGAAAATAACAATATTCGTTATATCTGTTCAGAGGTAATTTGGACGTGCCAGAATTTTGAAATATTGTTATTTCAAGGATGGCATTATCAGAGGTAATGTGGACGTGATAAGACGTTAATGTAGATAATAGAATTCAAAGGTAATATGGACGTAAATTTATATATCTATTGATTATCTTTGAGTCAATTGGGACTCAAAAGTAGGATATCCTTTAAAACAACTGGGTTTCAAAAGACAAGGTTTGTGATGACAATCTGGATAGACTCCACTGAGGATTTTTGAAACTTTATTATCTGCTATTTTTATTCACAGAAGAGCGAATAAAAGATAATAACATGAAGATTTGAAATATGTATAATATTCAAAAGATATCTTATGCATTCTTCAAACATAGTATTTTTTTAAGAATTTCTCATTAATAGGCATCATAGCAACTCGACATCCATCCCGGTCAGTTGATAAGCTCCATTTGAGAAAACTTTGCTTACAATGTAGAGACCTTCCTATTTCGCTTTGAATTTACCTTTGCTCATGGGTGTCATAGTCATAGGACGTCTGACAGTGAGGACCAATTTGCCTTTTTGAAATGCTCGTACTTTGACTTTACGGTTGAAGGCTTTTGAAATACGGGCTTGATATAACTCGATATGTTGTTTAGCTAATAGCCACTTCTCATCAAGTACTTCAAGCTCCTGAAGTCGAAGACGATTATTATTTTCTGTTGTGAGTTCATTGGCAATTGCAATCCTTAATGAGGAGATTTGAATCTCCAATGGCAGGGCAGCTTCGCATCCGTACACCAAGGAGAAAGGTGTACAACCGGTTGGAGTGCGTACAGTAGTACGATAAGTCCATAGATATTCTCCAAGCTTTTTGCTCCAATTGTGTTTATTGGTCGAAACAAATTTCTTGAGAAGCTTGATGATGGTTTTGTTGAATACTTCTGCCAAACCGTTAGCTGCAGGATTGTATGCCGTGGAAGAAATATTGTTGATCCTGTTATCATCATAGAATCGAGTGAACTTTTGACTAATGAATTGAGGTCCATTATCATGAATGATTTGCCGAGGAATGTCGAATCGATAAATCACATGATGTTTGATGAATCTAATCACACTACTGGTTTGTACATCACGCAAGGGTATAGCTTATGCCCACTTCGAAAAATAGTCGGTTATAGCTAATATAAAGCGATGTCCTCTAGATGACAGTGGGTTGATAGGACCAATGAGTCCATGCCCCAAGCTTCAAAGGGCCATGATGCGGTAGTCGGATGAAGAAATTCCGATGATTGGTGGATGAAGTCTACATGGACTTGACACGCTCGGCATTTCCTTGCACATTCAATAGCATCTGATACCATAGTGGGCCAGTAATAACCCATACGTCGGATACGTTCCTGTAGCTTAGGACCGGGCTGATGTGCACCACAGACACCATCGTCAGCTTCACGTAGTATTTGTTTTGCTTCATCTCCTACAAGACAACGTAGGAGTAAACCGTCGAATGTTCGTCGATAGAGTGTTTTGAAAGTATGATTATAATAAAATCGGAGCGATCGCCGACAGATTGTTGTAGCTTCCTTGGGATCTTCAGATAAAATGTTATGTACCACAAAGTTGATGAAAGGAGCCCTCCAGCCTTCACTAATAGTGTCAATTTTAGTTGAATTGCTAAATTCAATGTTTGAATTATTATCAATGCAAAATAATTCTCTATTAGTAATGACAATCATCTGCCGTCTTCTTACTGGGATCGCTAATACTGCTACAAGATTGGCAAGTGCATCAGCCTCTATATTGCACACCCGACGTACATGTTTAATAAAAAAATCTTTGAACGATGTAGCCAATCTGACTGTTGCATCATGATATAGAACGAGGTCTTGGTGCCGAACTTCATATATACCTTTAACCTGATTGACGATCAGCATAGAGTCTCTATATACTTCGAGATATTCAATATCCAGCTGTTTAGCCAATTGGAAGCCAATGAGTAAAGCATTATATTCAGCCATATTGTTGGAACATGGCTCGTCCAAGAAATAAGCTCTTTGAATAGTAAATCCTTCCGGTGATACAAGGACAATTCCTACTCCAGCGACAATGGTAACTTTGGGTCCAATTCTGGATGCATCATCAAAGAATAGATGCCAAAAAAGAACTTCTTCTGAAATCATGTTAGATTCCAGAGTTTTATCAGAAATCTTGTCATAGAGTTTAGATGTCTCTGGGATTGGATGAGCGGCTAAAAAGTCCGAAAGGGCTTGACCCTTGACCGACTTTTATGGGACATAAACCATATCATACTGTGCTAGCAATATGGCCCATGTAGCAAGACTGGAATTGAGTGTACTAGGCTTCTTCATCAGAACTCGAAGAGGGTTGACTCTGGAGATAACATAAATGGTTTGACATGTGATATAATGTCGCATTTTCTGAACAGCGAACATTAGGGCTAAATATTCTTTTTCCACTAGACTATATCGATGTTCAGCACCGATCATCGTGCGACTGAGGTAGTAGATAGCTTGCTCATGACCTTCCATCTTCTTTTGGGCTAACAAGGCACCCAAGGAATGATTCATTGCTCGGACATACATCAGAAAAGGTATTCCTGAGACTGGAGGCACTAGAACTCGAGGGTTCATCAAGTACCGCTTTATGCCTTCAAATGCTTGTTGACATTCTTTAGTCCAAATGAAAGACACACCTTTCCTCATGAGTTAAATGAACCGTCTACAGCATCCAAAGAGATTTGAAATAAATCTCCTGATGTATGCAAGCCGTCCCTGAAATCCTCGTAGCTCTTTTAGGTTGCATGGAGGATGCATTTCTTGAATGGCTTTGATTTTCTCGGGGTCAACGTGTATACCTTTAGAGGTAATAACGAATTCGAGGAATTTGCCACTAGAGATTCCCAGGAATGACTAGTGGAATTCATTTTGAGTTAATGCTGGCACATTAGATCAAAGATAGTTCTCAAGTCTTGGATGTGATCTTTCTTTAGACGACTTTTGGCAGCAATATCGTCGACATAGCATTCGACTGTCTTCCATAAATGTTCGTGAAAGATGGTACTCATAGCCCGCTGATAGGTTGCACTAGCATTTTAAGACCGAACGGCATGACGGTGTAGCAATAGACTCCCAGAGGAGTACATAAAGATGTATGTCTCTCATCTTCTGGATGTATCTTGATTTGATTGTATCCTGAAAATCCATCCATAAAAGGCATTCGTTTAAACCCACAAGTATTGTCGATCATGACATCAGTGATCGGAAGAGGAAACTCATCTTTGGGATAAGCATAGTTAAGGTCTCTAAAGTCAATGTAGACTCAGACCTTCCCAGTTTTCTTTATAACTGGAACGACATTAGCCACACAGTCGGGATGTTGTTCTTTTCTGACAAAACCACATGAGCTAAGCTTCTTGACTTCAGCTTCTATAGCGTCCATCATATTGGGTCAGAATCGATGCTGTTGTTGATTAACTGGCCTTGCATTTGGTAGGATGTTGAATTTGTGGATAGCGATCTAAGGATCTAATCTCGACATATCCTCATAGCTCCAGTAGAGTACATCAATGTATTATTTAATGAGCTGAATTAGTTCTTGTTTATCCACTTCAGGAAGGCTTTTGCTGATGAAGATTGGCCTTCGAGAAGCTTCGTTTCCGAAATCGACCTGGACCATCTAATCTTTAATAGGTGGTTCGCATTGCTCGAAGTGAAGTTCCCATTGATTGTCCATTCTTTGTGCCTAAGGATTTGATTCAGGAGCTTCAACAAAATTGTCATCGTCTTCTGAGAACTCGGCGGTCACCATATTAGAAGATAGAGTCATTCGATGGATGTGTCCTATACTGGTGTCAGAATCCCATGGGACAGAGTTAGAAGAGCTATACCGCTCCTCTTTGTCAGACTCAGAAGCGTCTGGGGTCGTAACTGGCAAAATATAGCCCAACCCATGCTTTGTTTTGCTGTAGTTTTGCAGTGACTTTTCTTTTGGAGTAAGGATACGAATAGGAGTTTGCCTTCCCTTACCACCATTAAGGCCAGCTTTGAAATTGTAGCCCATCTTTTGAATGATGTCTTTAGATTGTTGAATATAACATCGTAGTTGGAGCCGCCCGTTATCGTCATTTTTAGTCTCATTATCAGACATAGTCTTCTGCTCTGTTCCTTTACTAAAATGTATAGGAAGTTCATCTTTCTTCCTAGAAGGAACTCGGAAGAAGGAATCTTGAGCTAGTTCGACTGATACTTCGTCTTGGAAATGTTGAACTGCTCCTATTGTGAGTGGTTCGAAGTTATCTAGCATTTCTAAGTAACATTGAGTATAATAAATAACATCAGTATACTGCAAATGAGATTCGATTTTATTGATTTTTACATCATCATTTACAACAGGGCTTTGACCTTAGCCGATGGCTTGCTAAGGTTGATAACCAGAGAAGGAGAAGGAGAAAGAGAAGGAAAAGGCTTGTACGATGGAGTTCAATAACAAGAGGCTCAGAAGAGGTGAGCTCCCTCTGTTTCCTCTTTTCAACAGGAAGAGGCTTAGCATGAGAGGAGAGATGGATGGTTAGCATTTGAGAAGACGAAGGACGAGAAGTGCGTCCTTTAACTGGAATCACAAGAACAACATCTGAGATATACCTCTGATCTTCCTCAGTATCTATGGCCAGTACAACTTTCATGAATTCTTCTTTATACATTCTGGAGTCAGCACAGTATGCCTCGACACCCCGAAAGGGATTAAGATCGGCCACTTCCTTCCTAACTTCTCCATTGTCATCGACATATTTGAAGCACTGATGGAGAGTGGATGGCACGATGTTATATTCATGCAACCATGGTCTCCCTAACAAAGCATTGTAGGAGCCATGATTGTTAATCACATAAAAAGTGACTTTTGTGCGAAGATTGCTGATTTGAACTTTCAGGTAAATCTTTTCTAGTGGTTCACTTCTCCCGGAATTGAATCCCATGATAGTCGTGATTGTTGTAGAGAGATTATGCACTGGGATTTTCAGGGCATCCAGTAAAGTCTTCGGCATAATGCTAAGTGGAGATCCAGGATCAATCAGGATGCGATCAACCTTCATTATATCGACATATCCTGTGTAGTATAAAGGTCGGTCATGTTGATTGTCTTTTAGGAGCATGTCATCTTGTGTGAAGTTGATATTGGAAACCAACTCCATTACACTATGATAGTGGAAACATGCCACAGGTTCCTCGTCTGGTTTCTTGAGGAGTGCTAGATAAGTGTCAGCTTGCATCAAAGCTTCGTATAGTATTTCCTGAGTTTCCCTCGAGAGACGCAAGAGCTCGAAGATTGACAACTTGGCCGAAGTGTTGGCTAGTTGAGCCAATATATCAAAGTTATATGGTCTCTCAAGTCCAAGAAATTGAGTTTTCTTCAATATTTTATCGAAGCAAACTGGCTGTTTTCCTTTGTCGGCCGTGGTTGGCTTGGGAGGAATCGGTTCCACTGGAGGCGATAAAGCTAATAGAACATTAACAGCAGGGGGAGAAGCTGATAGAAGAGCATCAGAATTTGGAGTAGGGACCTCTTGACCTTCTGGATAGTCTCTAAGGTAGAGTCTCCCAGATCTGGTACCTGTCTGGGCTTCTTCTTCTAAAGCTGGTGCAAAGGAAACCATGTTGCAATCCTTCATCCGAACCTTGCCTTTGGAAAGCTTCCTTTGGCAAGATGAAAAGTTTGTCTAGAACCCCAAGCCAATACGAGACTGATTATGTTGAAGGCGTAGGGAAAGAGGTATAAGAGATCCTCTTTCATGGTTCAAGCCTGGGGTTTTTTGCAAGTCATATCCTATCTTCGTCATTAGTTCCTAGGATTGTTGACTATATAGATAGAATGCTGGTTGGTAACTTTCTTCCGGCTTCGGTAGCATCGTCTTAGAAGAGGAAGATGAACTCGCTGCCATGATGAAGGTAGTAGTTAAAGATGGAGGACGATGGTCACCCAGCGAGGTCATGTGATATGACTTGTATTTGATTGGCTTCTTAGATTTTGTAGACAAGGTGGGTGTCCCAAAGTTAGCCACCAAATCAGGGTGGATCTACATGATTTCCCCTTTATCAGTTGACAGAGGAACAAGACCGTCACTTTGTGCAGGCGGGAGATTGGTGTCACGCCCCAGTACCGAAATACGGGGACGGACTAGGCCAGCTACTCCATATGAGGTACGTAACGTCATACGACGATCGTGGCTGTCGAGAGACTAGGGGGTACATGCTACAATCAAGTCTCTTATGGTCCCACAGAGTTCTATGTCTCAATCAATCAAGTCACATCAGCAAATAAATGAACATTAAAGATAAAGCAGTAAGGCGTCCCCGACGCTTCATCAAAATGATCATGAGAGACTAGCTTTATAATTTAGCTATCTCAGAGAGTCAGGAGTACAAAATTATACACAGCTGCAGTCTGTTTAATTACAATTATGTACTGACACAAAATATCAAGTAATCCGGCTAACAGGTGCCGGTGGCTAAACGCCGCAAAAGTATAAGCAGGAGTGGTGGAGAAGAAACCCACTCGAGTCCCCGAACCGCCATGCTCCTAGTATGCACCATGGATGTCAGGGAGAAAGATCGTGTCCTCTGGCTCTGCTACGAGATCTGGCCAAACAAAACCAGCGGGGTCAGCCCCGAATAGCAAGTACCTCTAAAGGGGCACAAGAGTTAAGATTAAAAACCCAGTTAAATAGAATGATTGATAATAGTAATACTTATGCTGCTATTATAGGGTAGCGCAACCTCCTCGAACCCATATGGCACCCTTACAACCAAACAAGGACAAAATGTGCCGCATGGAGTCGGGACGTGTCGTATTCTATAACTTTCACATAAGTTAAAAGGTATAAACAATAAAATCTCCTGATCGTGACTTCGGTCGATAGCCTATCGCAGCACAATAACCAACCCAACAATCAAACAAGAACATGGGTTGGATCATGTACCATGATAGACCATGTTCCTCAGTCATTCACAGAAGTAGCACTTCACAACCAGAAATAGTCTTCCGTTCATAACTTCGGTCCACAGCCTATCATAGTACGATAACCAACCCAACAATCAAACAAGAACATGGGTTGGATCACGTACCATGACAGTCCGCTTCCCTCAGTTATTCACGGAAGGTAAATAGGATACATGCAAGTCGTTTTCACGGCCAATCAAGTCTACGAGTTTCTAGTGGGACGAGGTTATCCTCGTATCATGTTATTTAGAAAATCCTCAGATCGTATCTTTCCAGCAAGGCTAGCCAACCCAGGGGTTCGTGTAGACAGGTATGATTGAGCACAGGTCCCTCGTAAGGCCACCTTGCCAAAACATATATTATATTGCAGGAATTAATCGGATACAGTCATCCACTCGTTGCAGATGACACAGTATCCGTGGAGACCAGCCGGCGCGTCAAGACAATATCTCAAGGCGGCTGGTGTAACACGATCTCGGGATTCTGCCCTCCCCATGCATCTAGTATGTTTAGTTGCCTAGTTTAACCCTAGGTGAAATCTTGGACTCACATGCTGTGGCCTGCATGATTATCCTCCTAAAGTCGTACTTTAGTACGAGTACCCCAAAGAGGATCCATGTCAATCAGTATGTCAACATGTTCTACCCTCCTTAGTGTAATGCATTATTGCAAATACGCCACGTGGAGTTACGAATCATTTGTCGAGCATGAACAAGAATTGGGACATTCAGGTACATGTATCAGGAAGGAACACTTTGTTCTCCGGGGTCACATTAGTGCTCATATCATGCTCGGGACAAAAGGCGTATAAAATGGGCATATAATATCTAATAAAATATCAAAAGCGTACGCACAAAAGCACGCACGCTCAAGGGATAAAAGTCATGCAGGCTCACTCAGGCTCACTCAAGGCAGCATGCGTGAAAAGTCACGCAGGCTCAAGGAGGGAGCTGCGTGAAAAGTCACGCAGGCTCAAGGAGAGAGCTGCGTGAAAAGTCACGCAGGCTCAAGGAGAGAGCTGCGTGAAAAGTCACGCAGGCTCAAGGAGAGAGCTGCGTGAAAAGTCACGCAGGCTCAAGGAGAGACACGCTTCCAACAGGAAGCGTGCTCAAACAGGAGCACACTGTTCACTGTCTTCTCCAAACAGCAAGAACACCATGGCTGAACCCAAACTTCAAAGCATCATAACTTGGCCATCCGAACTCCAAATCCAGATTTCTAAGGTTCCAACTTGGGTGAAACTGAATGCTCTTCCACATGGAAGCATCAAAAATCCATAAAATCCAACTAAAGTAGATCAAACCATGCAAAATCCGAAAATAATTAAAACCTAGATCTACAAAAATCAAAGCTTCAAAATGGAAATTTCTAAGTTCTAAACTAGTAAAGATTGAGGAGAAGAACATGTTTTGGCAAATAGTTTTGTAAGAAATCATTGATAAAATTATGGATCCATCTCTTGAGCAAGTTGGTACTTGCCTTGGTTGATGGAGGAAATATTTGGTTGGTGGAGGAAGTAAATGAGAGGAAGTAAATGAGAGGAGAGAGAATGAGATGAGTTATATATATAGATCTTGGACCCATGGGTTCATGATGAACCAAAGGGTTCAAGATAAACCATTGGTGAACCAAGAATAGGTTACCCAAATGAGCCAAAACTGTAGGCCCTAATGCAGAAAATAAATTAGGAAATAATATTTTGTCAAATATTTTTGGGAAATGCAAGAAGAAATACTGCATAATAAATATCGTATAAATACAAGGTAAATACAATTTTATCGGTTTACGTATTAAAATACGTATTCCAGGATCGGGGAGTGACATCTCTACCCTTCTTAGAAAAATTCCGTCCTCGGAATTCCAGCCAAGACAGGATAGTGAAATCAGGGCAAGCAAGGCTCAACCATATACAAGTTAACTATCATAGCAGTTATTATCATATATCACAAAGTACAAAACAAGTAGGTGCAGATAAGCATGGAATCGTGTCAATAAGGTACAAAAATATACCTTATCAGTCAAACAAATACGGATACCGAGATCTGATCTCGTCCTCGTGCTCCCAGGTCGACTCTTCCGGAGAGTGATGGTTCTAAGAAACACGGACAAGGCTTATCGTCCGATTCTTGAGTACCTTCTCTCGTCGGTCTAAGATAGATACGGGTTGTTCCTCGTAAGTTAGGTCGGTACCAACGACTAACTCAGAATGATCGAGGACATGACTCGGATCCGGGACATACCCACGTAATTGGGACACATAAAACACATCATGTATGCCAGTTAACGAAGGCGGAAGGGCAAGTCGATAAGCCACATCGCCTACCCGAGCGAGAATCTTAAAAGGACCAACGTATCTTGGACTAAGCTTTCCTCGGGTTCCAAATCTGATGATACCCCGAGTAGGCGAAATCCGCAGAAATACTTGGTCGCCAACTCTGAACTCTAGAGGCCTACGATGCTGATCTGCCCAATGACAATGTCGATCCTGTGCAACTCGAAGGCGCTCTTTGACCAACTTAACTATCTCCACAGTCTGCGTGATCATCTCTGGTCCCAACAACTTCCGTTCTCCGACGTCGTCCCATGCCAAAGTGGACCTGTACTTTCTTCCGTACAATGCTTCGAACGGGGCCATCTGAATGCTAGCCTGATAGCTGTTGTTATAGGAGAACTCCACTAGATGAAGGTGATCCTCCCAAGATCCGCCAAAATCTAAGGTACACGCCCGTAGCATATCTTCTAACGTCTGAATGGTTCTTTCTGATTGCCCGTCAGTTTGTGGATGATAAGCAGTACTGAATCTTAACTTGGTTCCCAAACTTTGGTATAAGCTCCGCCAAAAATGGGAAGTAAATTGTGTATCCCGATCTGATACTATACTTACTGGAACACCGTGCTGCCTTACTATCTGCTTCATGTACATTTCTGCTAACTGCTCAGTAGTCTGTCCAACTCGGAAGGGAAGGAAATGAGCGACCTTCGTGAGTCGATCTACTATTACCCAGACTGCATTTTTACCAGGCGGGGATCTAGGTAAACCGGTCACAAAATCTATCGTGATGTGCTCCCATTTCCATTCTGGGATAGGAAGCGGCTGTAGCAACCTTGCTGGTCTCTGCTGCTCGGCTTTCACCTGCTGACATACCAGACACTTGGATACAAATCTTGCTATCTCTCTTTTCATGCCATTCTACCAAAAGTACTGCCTGTTTTCCCGATACATCTTCGTTCCTCCTAGATGAATGGAGTAAATAGAACTATGAGCTTCGGACATAACTTCTGGCCGAAGGTCTCCACTCGGTACACAGAGTCTGTTTCCAAACCTGAGCGTACCATCTTCATGAATCACTAACTCCTTCCTACGGCCTGATTCACACTCCGACCGCAACTTCTGAATCTGTGGATCTCCGGCTTGTGCTGCCCTTATCCTCTCTACTAAGGTTGACTGAATCTGCATACTGGTCATTCTTCCTATATCCCTTGGCAAAACTACTTCGATTCCCATACTCTGAAGGTCTTATAAAATATGCTTCTACGAGGTCAAGATAAAGGCACTGTCTCTCCTACTCAGTACATCTGCAACTATATTCGCCTTGCCTGGATGATACTGAAGATCTAAGTCAAAATCCTTCAGTAGTTCTAACCATCTTCTTTGCCTCATGTTCAAATCTCGCTGCGTGAATACGTATTTCAAACTCTTATGATCAGTAAAGATCTCTACTCGATCTCCGTATAAATAGTGCCTCCACAACTTGAGTGAAAACACCACAGCTGCTAACTCCAAATCGTGAGTCGGGTAATTCTTCTCATGGTCTCGAAGCTGTCGAGACGCATATGCTATCACCTTTCCATGCTGCATCAATACACATCCAAGACCCTTCCCAGATGCGTCATAATATACTGTAAAGCCTCCCGCTCCTACTGGAAGCGTCAAGATCGGGGCTGAGATCAATCTCTTCTTCAATTCTTCAAATGATGCCTGACAGCTAGCTGACCAAACAAACTCTACGTCCTTGTGCGTCAAACGCGTTAAGGGCGCAGAGATCTTGGCAAAGTCTACCACGAACCTTCTGTAGTAACCAGCTAATCCTAAGAAACTTCGCACTTCTGCAACCGTTCTCGGGACTGGCCAATGCTTTACGGCCTCAATCTTCTTCGGATCCACTGACACTCCTGCCCTAGAAATTATATGCCCCAGAAACGAAATGTGATCTAACCAGAATTCACACTTGTCAAGCTTCGCATAAAGTTGATGCTCCCTCAATGTCTGTAAGACAGTCCTAAGATGTTTCTCATGCTCCTCTTCACTGCTGGAATAGACAAAAATGTCATCTATGAACAACACCACAAATTTATCCAAGTACGGCAAAAAGATGCGGTTTATTAAATCCATGAATACTGCGGGGGCGTTGGTTAGTCCAAAGGGCATTACTAAAAACTCATAATGCCCATATCTAGATCTGAATGCTGTTTTCGGTATGTCTTGCTCCCGAACTCTTACTTGATAGTATCCCGACCGAAGATCGATCTTGGAAAAGACGCTGGCCTTGCTCAACTGGTCAAACAGGTCATCAATCCTTGGTAGTGGGTACTTATTCTTCACTGTTACTGCATTCAGCTTGCGGTAGTCGATGCACATCCTCGTCGACCCATCCTTCTTGGGAACTAGAATCACCGGCGCGGCCCAGGGCGATTTACTGTCTCGGATGAATCCCTTAGACTTCAACTCTTCTTCATGTTGATACAACTTATCCTGTTCTGACGGCGACATTCTGTAAACTCTGTCTGCAATAGGCCTCGTTCCAGGGTTCAACTCAATGCTAAATTCTACCTCTCTGACTGGGGGTATCCCTGGGAGCTCATCAGGGAAGACGTCGAGAAAATCCTCGACCACTCTCGGAATCTGTCCTGGCTCTGACACTGCTGCTGAGATGACGCCTCCGACCTAATTCTTCAAGGTTCGAGTAAAGATGAACTGCTCCATCCCAGGAACGCTGAATATGACCCTACCTCCTCTACAATCAATTGTCGCATGATTGTCTCTCAACCAGTCCATGCCAAGAACAACATCAAAATTTTCCACAGGGAATTCAATCAATGATGCGGGCAGTAAATGCCCACACACCTCCACCAGACATGAAAAGCGCACTCTGCTAACTTCTACAAGCCCATTGCCGGTGAGTATATCCATCCTCTCCGGCAATGCCTCAAACTCTAATCCAATCCATGTAGCATATTGTGCAGAGATGAATGAATGAGTAGCGCCTGAATCAAATAATGCTACAGCGGGAAATGAGGTGACGAGAATTTTACCTGCCACCACGTCACTAGACGCTAGAGCCTCTCCCAAGGTCAATGTTAGAGCCTGGCCCCGTGGAGCCCCTTGTTGCGGCCTTCCTCGACCAGGTTGTTGCTGCCTCTGAGGGCCTTCGGCTTCCTGTGCCTGGCGGAACATCTGAGCCTGCGTTGGGAGACGCTGGGCTACGGGCCTTACTGCTAATACTGGCCCTCCACTCGGGGTTGCCACCGGAGCTGGCAATGCTAGAAACTACTGAGCTGGCCCTCCTGGCCTATGTATCATAGGACAAGTAGAAATACGGTGGTCTGAACTACCACACCTCAAGCATAAGCCATTCGCTGACCGGCACACCTCCCTCGTGTGCCCTGGCTTCCCACAGAATGTACAGCTCTGGGGTGCTCCCTGACGCTATTCTGGTTCCTCGGCTGCTGATGCCGAACTGGTGCTGTATTAGTTGACACGGCCGTCCTCTGCGGCGCTCCTGCATCATGAATACGTACACCGGGTGCTGGTGTCGATGTTCCCTGTATTGCTCCTCCTCCAACCTGGGAATGAGATCTCTTCTGACCTCCTGTCCTCGATGCCAACCTCTGCTGGGTAAGCTCGTGCCTCCGAGCGGCCGTCAGAAAAGCGTCAAACGTCTGGTAGTCGTGTCCTTCCACAAGCTGCAATAGTTCCAAATGAAGTCCCTGCTGGAACCTCATAGCTTTCTCTGGCTCCGTTGCCATCATTGCTGGTGCGAAACGGCACAATCTACAGAACTTTGCTGCATACCCATCTACGGTCTTGCCTGCTTGATAATATATGTTTTGGCAAGGTGGCCTTACGAGGGACCTGTGCTCAATCATACCTGTCTACGCGAACCCCTGGGTTAGCTAGCCTTGCTGGAAAGATACGATCTGAGGATTTTCTAAATAACATGATACGAGGATAACCTCGTCCCACTAGAAACTCGTAGACTTGATTGGCCGTGAAAACGACTTGCATGTATCCTATTTACCTTCCGTGAATAACTGAGGGAAGCGGACTGTCATGGTACGTGATCCAACCCATGTTCTTGTTTGATTGTTGGGTTGGTTATCGTACTATGATAGGCTGTGGACCGAAGTTATGAACGGAAGACTATTTCTGGTTGTGAAGTGCTACTTCTGTGAATGACTGAGGAACATGATCTATCATGGTACATGATCCAACCCATGTTCTTGTTTGATTGTTGGGTTAGTTATTGTGCTGCGATAGGCTATCGACCGAAGTCACGATCAGGAGATTTTATTGTTTATACCTTTTAACTTATGTGAAAGTTATAGAGTACGACACGTCCCGACTCCATGCGGCACCTTTTGTCCTTATTTGGTTGTAAGGGTGCCATATGGGTTCGAGGAGGTTGCGCTACCCTATAATAGCAGCATAAGTATTACTATTATCAATCATTCTATTTAACTGGGTTTTTAATCTTAACTCTTGTGCCCCTTTGGCGGTACTTGCTATTCGGGGCTGACCCCGCTGGTTTTGTTTGGCCAGATCTCGTAGCAGAGCCAGAGGACACGATCTTCCTCCCTGACATCCATGGTGCATACTAGGAGCATGGCGGTTCGGGGACTCGAGTGGGTTTCTTCTCCACCACTCCTGCTTATACTTTTGCGGCGTTTAGCCACCGGCACCTGTTAGCCGAATTACTTGATATTTTGTGTCAGTACATAATTGTAATTAAACAGACTGCAGCTGTGTATAATTTTGTACTCCTGACTCTCTGAGAGCTAAATTATAAAGCTAGTCTCTCATGATCATTTTGATGAAGCGTCGGGGACGCCTTACTGCTTTATCTTTAATGTTCATTTATTTGCTGATGTGACTTGATTGATTGAGACATAGAACTCTGTGGGACCATAGGAGACTTGATTGTAGCATGTACCCCCTAGTCTCTCGACAGCCACGATCGCCGTATGACGTTACGTACCTCATATTGAGTAGCTGGCCTAGTCCGTCCCCGTATTTCGGTACTGGGGCGTGACAAGGTTTTAGTGGTGGCCCATGCAGGTCTGTTTTTCAGACTTGTTCGATATTGCAAATTATTAGGAGTCTCAATCAAAACTTGTTCCACTTGAAATTCTGTTTCGAATTCTCTGTCCTTGCCTTGATCTCTAACCTGACTTGCATCCTCGAAATCTTCCTCGTCCGGACTTGATAATCTTATATTCTTCTCTATAGGGGTGCTTCATTCTCAGTAGCAGGAGAGGCCCATGAGGAAGAGCAGCAAGAGCATGGCTCGACTGGGCAGCAACAGGGGAGAGAACCTTCCCCCGGGCAGACACGAGCAGAAATGGAACCAGAGGCAGTGCAGCCTCAGGTTGTTGAAACTCCTGCAGCACCAGCAGCGACGGCAGTACCAGACGCCGTAGCACTCCTAGAGATCATCCGGGGGTTTCTTGTCACTAACCAACAGCAACAGACTCGATAGCAGGAGCAGAACGTGTTGCTGAACCAAGGGATTCAGTTAGCTCTTGAGAGGAGTGTCGGGGCTGACTCGGGAGCATCAGAAAGGTTTCGTCGCTTGAACCCGAGGTATTTTGATGGCACGGAGGATGCCATCACTGTGGATGCCTGGATTCAAGACATCGAAGCCATTCTTGTGGCAGCCAAGGTTCCAGACGATGAGAAGGTTGATCAGGTCAAACTGGTACTTCAGGATCTTGCCCGCGACTGGTGGGCATCAGAAGAAGTTGGTACAAGACGCCCTGTTCGTTGGACCACCTTCAGTGACAGATTCAAGGCCAAGTATTTTGGCGTAGTAGCTCGATATGAGCTCCAGCAGAAGTTCATCAGTCTCAAGCAAGCAGGCAAGACCGTAGATGGGTATGCAGCAGAGTTCTGTAGATTGTGCCGTTTCGCACCAGCAATGGTGGCAACGGAGCCAGAGAAAGCTATGAGGTTCCAGCAGGGATATTATTTGGAACTATTGCAGCTTGTGGAAGGACACGACTACCAGACGTTTGACGCTGTTCTGACGGCCGCTCGGAAGCACGAGCTTACCCAGCAGAGGTTGGCATCGAGGACAGGAGGTCAGAAGAGATCTCATTCCCAGGTTAGAGGAGGAGCAATACAGCGAACATCGGCACCAGCACCCGGTGTACGTATTCATGATGCAGGAGCGCCACGGAGGACGGCCGTGTCAACTAATACAGCACCAGTTCGGCATCAGAAGCCGAGGAACCAGCAACAATATCAGGGAGCACCCCATGGCTGTACATTCTGTAGGAAGGCAGGGCACACGAGGGAGGTGTGCCGGTCAGCGAATAGCTTATGTTTGAGGTGTGGTAGTTCAGACCACCGTATTTCCACTTGTCCTATGATGCAGAGGCCAGGAGGGCCAGCTCAGCAGTTTTCAGCATTGCCAGCTCCGGTGGCAACCCCGAGTGGAGGGCCAGTATTAGCAGTAAGGCCCCTAGCCCAGCGTCTACCAACGCAGGCTCAGATGTTCTGCCAGGCACAGGAAGCCGAAGGCCCTCAGAGACAGCAACAACCTGGTCGAGGAAGGCCACAACAAGGGGCTCCGCGGGGCCAGGCTCTAACATTGACCTTGGGAGAGGCTCTAGCGTCTAGTGACGTGGTGGCAGGTAAAATTCTCGTCACCTCATTTCCTGCTGTAGCATTATTTGATTCAGACGCTACTCATTCATTCATCTCTGCACAATATGCTACACGGATTGGATTAGAGTTTGAGGCATTGCCGGAGAGGATGGATATACTCACCGGCAATGGGCTCGTAGAAGTTAGCAGAGTGCGCTTTTCATGTCCGGTGGAGGTGTGTGGGCATTTACTGCCCGCATCATTGATTGAATTCCCTATGGGGAATTTTGATGTTATTCTTGGCATGGACTGGTTGAGAGACAGTCATGCGACAATTGATTGTAGAGGAGGTAGGGTCATATTCAGCGTTCCTGGGATGGAGCAGTTCATCTTTACTCGAACCTTGAAGAATCAGGCCGGAGGCGTCATCTCAGCAGCAGTGTCAGAGCCAGGACAGATTTCGAGAGTGGTCGAGGATTTTCTCGACGTCTTTCCTGATGAGCTCCCAAGGATACCCCCAGTCAGAGAGATAGAATTTAGCATTGAGTTGAACCCTGGAACGAGGCCTATTGCAGACAGAGTTTACAGAATGTCGCCGTCAGAACAGGATAAGTTGTATCAACGTGAAGAAGAGTTGAAGTCTAAGGGATTCATCCGAGACAGTAAATCGCCCTGGGCCGTGCCAGTGATTCTAGTTCCCAAAAAGGATGGGTCGACGAGGATGTGCATCGACTACCGCAAGCTGAATGCAGTAACAGTGAAGAATAATTACCCACTCCCAAGGATTGATGACCTGTTTGACCAGTTGAGCAAGGCCAGCGTCTTTTCCAAGATCGATCTTCGGTCGGGATACTATCAAGTAAGAGTCCGGGAGCAAGACATACCGAAGACAGCATTCAGATCTAGATATGGGCATTATGAGTTTTTAGTAATGCCCTTTGGACTAACCAACGCCCTCGCAGTATTCATGGATTTAATGAACCGCATCTTTTTGCCGTACTTGGATAAATTTGTGGTGGTGTTCATAGATGACATTCTTGTCTATTCCAGCAGTGAAGAGGAGCATGAGAAACATCTTAGGACTGTCTTACAGACATTGAGGGAGCATCAACTTTATGCGAAGCTTGACAAGTGTGAATTCTGGTTAGATCACATTTCGTTCCTGGGGCATGTAATTTCTGGGGCAGGAGTGCCAGTGGATCCGAAGAAGATTGAGGCCGTAGAGCATTGGCCAGTCCCGAGAACGGTTGCAGAAGTGCGAAGTTTCTTAGGATTAGCTGGTTACTACAGAAGGTTCGTGGCGAACTTTGCCAAGATCACTGCGCCCTTAACGCGTTTGACGCACAAGGACGTAGAGTTTGTTTGGTCAGCTAGCTGCCAGGCATCATTTGAAGAATTGAAGAAGAGATTGATCTCAGCCCCGATCTTGACGCTTCCAGTAGGAGCGGGAGGCTTTACAGTATATTGTGACGCATCTGGGAAGGGTCTTGGATGTGTATTGATGCAGCACGGAAAGGTGATAGCATATGCGTCTCGACAGCTTCGAGACCATGAGAAGAATTACCCGACTCACGATTTGGAGTTAGCAGCTGTGGTGTTTTCACTCAAGTTGTGGAGGCACTATTTATACGGAAATCGGGTAGAGATCTATACTGATCATAAGAGTTTGAAATACGTATTCACGCAGCGAGATTTGAACATGAGGCAAAGAAGATGGTTAGAACTACTGAAGGATTTTGACTTAGATCTTCAGTATCATCCAGGCAAGGCGAATATAGTTGTAGATGCACTGAGTAGGAGAGACAGTGCCTTTATCTTGACCTCGCAGAAGCATATTTTAGAAGACCTTCAGAGTATGGGAATCGAAGTAGTTTTGCCAAGGGATATAGGAAGAATGACCAGTATGCAGATTCAGTCAACCTTAGTAGAGAGGATAAGGGCAGTACAAGCCGGAGATCCACAGATTCAGAAGTTGCTGTCGGAGTGTGAATCAGGCCATAGGAAGGAGTTAGTGATTCATGAAGATGGTACGCTCAGGTTTGGAAACAGACTCTGTGTACCGAGTGGAGACCTTCGGCAAGAAGTTATGTCCGAAGCTCATAGTTCTATTTACTCCATTCATCCAGGAGGAACGAAGATGTATCGGGATAACAGGCAGTACTTTTGGTGGAATGGCATAAAAAGAGAGATAGCGAGATTTGTATCCAAGTGTCTGGTATGTCAGCAGGTGAAAGCCGAGCAGCAGAGACCAGCAGGGTTGCTACAGCCGCTTCCTATCCCAGAATGGAAATGGAAGCACATCATGATGGATTTTGTGACCGGTTTACCTAGATCCCCGACTGGTAAGAATGCAGTCTGGGTAATAGTAGATCGACTCACGAAGGTCGCTCATTTCCTTCCCTTCCGAGTTGGACAGACTACTGAGCAGTTAGCAGAAATGTACATGAAGCAGATAGTAAGGCAGCACGGTGTTCCAGTTAGTATAGTATCAGATCGGAATATACGGTTTACTTCCCATTTTTGGCGGAGCTTACACCAAAGTTTGGGAACCAAGTTAAGATTCAGTACTGCTTATCATCCACAAACTGACGGGCAATCAGAAAGAACCATTCAGACGTTAGAAGATATGCTACGGGCGTGTACCTTAGATTTTGGCGGATCTTGGGAGGATAACCTTCATCTAGTGGAGTTCTCCTATAACAACAGCTATCAGGCTAGCATTCAGATGGCCCCGTTCGAAGCATTGTATGGAAGAAAGTGCAGGTCCCCTTTGGCATGGGACGACGTCGGAGAACGGAAGTTATTGGGACCAGAGATGATCACGCAGACTGTTGAGATAGTTAAGTTGGTCAGAGAGCGCCTTCGAGTTGCACAGGACCGACATCGTCATTGGGCAGATCAGCATCGTAGGCCTCTAGAGTTCAGAGTTGGCGACCAAGTGTTTCTGCGGATTTTCCCTACTCGGGGTATCATCAGATTTAGAACCCGAGGAAAGCTTAGTCCAAGATACGTTGGTCCTTTTAAGATTCTCGCTCGGGTAGGCGATGTGGCTTATCGACTTGCCCTTCCGCCTTCGTTAACTGGCATACATGATGTGTTTCATGTGTCCCAATTACGTGGGTATGTCCCGGATCCGAGTTATGTCCTCGATCATTCTGAGTTAGTCGTTGGTACCGACCTAACTTACGAGGAACAACCCGTATCTATCTTAGACCGACGAGAGAAGGTACTCAAGAATCGGACGATAAGCCTTGTCCGTGTTTCTTGGAACCATCACTCTCCGGGAGAGTCGACCTGGGAGCGCGAGGACGAGATCAGATCTCGGTATCCGTATTTGTTTGACTGATAAGGTATATTTTTGCACCTTATTGACACGATTCCATGCTTATCTGCACCTACTTGTTTTGTACTTTGTGATATATGATAATAACTGCTACGATAGTTAACTTGTATATGATTGAGCCTTGCTTGCCCTGATTTCACTATCCTGTCTTGGCTGGAATTCCGAGGACGGAATTTTTCTAAGAAGGGTAGAGATGTCACTCCCCGATCCTGGAATACGTATTTTAATACGTAAACTGATAAAATTGTATTTACCTTGTATTTATACGATATTTATTATGGAGTATTTCTTCTTGCATTTCCCAAAAATATTTGACAAAATATTATTTCCTAATTTATTTTCTGCATTAGGGCCTACAGTTTTGGCTCATTTGGGTAACCTATTCTTGGTTCACCAATGGTTCATCTTGAACCCTTTGGTTCATCATGAACCCATGGGTCCAAGATCTATATATATAACTCATCTCATTCTCTCTCCTCTCATTTACTTCCTCTCATTTACTTCCTCCAACCAAATATTTGCCAAAACATGTTCTTCTCCTCAATCTATACTAGTTTAGAACTTGGAAATTTCTATTTTGAAGCTTTGATTTTTGTAGATCTAGGTTTTAATTATTTTCGGATTTTGCATGGTTTGATCTACTTTAGTTGGATTTTATGGATTTTTGATGCTTCCATGTGGAAGAGCATTCAGTTTTACCCAAGTTGGAACCTTGGAAATCTGGATTTGGAGTTCGGATGGCCAAGTTATGATGCTTTGAAGTTTGGGTTCAGCCATGGTGTTCTTGCTGTAGAAGACAGTGAACAGTGTGCTCCTGTTTGAGCATGCTTCCTGTTGGAAGCGTGTCTCTCCTTGAGCCTGCGTGACTTTTCACGCAGCTCTCTCCTTGAGCCTGCGTGACTTTTCACGCAGCTCGCTCCTTGAGCCTGCGTGACTTTTCACGCAGCTCTCTCCTTGAGCCTGCATGACTTTTCACGCAGCTCTCTCCTTGAGCCTGCGTGACTTTTCACGCAGCTCTCTCCTTGAGCTTGCGTGACTTTTCACGCACGCTGTCTTGAGTGAGCCTGAGTGAGCCTGCGTAACTTTTACCCCTTGAGCGTGCGTGCTTTTGTGCGTACGCTTTTGATATTTTATTAGATATTATATGCCCATTTTATATCCTTACGCCTTTTGTCCCGAGCATGATATGAGCACTAATGTGACCCCGGAGAATAAAGTGTTCCTTCCTGATACATGTACCTGAATGTCCCAGTTCTTGTTCATGCTCGACAAATGACTCGTAACTCCACGTGGTGTATTTGCAATAATGCATTACACTAAGGAGGGTAGAACATGTTGACATACTGATTGACATGGATCCTCTTTGGGGTACTCGTACTAAAGTACGACTTTAGGAGGATAATCATGCAGGCCACAGCATGTGAGTCCAAGATTTCACCTAGGGTTAAACTAGGCAACTAAACATACTAGATGCATGGGGAGGGCAGAATCCCGAGATCGTGTTACACCAGCCGCCTTGAGATATTGTCTTGACGCGCCGGCTGGTCTCCACGAATACTGTGTCATCTGCAACGAGTGGATGACTGTATCCGATTAATTCCTGCTATATATTATATGTTTTGGCAAGGTGGCCTTACGAGGGACCTGTGCTCAATCATACCTGTCTACGCGAACCCCTGGGTTGGCTAGCCTTGCTAGAAAGATACGATCTGAGGATTTTCTAAATAACATGATGCGAGGATAACCTCGTCCCACTAGAAACTCGTAGACTTGATTGGCCGTAAAAACGACTTGCATGTATCCTATTTACCTTCCGTGAATAACTGAGGGAAGCGGACTGTCATGGTACGTGATCCAACCCATGTTCTTATTTGATTGTTGGGTTGGTTATCGTACTATGATAGGCTGTGGACCGAAGTTATGAACGGAAGACTATTTTTGGTTGTGAAGTGCTACTTCTGTGAATGACTGAGGAACATGGTCTATCATGGTACATGATCCAACCCATGTTCTTGTTTGATTATTGGGTTGGTTATTGTGCTGCGATAGGCTATCGACCGAAGTCACGATCAGGAGATTTTATTGTTTATACCTTTTAACTTATGTGAAAGTTATAGAGTACGACACGTCCCGACTCCATGCGGCACCTTTTGTCCTTGTTTGGTTGTAAGGGTGTCATATGGGTTCGAGGAGGTTGCGCTACCCTATAATAGCAGCATAAGTATTACTATTATCAATCATTCTATTTAACTGGATTTTTAATCTTAACCCTTGTGCCCCTTTGGCGGTACTTGCTATTCGGGGCTGACCCCGCTGGTTTTGTTTGGCCAGATCTCATAGCAGAGCCAGAGGACACGATCTTCCTCCCTGACATCCATGGTGCATACTAGGAGCATGGCGGTTCGGGGACTCGAGTGGGTTTCTTCTCCACCACTCCTGCTTATACTTTTGCGGCGTTTAGCCACCGGCACCTGTTAGCCGGATTACTTGATATTTTGTGTCAGTACATAATTGTAATTAAACAGACTGCAGCTGTGTATAATTTTGTACTCCTGACTCTCTGAGATAGCTAAATTATAAAGCTAGTCTCTCATGATCATTTTGATGAAACATTGGGGACGCCTTACTGCTTTATCTTTAATGTTCATTTATTTGCTGATGTGACTTGATTGATTGAGACATAGAACTCTGTGGGACCATAGGAGACTTGATTGTAGCATGTACCCCCTAGTCTCTCGACAGCCACGATCGCCGTATGACGTTACATACCTCATATGGACTAGCTGGCCTAGTCCGTCCCCGTATTTCGGTACTGGGGCGTGACACCTACTTACTCTGGCAGCTTTGCGTTAGGTTGCTAAATTTTATTGCTCTTGATCAAGAAATTAAAGATACTCATAACATCGTCTTCGTCGAAGAAGTATTCCTCTTTCGGGCGCAGTGCCCTCTGTGTTAGTGCTGTCGTAGTAGGTGTTGATTGACCTATGTTGACGGCTAGAGTTTCTTTGCCCTTGACATTGATGGCCAAGGCTTCCTTGCCCTTGTGGTTATTCTGATGGCCACCACTGTTTGATGCAGAATGTTCATCTCTGTCAAGATTAGGCATCTGGATCCCTAATTGTTTAAACTTGCCAGCACTTTCTTCGGCTGCTTTGGCATTCACTATGAAGGAAGGCCAGTCCTGTAATTGCATGGATCCAGTCCCTATGCTGGCTATAGGCAACAAATTCGATTTGCATGTGTCTATAGTCAGAGCAATTGGAGTTTCCAGAGGCATTTTGAGTACCTCACGACGGAAGCGTTCAATGAAACGTTCAACAGTTTCATTGGTCGTTGTTCGATTTTGATGAGGGCTGACATAGTCATGTTGTTTGTTCCCTCATAAAATCGTTCCAGGAACATTTGTTTGAACCCAGCAAAGGAGGTTACACAACCGTCTGGCAAACTGTGATACCAGTCGTAAGCCGCACCAGGTAAGCATCCGACGAATACTCTAGTGAGTAGAGCATCGTTCGGCTGAAGTTGATCAGTCATTACCTCAAAGTGATTGAGGTACTGGCTTGGAGATGTACTGCAGTCAAACAGCATAATGGTGGGAGGCTTGTATTTAGGTGGAAACGAAACTTCTTTCCACTCTATGGTATAAGGTTGTTTGATCCCAAGCTTTTGTTGGCCGTCCTTCTCTTTGAAGGCTTCAAACTGAGTACGTAAAAGCTTTACATCCTCATTAGTGTCTCATGATGCTTATGGAGAAGTAGACTGAGTTGGTGTGTCAGGAGGAGGAACTGCATGATAAGCACCACCCCCAGCACCAGAAAGACTTAGAGTTGGCACCGTAGTAATATGAAGAGATTGTACCCCTTGACCGGTATTGATAGGAGTAGATGCCGCTACTTGTTCTTGGGTTGGAATTAGATTCACAACTAGTGGAATGGTATTTTGTGCCATTATTACGGCATGCATGCTCGCCATCATTTTAGCCATATTTTTCAGGCTGGTTTCTAAAGAGGCGATTCTTTGCTCCTGACTACCAGAGCTGGATGCATCTGGTTCTTCATTAATGACATAGACGGTCACTTCTCTGGCTATTGAAGAAGCGATGGTGGAAAAGATGGCCTGTTCGAAGTTTTTACTGTCGGCATCAAAGTCATACAAGAAACTACCTCCAAGATAAGAGATAGGAATATCCTTTTGACTAAGGGAATCTTGGTCAGAGTCAGGAAGATTCCTTTGACCGATTGTTTTTCGGTTGGAAGAAAAATTTCTTTGACCGATTGTTTCTCGGCTTCTTGATCTGGTATGTTTGTAGACTCCTCCGCTGGAGTCACAGATCCGATCCAAGTATTGTTGACTAGGATTGCGTGATATATTACGTCTCGGATGCTTTCCACCCCCAGTACTCTGAGATGTCATGTTGACCAAAGCAAATAGCAACTCGTCTTCATCAACTAGAGTCACTTTAAGAGGGTGACTTTCTATGTCAGAAGAACGATTGAAATTCATACAATCGAAGACAGTTTTCCTGGGTGATTTACAGCAATATTGTGCTTGAGCTTTATGGGAAGCAGACTTGAGTTCTTTGCATGTGGTTGTTGCGGGAGATAAATCTCCATCTACTGCTATGATCAGTTTAGAAGATTGAGGATAGTTCAAACGGTCAAAAACTGACCGTTTGCTGCCTGGCAGCAACACTTAGTCACTATCTCATGATTACAACGATGCTTTGTAGGTGGAGTTATAGCAGACACATGAGATGGACCTACGATCTTCTGCTTTTGTACAAGAATCTCACAGAGATCGGTTACCTTAATAGGGTAAGGAGAAGAAGAGGGTACATATTCATGGATTACATTAGGAACATGGTTCCTGTTCTTGAGATGTCCGGTCCCTTGGGTGTACAAGAAAGTGCTGAGCTGATTGGCATAGGTGAGGGGGTCCTTGACTTTAGAAGTCTTTACTTTGCGTATATCAGTAGCTGGCGCAGACTACACTTGGCGCACATTATGACTTGATGAAGTTGGCTCTAATTTGTGCCTGTTGAGATAGTCGCACATGTCAGGAAGGTGTGCCTCTTGTGTGTTTGTTTGGGACACCATCAATTTTCTTTGTTTTGACCTTGATATGCACAAAGTTGGCAGATCCTGATTTGGGTTTGGTTGGTGCTTACGAGTAGGCAAGATGCCTTGCTGCACTGCGCACCCAACTCCAGTGCACTTAGTATGGCGCCTATGAGCAGAATTTATTTTCTTGGCGGAGACTTTGGTTGTCTCTATCAAGAGAAGTAGAACTCCTACTCAAAAGAGTCTGAGTAGTGATTGGCGCAAGGGCACAATCAGCAGTATTTTCCACCAAGTCAAGGACTGCGAAAGGATGAGGACAGGCCAAAGGGCGCTGTCGTTTGTTCTGCGTAGGAGAAAAAATAGATGTGTTCTTCTCCAAGTTCAGAACTGAGGGAGAAGAGGGAGTAGCCAAAAGGCGTTTCCCTTTGTTCTGTGCTAGTGCAACAGTGGGCGTAGTCTGCACAGCAATATGAGGGTGCTTCCCTTTGTTCTGTACAGAAGCAAAAATGGACATGTCCTCTCCCAAGTTTAGAACTGTGAAGGAAGAGGGAGTAGCTAAAGGGCATTTTCCCTTGTTCTGTGCCAAGGCAGCAGTTGGCACAGTCTGCGCAGAAGCTGTGATTGGTGCTTTGACGGACTTTGGAGTCCAAATGGCATGCGCCTTGTTCTTGGCAGCAATAGTAGACCGCCTTGAACCCCCAGCACTGATCATAGCTTCGTAGGCCATTTGGTAGACTTGGACGACCAAGGTCTTCTACGTCTTGCCGATCGACGCGGTATCACATTGAGTTGTCACCTTCTCATCGGAGAAGAAAGTCGTCCCCAGCAGAGTCGCCATTTTGTTTGCAAAAATAAAAGTTTGATTTACAAACTAAGAAAAATAAAAATATAATTAGTACAATTTGATTTCTGGCGAAGTACAACTGTAGGAATCTGATCAGAAGACGATCACTTTATCCCTTAGACGATATAATATTGAAGACACAAGTCTCTGAAGAATGCAATAGCACTTTTTCAGGAGATTATGATCCTTAGTCATCCCTTAGAACTGATTTGAAACTCTATTTATAGAGTTCTTAAGTAACTGTCAAGCGATTATTTCGAGTGGCGCGTACTGCATTTTGCGTGCCATCCATCCAGTTGCGCGAACGGTTACTTGAACTGATAGGGACGTGTGGCATTCTTTGAGAGAGACGCACGTAGTCGTGGGGCAGTGTAGTGGACACGCTCTTCGAGATTAGTGGCATGCACGCCACATCATCTGTCTTCTGGATGAAAATTGATTAGGTGGCGCTAGCTTGCTAGGTGGCTCCAGGCACAATTTGATAGCTGGCGTCCTTTACTCAGTCTTTAGTGTTGTGGTAATTAATTATATCATGCCAAACGACAGCTAGCGCGAGCTAGCTGTCTGCATTAATTGCAACGCTGACACAATCTCTTCGAGCACCGCGTTGCTCCATATTCGAAGGGATTTCCTTCGACTGACGTGTTGTCAGTAATTATGACTTTTGTGACAGCTTTTCGAGGAAGCTTGCTACGTGGAGCATGTGCACCCTGATGTTGCCACCACCTGACCCTTGCGCACCCTAATGACCAGTGCCATTTTAATGTTGGCGCCTTTATATGACTGGCGCCATTTTATTTCTGAGCTCCTATAGTGTTACTATACTCTCTTGCTATTACTCACATGTTTCATACCATTATTATCTGTTTATCCATCCATCATGTATTTCAATATTATTTATTGTTTTATATACTTTGTCAATTATTGGAACTGCTGTTAGAAATGTACTTGTTCTATTCCTAACTGGAAACCTATTTTTCAGGTTAGTCACGACTACTCTTAGCATTGGAGAGATACGAGTATAATTGAAGGCCAAAACCCTAGAAGACTAGTTAAATAGAAGTGTTGACTCAATATTTGTGAGATATTATATTTTTCTTCAAATGTAAAACTTGTAAATATTGTAAAGTTAATTTAATTTTGTGAATGTGCAAATAAAGTTTAATTTATGACCACTTGTTTTATTGCGGGCTAGATAACGTACTACCGCCGATATCGCAACGTAGGCTGGACTTGCACACGCACTCGCATCCGAAAAATAGGTGCGGGTCGTGACCAGGAATATGTACTATTAATGACTAGACCTTCGGGGGTGACGAGGACTACTCCCACTCCTGTAACAATTTTGCCTTTAGGGCCTGTTCTTGAAGCACCATCGAAGAACATTCGTCATATAGGATCTTCTGCGTCCGTGTTGGACTCCAAGACCTCATCTGGAATGCTATCATAAATTTTGATGTCTCCTGAACAGGATGTGCTACCAAGAAATTAGCCAATGCTTGACCTTTAACTGCCTTCTGTGGTACAAACACCATGTCAAAAGGCGATAATAGGATTGTCCATGTGGCTAACCGCGAGTTTAGCGCTCCTGGCATCGTCGTGAGAAATCTGAGAGGGTTGACCCTAGAGATGACATGGATTGTTTGTCCAGCTATATATTGGTGCATCTTTTGAATAGCAAAGACTAGAGCGAGACACTCCTTCTCAACAGAATTATACCAATGTTCGACACCAATTATGGTCCTGCTCAGATAGTAGATTGCTTGCTCATGACCCTCGTTGTTTTTCTGGGCTGGCAAAGCGCTAAGAGAATGGTCCATCGCTCAGACGTATAATAGAAAAGGCTTTTCCACGATCGGGGCTACCAGAACTGGAGGGCTGGTGAGATATTTCTTAATGGCATCCAATGCTTGTTAGCATTTCTTGGTCCAGACGTAAGAAACTCCCTTCTTCATTAGTCTAGTGAAAGGATGGCATTGGCCAGAAGATTCACTATGAATCTTCGGATATATGCCAAGCGTCCTTGCAGGCCTAGAAGGTCACGGAGGTTCTTCGGGGGAGCCATGCCTAAGATGGCCTTAGTTTTCTTAGGGTCAATGTGAATACCCTTGGCCGTAACGATGAAGCCCAAAAACTTGCCACTGGAAACCCCGAGGAAAGTCTTGGTTGGGTTTATTTTTAGTTGATGCATCCGCGTTAGATCAAACATCGTCCTCATGTCCTTCAAATGGTTGGCCTTCCTCCAGCTTTTAACGGTAATGACATCAACATTGTTGGCCCATTGGTCATGGTCAAACCTAATTTTAATAATTGATCAAACTCTGTCTCGATATAAATGCAAGTCAACTCAGATGTTTACCTATGACATTTTGGACACTGCTCAACAATGGATATCAATAATGTTCAAGACTGAAGTCGTTTGTCATTCAGAATGTACTTCCTGTTAAGCAATATAATTTTTCATTTTATTGAGTCTAGGAATACATTGTACACCGAGTTGTACTGGCAAATAGGCTATCCTAAAACGTTTTTCAAAACCATCCTATTCTTTTTAAATGACCTACGTTTTTGAAAAACATTTTTGTTACAAAAGCTTCTGAAGGATTTTTTAAAAAGCCAAAAATTTATTTTCTCCAAAAATAAACTGGCAGAACCCAAGGAGAACTCGGCCCAAGTTCGGCCAGAGTTCGACCATTTGGAACGTTAGTGAACGTTGGGTTTTTGAACTTGGTCATCCTTCAGTTACGGTTTGTTACATAGAGTTCTGTCCGAATTCTGCCCGAATTCTGTCAGAGTTCTGTCTTTGGAAAAACTATAAATAGAGAAGTATTTCGATCATTTCAAATCACCAATTCACTTTCAATCTCTTCTCTTCCTGAGCTTACATTCTTCCAAAGAGTTCTAAAAAGCTTTCATTTTCAAATCCCAAGCCAGTTACAATTCTCTAGTCGATTTGCCAGTACGGTACGGTTTAGAAGTTTCAGAGCGATTGTAATCAGAGGCTTGATAGAAGATTCAACTCTTCAAAATTGAAGACGGTCGAGTTCTTCGTATCAAAGCTCGCGTCTGTAGAAGTTTCAAGGACTTCGTATGAAAACTTGCAGGATTTTCCAATAGTGGATTCAACTGGAAGCTAGAGTTCTTCCGACTGGACTAGTCCTCACAAGAGGGAAACCAGTATAAATCTCGGTGTTTGTGTTTGCCTTCTGATCACTTTTAATTTCTGTCATTTACTTTTTGTGATTATTATTATATCTGTGATCTAACTGCTAACAAGTTTTTTAATTAGCAATATTCTGCTACCTACTCTATTCACCCCCCTCTAGAGTATTCTGCTTTATGATTTCGTTCCTACAATTGGTATCAGAGCGGGTTATACAGGTAAAGCAAGGTAAAATTGCAGTTATACTCAATTTTTATATAGATCACAGTATTACACATGGCAACTGTGAAATTCATAAGTGATGGCCAAGCCACAAACAGACCTCCACTGTTTGACGGCACAAACTACACTTATTGGAAAACACGTATGAGTTTCTTTCTGAAATCTCTTGATTTTGACTTATGGTCTGTGGTTATTGATGGCTATAAAAAGCCACCTCGTATTTATGTTAATGGTGTTTTAGCTGAAAAACCCCATGACAAATATACAGAGGAAGAAAAGAAAAAGGCCAGTCTTGACGTACGTGCTATTAATGCTTTATTTTGTGCTTTAGACAGAACTGAATTCAACATGGTGTCTACTTGCACAACATCAAACGAAGTGTAGAAACTTCTCGAAGTAACCCACGAAGGAACAACACAAGTCAAGGAGTCAAAGATCAGCAGACTTACTCAGGAGTATGAGGCGTTCAAAATGAAGCCAAGTGAATCAGTCACTCAGATGTTTACAAGATTCTTGGATATTATAAATCCTTTGTCCTCACTAGGCAAATTACAGTAACCATGAGAAGATTCGCAAACTTCTACGAGCCCTTACAAAGAACTGGATTCCAAAGGCTACAGCAATCATTGAAGGGAACGACCTCTCAACAATGTCTCTAGAAACACTCATGGGTAAGCTACTCACTCACCAGTCAGGACCCTACAAGAAATGGGTACCAAAAGTTTCATCTGCAAATTGTTTTGTAGGTGGGACACCCTTCACATGCTAGGAGCAAATGGATCCTCGACAGCGGTTGCTCACGGCACATGACCGGTGACGCTTCATTATTTGCAACACTGTCGAAGAGGAAAAAAGAAGGATATGTCTCCTTCGATAACAATTTGAGAGGATACATAATCGGTATCGGTGACATTGGTAAGGCTCCCTATCCAGTGATTAAAGATGTTTGTCTTGTTACCGAGTTAAAACATAATCTGCTCAGCATAAGCCATTTAGCTGATCACGGTTATGGCATTAACTTCGTAAAAGATAAATGTACTATTATTGATAGTTCAACTGGTAGTACTATATTTGAAGGTATTAGGGAAGACAATATATATGTATTCTATTTGTTAGAAGATGCTAACACAGCAGGTAGATGTTTGATGGCCAAAAGTATTGAGAGTCAACTATGGCATATGAGACTCGGTCATACAAACATGGATACAATTTCAACATTATCTACGAAGAAGTTGGTACGTGGCTTACCAGATATTTCTTTCAAGAAGGATACGGTATGTAGTGAATATGAAAAGAACAAAGCTACCAAATCCGCATTCAAATCCAAGAACGCTGTAAGTACCACTAGACCTTTATAATTGTTGCATATGGACTTATTTGGACCCAGCAGAATTGCTAGTCTAGGTGGTAAGTTATATGCAATTGTCATTATAGATGACTTCTCTAGATATACATGGGTTTATTTTCTTGCACGCAAGAATGATGCATTATCAGAATTCGTCACCTTTTGTAAGAAAGTACAGAATGAAAAAGGGTTCATGATTACTCGTATTCGTAGTGATCATGGCGGCAAATTTGAGAATGCAGAATTCAAGCAATTTTATGACACACACGGTTATCTGCATGAATTCTCTTGCCATCGGACTCCACAACAAAATAGAGTTGTGGAACGTAAGAACAGAACTCTATCTGAAATGGCTAGAGTTATGTTAAACCAGTTTAGTCTACCTAGATATTTATGGGCTGAAGCTGTAAATACAGCATGCTATATTCTCAATAGGGTTCTAATTCGACCTATATCGAAGAAGACTCCCTATGAATTATGGTTTGATAGAACACCAAATGTTTCTTATTTCAAAATCTTTGGTTGTAAATGTTTTATTCTGAATACCAAAGATAATTTGAGTAAATTTGATGAAAAGGCCGATGAAGGTATATTTTTAGGTTATGTAGCAAAGAGCAAAGGATATAGAGTCTTCAACAAAAGAACCATGATCATTGAAGAATCTATCAACGTCAAGTTTGATGAGCTAAATCAATACTTCGACGATGATGACAATGAAGACATAATCGCACCAAGTACAGCTACTGCAAAACCTTCACACAAAAATACAGAACCATCACATCAGGCATCAGATGAACCTCCAAGCAAAGAAGCCGGAACTAGCAATCCTGAGACTACAGCAAAAGAGATGAGATTCTTGGCTAGTCATCTAAAGTACTTGGTAATTGGTGAGATTACCAAGGGTGTAAGTACTCATTCCTCCAATAAAGATATAGCTCTTGTGTTGCTTTTGTCTCGCAGTTTGAACCCAAAAATATTGATGAAGTATGTAGTGATAATTTTTGGTTAGATGCTATACAAGAGGAATTAAACCAATTCGAACATAATCAAGTTTGGGAACTTGTTCCCAAGCCTATTGATCATCCGGTCATTGGCACCCGATGGGTATTCCGAAATAAACTGAATGAGAATGGTTTAGTGACTCGTAATAAGGCTCGACTCGTAGCTCAAGGATACAATCAGGAAGAAGGTATCGACTACGATGAGACTTATGTCTCAGTTGCGAGATTAGAATCCATTCGCATGTTATGTACATTTGCATGTTTTCATAATTTTAAATTATTTCAAATGGATGTCAAAAGCGCATTTTTAAATGGTTTTATAAAAGAAGAGGTTTATGTAGCTCAACCACCCGGTTTTACTGATTTCAAATTTCCTGAATATGTTTTCAAGTTGAAGAAAGCTTTATACGGTTTGAAACAAGCCTCTCGTGCTTGGTACGATCGTCTAAGCACTTTTCTACTTGATAACGGTTTTTTAAAGGGAAAGGTTGACACTACTTTGTTTATAAAATCTTTGAATAATAATATTCTTTTGATTCAAGTCTATGTAGATGATATTATCTTTGGATCTACTGATGAATCTCTTTGTCAAGAATTCTCAAAGTGCATGCAGAATGAGTTTGAGATGAGCATGATGGAAGAGCTGAAATTCTTTCTCGAACTGCAAATCAAACAAACCAACAATGGGACGTTCATAAATCAAGAAAAGTACACAAAGGATCTATTAAAGAAGTTCGACATAGAAGCAGCAAAACTACTTAGCACTCTAATGGCGACTTCAACCAAGCTTGATATTGATGAACAAGGCAAACCTGTCGACATACGTAAGTATCGAGGTATGATCGGTAGCTTACTATATTTAACTGCTAGTCGACCAGATATTATGTTTAGTGTTTGCTTATGTGCACGTTTTCAAGCTAATCCTAAGGAATCAATTTGTGCGCAGTTAAGCGTATCTTTCGATACCTTAAAGGAACTTCTTCTGTCGGCTTATGGTATCCCAAAACCACGTCATTTGACCTAACCGGTTATTTCGATACTGATTTTACAGGATGCAAAGTAGATAGAAAAAGCACTAGCGGTACATTTCATTTTCTAGAAAAAGCTCTAGTCTCTTAGTTTAGTAAAAAGCAAAATTCTGCTGCATTATCAACAACCGTGGCTGAGTATATCGCCGCAGGACGTTATTGTGCACAAATTTTGTGGATAAAACAAACTTTAGAAGACTATGGATTGCATTTACACACATACCCATTTTCTGTGACAACACTAGTTCTATTAATTTGACTAAGAATCCAGTATGTCACTCTCGTACAAAACATATCGAGATTCGACATTATTTTCTTAGAGATCATCAACAAAATGGAGATATAGACCTTGTATACATAGACACACAGAATCAATTAGCTGACATACTCACAAAACCTTTAGCGGAAGATCGTTTCAATTATTTACGTCGAGAATTAGGAATTTTAGATATCAATAATATTAATTAATTTTGTTTTATTAATTATTTATTCGATACTCATAAACTGTTTTCGAGACAAGCCTAAAAAGAGTGTCTGTCACCACGACTACGGTCGAAGCGAAGCGGTATTTAAGAGTTCCCCGGTGAACCTCCGTTAGCTGGGACAGTACTCCTACAGCTAATCTGAAACAGATGCTGAGTAAAGAATATTAATTTTTAAAATAATATTAATTATATTACTTTGAGATTTAAAATTACTAAACTTTGAATTAAGTATTTGAAACGAATTAATAAAAAAAAATATGGCCTCATTTGAATTTTCTTTTGATATATACATAGCCAGGCAACCCTTGGCGAATTCGGCCCGAGTTCGGTCCGAATTCGGCCAGAGTTCGGCTGGGTATATATATATATACCAGCACCAACCCGAGGCTTCATTCTTCTTCATTCTTCCCACATCCTCATAACAGCAACAGTGCACCTCCGAAACCCTAGCTTCTTCTCCATCATTGTTCTTCCAATCCGTGTGGAGTTTCTCGTCCAAACTTTGGATTCGTGCGGAGATCATCATCCTCTACAACATATCCAATTCTTGGAAGGTATAATCTCTTCTTTCCTCCACTTTTCAATACTTAGGATTTCTAGAAAATTTTGGGAAAGAATGCCTAAGTTCAATCCCTTCAAGAAGAAGAAGACCAATGCCAGTGAAGAGGCATCTTCTTCAGATCCACATACGGATTGCCTCTTTTCTCCGGTCCAATCGGACGATGGTGCGTCGGATGAGTTTTATTTTAAAACTTCCGATCAAGCTTTATTGTGGTACGCCGATTTTATCATGCATACTATTTGTACCGGGTTGCCGATTAAGTGGACTGTCTTTCCAGATCACCGCCCTTATTTTGAGGCATTAGGGTTACAACATTTTGTCACCTTACAATTCCCAATTGCCACTAATGCTATTAGATTATTCTATTATAATTTCGTGTTAGACACTTTTACAGCGAGGACACGTGTCGGAGGAATTGATATCGAATTCACTGATGAAACATTAGCGAAAATCCTTGGTATCCCAAACGAAGGTGCCCCGCTCGATGACATCACTGATTTTGATTTCTCCGATGGCACGACACTCGTTAGTTTCAAGAATGAACTTTGTGCGCCCGCACGCGTTCATCCTGGAAAGTTCAAGGCTAATAACTTGAACTTGTTTAACTACGAATTACATCGCATCATCTATTCTACCTTACTTCCAAAATCCACTTCCAAAGATGATATCACTGCACTTGAGCTTTCTGCTCTTTATCATATTCTTAAGGGGATTCCTTTTTCTGCCCCTAAGACTATCATTCAGATAATGGGTAGATGTCGCGGGAGAGACCGCAACCTATCTTATGCGATGCTTATTCCTCGCATCTTTCAGAGATTTCATATTGATCTATCTACTTGTACTGTCGACCCCGAGCCCAAGTTTCTCAAACTATCTCGTCGCAACATTGCATCTGTTCCTCCACCTACTGCACCTACTCCTCCTGCACCTACTCCCACAGCTCCCACAGCACCTGTTCCTCCTCATTCTTACCCTATGACATTTGAGGGTATACATCAGCACTTATCAGATCTGTAGTCTTTTTATGTTGAGACCTCTAGGGAACACGAGTTCCGTGATGTGACTCGGTTTCAGGCGATTGCCAACTCCTTCGCCAATCTGAGGTTTGCGCAGACGGGTCATTCTGCTAGCTCTCTACCTCGAGATCCTTCTGTTTCTGGCTACCGCATTAATGACGAGTCGGTCCACTCTCTGTTCCAGCCAGGGAATGCATATGATTGGTATCGTACTGCTCGTGCCCCTCCTCGAGACTATGTCGGTGAGTTTTACGCTGGCGCCACTCCTCACACTTCTGGCATTGGTACTTCTAGAGCTGGTCCTTCTGGACATGCTGGAGCTGCAGCTGATGACGTTGATGATGATGATGATGAGTTTTGAGATGTTAGATATTGAGACTGTTACTTTTGTCTTATGTTTACTTGGAAATGCTCCGACATTCTAAGATTTTATCAATACTTTTTAGTTATTATCAGCACTTTTTTTTATTATGTGACTATTCATAGACATGGTTTTTGATTATGCCCCAGTTTTGGCATCTTAGTCTATTATTCAGCACTTTATTTGTTTCAGTTTTTATTCTAGTACTTTATTAAATACTGCCTGTGACAAATACATGTCTGTGTTGTGTTCTCTAGACTATCTGTTTTTTTTTACTGTTTATACCATACCTGTAAAGATTATTCCTATATTTTTTTATTGTGTTTCTTCACTGTTTGTTACTTATACATTTATTGTGGGGGAGCTTTCTCTTTTGCAATTATTTTGCTAAGTGACAACGGGGGAGAAATAAGGATCTAACATTTTTGTGAATACAGGTTATGAACAATTTCTTTTGATTACTATTTTGAATTGATTCCAAACTTAGATGTTATATCGGCAAGGTTTGTCAATTATCAAAATGGGGGAGATTGTTGGCCCATTGGTCATGGTCAAACCTAATTTTAATAATTGATCAAACTCTGTCTCGATATAAATGCAAGTCAACTCAGATATTTACCTACGACATTTTGGACACTGCTCAACAATGGATATCAACAATGTTCAAGACTGAAGCCGTTTGCCATTCAGAATATACTTCCTGTTAAGCAATGTAATTTTTTATTTTATTGAGTCTAGAAATACATTGTACACCGAGCCGTACTGGCAAATAGGCTATCCTAAAACGTTTTTCAAAACCATCCTATTCTTTTTAAATGACCTACGTTTTTGAAAAACATTCTTGTTACAAAAAGCTTCTGAAGGATTTTTTAAAAAGCCAAAAATTTATCTTCTCCAAAAATGAACTGGCAGAACCCAAGGAGAACTCGACCCGAGTTCGGCCAGAGTTTGGCCATTTGGAACGTTAGTGAACGTTGGATTTTTGAACTTGGTCATCCTTCAGTTACGGTTTGTTACATAGAGTTCTATCCGAATTCTGCCCGAATTCTGTCAGAGTTCTGTCTTTGAAAAAACTATAAATAGAGAAGTATTTCGATCATTTCAAATCACCAATTCACTTTCAATCTCTTCTCTTTCTGAGCTTACATTCTTCCAAAGAGTTCTAAAAAGCTTTTATTTTTAAATCCCAAGCCAGTTACAATCCTCTAGTCGATTTGCCAGTGCGGTACGGTTTAGAAGTTTCAGAGCGATTGTAATCAGAGGCTTGATAGAAGATTCAACTCTTCAAAATTGAAGTTGGTCGAGTTCTTCGTATCAAAGCTCGCGTCTGTAGAAGTTGCAAGGACTTCGTATGAAAACTTGCAGAATTTTCCAATAGTGGATTCAACTGGAAGCTAGAGTTCTTCCGACTGGACTAGTCCTCACAAGAGGGAAACCATTATAAATCTCGGTGTTTGCGTTTGCCTTCTGATCACTTTTAATTTTTGTCATTTACTTTTTGTGATTATTATTATATTTGTGATCTAACTGCTAACAAGTTTTTTAATTAGCAATATTCAGCTGCCTACTCTATTCACCCCCCCCCCCCCTCTAGAGTATTCTGCTTTACGATTTCGTTCCTACAAACATAACATTCTACTATTATTTGGAGGTGTTTACGGAATATGGCGCTCATAGCTCGCTGATATGTCGTCCCAGTATTCTTCAAATCGAAAGCCTTACCTTGTAATAATATATTCCTTTTGGGGTTATGAATGAAGTATGCTTTTCGTCGCTAGGGAACATTTTGATCTGGTTGTAGCCCGAAAATCCGTCTATGAAGGACATACATTCGAAACCACAAGTATTATTGATCATCACTTCTGTGATTGGGAGGGAAAACTCGTCTTTTGGACAGGCCGAGTTGAGATCCCTGAAGTTTATGCAGACTTGAATCTTTCCATTCTTCTTGGTAACAGGAATAATGTTTGCTACCCAGTCAGGGTGTTGGTCCTCGTGAATGAAGCCGCTGGTGATAATCTTGTTCACTTCAATTTTAATAGCGTCCATAACATTAGGGGAAAATGTCGTTGTTGCTATTTTTCCAGTTTGGCGTCTGGTCGAATGTTAAGTTTATGCATTGCGACCTACGGGTCTAGTACCGGCATATCTTCATAGCTCCAAGCGAAGACATCGATGTATTCTCGGATGAGTTGAATCAGACATTCTCTGTCTTCTCCAGTCAGACTCTTGCTAATGAAGATGGGCTTAGGTGAGGACTCATCTCCTAGGTCTATTTAAATGACCTCATCTTTCATGGGAGATTCACGCTGTCCAAAGTACCATTCCTATTGAGATCCTAGGCGTTGGACCTAGGGTTCTTCTTTGAAGAATTCTAGTGTTTGGTCATCATCGATTGGGGGATTTGTAAATACCATATTGACTGATAATACCTTTTTGAAGGCATGGCCGATGCTTGTATCAAAATCCCAGGTCGTAGAATCGGAGGAGTGAGAGTGCATCATGACCTCAGGTTCTGAATTCTCTGGAGTTGTTGTGGGCGTAATATAACCCAACCACCGGCGAGTACGTTGATAGTAATCTTGGCGCTTTCCTTTTGGAGCAGAAAGTCGTAGAGGAAGACGTCGGCCCTTGCTGTAGTTCAGACCTTTGCCACTTGTAAATTTGTATCCCATCTTTTGGATGAAGTGTTTGGATTGAGCAGTATAACGGTAGATCTACATCTTGCCGTTATCGGGTTCTGGTTCGGTGGGAGTAAGTCTTTGGGGACGTTCTACCCACCAAAGATGATGGACTTCTAGTCTTTCTTACTCGCTTGGACCACGAAGTAAGCATCCCGAGAAGGGACACTCCGACTTATTACATTAGCAGTTGTTACTTGAGTTTGTAACATACCTAAAGCATTATCTAAGATATACATAACATTCTACTGTACACACGAGTAATTCAAAGATAGCTTTCTATTAATGAAATAAGGAATTTTATCCCGAGGAATTACATCATCTAAGGAAGGAGCCTCGGTTTTGGTTGATGTCACTACCACATTCTAGAAATAGGAGTATTCTAGACTTTTGTGTTCCATGTATATTTAGATTTTTTTTTTATAATTGAGCTAGTGACATATTACTTGTAAACCATGGTGCTATCTTAATTAGATAAACTAGATATTTAGCCATGACCCTAGTGGACCTAATTAGTGAGATTAGACAATCGTCAAACACATTTTATCAAGTTTACTTTTTTTTTGAAACAGTATCAAGTTTACTTAGTCTCTAGTTAAACTAGCAAAGTTATTTAAAAATTACACTAAACACTTAATTAGAAGGAAAGACCTTTTTCCTAAACTTGTCATGACTAGATAAGAGGGACTTCTTAGACATTTCCCTCTAGCCTAAATCCTACCCAAACCCTAAAGTGGTCAGCCACATGTGCCCCCTAGCCTATAAGAAGAATAACTTCTTTTGCTTCCTCTTTCCATTTGGAAGCCGAACCCTAATTTGAAAAGTTCTACCCAAATTATTCCTACCATCAAAACTCACTCAATTTAGCCCAAATTTGTTCCAATCTCTTCCCCATGGAGAGTAGAAGGCTCTAGAAGCAAAGTTTGGAATGTTGGATCACTTTGAGCTTGAGGACTTCTAGATCTTGGAGCTTTTTTATTGGGAATCCATCGCCAAATAGGTATATGGATTCTAAACCCTCTATTTTGTATTAAATAGTGTAGAGGCATTAATTAGGAATCCCCATGCATTAGGGTTGCCCGTGGTGAGGAGTTTTGACTCTTCTCTTTTCAGTTAAGGACTTTCCCTTTGTATTTAATCCAATTTGGGGATATCACTATGTGTCTCGATACGCACGCCAAGTGTTTGACAAAATTACTCATAGACACACGTGGCTCTAAATTACATTGAGACTCCTACTTTAGCTAGGTTTTACATTTACGTTGCTTGTTATATATTTAGATATGCATATATATAATTAATTTGCACATTTCTTAAGAGAGGGGAAATGGTGGACTGTTTTAAGAATATGATTAGAGTGGACTGTCATATGCATATGGTGTGTGTGTCTGTGTTCCTTACTCCACAGTGGATCTGAACTGAGTTTATGGTATTTGTGAGTGTGGAGATGAGTTCATGGCCATTAGGAAATAACATTTACATGAGGACTGCTATAGATGTACATTTGTGTGATATAGGGCTATAACTCAGTCTTATATAGGATGTTAGGCATCAGTTATATATGGTATATTAGTAATAGTCATATTTTCCTTTGTATCAGCCATTTACATGCAAGTACCAATTACACTTGAAATTGTATCAGTCTAATACTATTTTGGTATCAGTTTTAGAGAGGGGAGAGTGCATCAATCAGTAAACTGATTACATATCAGTCCTCTAGTTACCAAGTATCAGTCATAAAGGCCTACCCATATTTTCTCTGTTAACTATTATGAGAGGGGGATCTAATATACATCATGTATTTGTCCTATAGAATATATCCTATATATAGAGAGATTTTTGTTTCAGTCCACAACTCTATTGTAGCAGTCTCTATAATGGGGGGGAGGTTAGGCAATATGTTGTATCAGTTATCGAGAGATAAGGGTGAGCATGTATCAAAGGAGAGTAGCATTGTGAGGACCGGGTTTTAGGCCATACCTATCTGTGATTGATTGTAGGGGGAGTTAGATAGGTCTTGTAGCAGTGATGAAGATCTTGAGTATAGTTTAACCTTGTCTCAGCCCTTATTTCTATGGTATCAGCCCTGTATTTAGTAAATAGTAGATGTGTCAGTCATGATACATTGTATCAGTTGAAGAGGGGTTCGAGTTAGTAAATTCAGTAGCATTGCTACTTGTTTAGCAATGTATCAGTCCTTAATACTTAGTATTAGCCCTCTATTTTACTTTGGTATAAGTCATCATACTTTGTGTCAGTTAGGAGTCCTATTTGCCTATCAATACTAAGAGTTGGGCCTTTGGCTTTAGCTAACTGCTAGATAAGGGGGTCTTGTATCAGTCCTAAATAGGATGAGTTTAAATTTTCAGCCTTCTGTACAAATTGTATCAATCTTAAGTTTTTGTGTCATTTAATTGAATAAGGAGGGGGCTCGGGTTAGCCAATAATACTGAAGCAGGGCAGAGCAACAGAACAACAAGCCTTGGTTTGCCTTTGCTTGGCCTTGCTTTGTTTGCTTGTTGTTTAGCAATGCTTTGCAGCATCAGCAGCATATTTGCTGCTATGGAAGAGCATCAGTAGCAGTAGTATCCCAGTGCAGGGAGGGGGCTTTGGATAAATCAGTCAATTGGGTTAATGTATGGCCTTGATATACGTTCAAGTGTCAGTCTAATAATTGCTGGTAATATATGTATCAGTTATTTAGGACAGAGGACATATGACTGCAGTATATGGATCAATATGTGTATCAGTTGAGATATATATATGGGGTAGCCTATAACAATTAAATAGAAATCCTATAGTATTAGTACTTCTTGCATATTTGTATCAGTGTTAGTGGTGAGGGATGAGGGGATTTAGAGCCTATTCCTTTAATTATCAGTCTTATGTAAATAGGATTGGAGCTCTATATATCAGTCCTATATAGGACATGTTTTGTATTTCTCTGTAGGGTTCAAATTGTATCAGTCTTAAGGCTATGCAGAGACTTAGAGTATGGCTTGGTTGTTGTGCTATCAGTATATATGGAAGGGTTACAAGTATCAGTCCTAGATGTTAATGTATGTCAGTTATATAGGATATGTTGAGCCAGTCCTATTTTGAACCTATATCAATATAGAAGATAAGCTCAGGGTAGGCCAAGGATAAGGGTGAAGGGATTTATGTATATGCAGGTATCAGTTATATAAGATATCAAGTATCAGTTGATGTTATAAGTAGGGGACTAGGATTTAGACTTGCTATAGAAGCAATAGTTATATATGTAGGGGCTATTCCATATGCAGTAATATAGGGAAGAGTATTTGAAGTTAATCAAAGTAATAGAAGATTGAGTATAAATAGGAAATGGAAATGTTAGTATCCTACTATTTCTAAATAGGTAATAGAATACCTAAGTAATATAGATAATAGACAACCACAATGTCCTAGAAATAGACTCATACAACCAAGTTGGACTATTTTGACCAAGTTTGACTTTCATGACCTATAAAAGGCCTAGAAGCATGTAATTAATGGCTTTCAACATATTGTCTACTCTAGAACACCTTATAACTCTGTAAATTCATAATAGGTCTTCGTGATGTCTATTCGGACATCGATACTCAGTCGTTGCTCAGGATATCAGGCGGGTACCTATCTCTGATTGTTTTCATCATAATAGTATCTTTATTGCCTGCTCTAGACTACTTTACTCGAGGTTGACACATTGTTACACGGATTGATACTAAAAAGTTCTTGTCAGAAGATATTATCCCTTACATCGGGTATTTCATGTTCATGTTCTTTATCATATACATCGTGTACTCCTTGTATTCATATTATTCATGTACTCTCATGTGCTCTCATGTGCTTACATGTGCTTCATGTAAAAATAACAAACACGTACGTAACATGTCGTGATCAGATCTATGTGTATTGATTGAGACGGGAGAGTAGAAGTAGTTATGTGATTAAATCCATTAGTATAATCATGTATATGTCGATTATACCTTTCACGTATAATCGAGTTACCGTAGAATAATAATGTACAACCTAAATCAATCAAATAACTGTCTTATGCTCTAAATCACTTGTGTTCATTTCAAGTTAACATGTTCTCTATCTTATTTATATACTCAGTTTTCTTATATCATCATGATGTTGTTCCTCCATTTCTTTGTATTTCTATTCCCGTACATCATGTATATTATTCTGTTACGAGTTATATATTTCCTACCATACAATGAAACTGCTTTCAGAGTTATGTACTTCGTTCCAATCCTGACTGGATATATTTTTCAAAGGAACTTGATGACTTTTGCACTACCTATTATGGAGCGGACATCAATGTCGATTGTGACCCGGATTACCAGGAGGATCCTGCTAGCTTAGAGGAGACACCAGTAGTGCCTAGTTAGATAGCTAGGATATTTGCCTGGATTTGTTTCCAGTTATCATTTCTGAGATGTTATATATATTACTTCTACTCTTTGAGATGTGTTGATGACTCTTAGAGTTATTTCTATTTGGTTTGTATTGCACTTTGACATCTATCTATTTCCATATCGTGCTATTATTCCTCCTTAGCTATTATGATTGAGATTGTACTTTCTATGATTGTCCTCCATATGGAGAGTATTATTGGTAGGTAAATTTATATTATGTTATAGTTGGTTGTGTGACCTAGGACAGTATTCTTCCGTCGATACTACGACGTAGGCTGGACGTACCCATGGACGATCTCGTGCCATTTCACTGGGTGCGGGTCATGACAGCTGATATATAATCTGCTAATTCTTCATCCGTGAGAACTGGAGAAGCTGGTGGAGTTTTCCGTTTTAGCTTGGCTACCAGGGAAGCTGAATCTGGACGATATTGCGACCTTGAAGCCGCTTTTGGAGCCTTTCACGGTAACTTGACCCTGATGGGTTCGGGAGTCCCAGCTGGTAAGTTGACAGTCATGGAGGCGGGGACCTTTCTCTGAAGCTTGGTCACGAGAGGAGCTGACGTTTGAGGAGGTTTCCCTTTCAGTCGAACTCTCAATGGTTCATCAGTTACCGTTGCAGTTTCGGCCTCATCATCTGCATCATTGGTGTTATCGTCCCAAGGGACTACTTATACAGATCAGCGTCTGTGTAGTACACCTCGAGTCCTCGGAACGGATCGATGTCAACGAACTCAGTTCTGATGGTCCCGTCACTGGCCACATACTTCATTCATTGATGTTGGGTAGAGGGAACGACCATGTATTCATGTATCCACGGATGTCCCAACAAGACGTTGTAAGATATGTCCGCATTAATGACATAACAAGTTACATCTGTTTGGAGGTCGCCAATCTGGCACTTCAGATGGATCTTGCCCAGTGGATAAAACTTTTCGACATTGAAACTGCTAATGGTAGTATTGGATGCAGTCAACCGGTTCATCGGTATCCCTAAGGTCTAGAGTAGACTCCAAGGGATGATACTAAGGGAAGATCCATGGTCGATGTAGATGCGATCGACCTTAATGGCACCAATATATCGTGTATAGTACAGGGGCCTATTGTGCCGATTGTTCTTCAGCAACATGTCTTGCAGTGTGAAGATAATATTTGGGATCGTCTCGACCATACTGTGGCAATATGGGTAAACATCAGGATCTTCCTTATGTGGCTAGACCTGGCTAAGAAAGGAATCAACATTTTGTAACGCCTCACTAACGGCATCTCGAATGTCCTTGGAGAGGCGAAGGAGTTCAAATAGTGATAGCCTGGCTGGAGTATTGGCAAGTTGTGCCAATATATCAAAGTCATAGGGCTTGATTGGCCCCACCGTTGAGTTTTTCCTCGGAGGCTTGTCAAAGCGAACCTCCTTCTGCTTCTGCTTATCTGCTGCAGGAGGGTGAGATGGACCAACTTCTGAAGAATCGGGTATGGTGGCTGCAGCAGGTGGAGGTACTTCTTCCTCCGGAGCTTGATTGTCTTCTCGCTGGTAAGTTTGACCAGATCGAGTGCCAACCAAGGCTTCATCGGTCGAGGTAGACACCATTCGACATGACTTAGATTTATTCCCGTTGACAGAGCATGCTGTGGGCAGCATCACGTCTAGGGAAAGATCAGGATGGACCCACATAACTTTGCCTCACGACAGTGTAAGCGGGATTAGGCCGTGAGCATTATCACGGGCCGGTTAAAGGTTAACAACTTCCTTTGTCGTCTTGGCGGTCGGGACGACACTATCTTGGGCTTCTGTCTTCGAAAAACTTTTGAATTATAGGGTCACCATGTTAACAGTAACCGTCTTGTTCTCATAGTCGAGCGAGAGGACTTTGGCATCAATGAGCCTCTAAATCTGCTTCTTCAATACGTAGCAGTCATGTGTTGAGTGGTGGACGTACTGGTGGTAATGACAGTACTTGGGATTGTCTACCTTACCCACTTTGCCGGGACGCTTGGGAGGTAGGAGTTGTAGCTTCTCGCCATTCATTAACACGCTGAAGAGCTCCAACACATCTTCATCATTGAAGGAATAGTTTTTTTTTCGATTTTTGTACTTCTGCCGACTTCTGGTTCAAAGATGTTGAACCCTTGTAAATGTTGACAGTCAGGGCTTGTTTTCCCTTCCCGTCTTTGCTATTATTAACAGGGTTATTGATGGACGGGCGTTTCCCTTTATCTTCGAGTGTAGGAAAGTTCAACCCTAGTAAGTGTACATCATGGGCATTCCTTTCAGTACTATCAGCACCGATAATAAATGGCATCCACTCCATGCATGGAGCACTGTACAGGAGTTTTATTGCAGGAAGCATGTTCATGGGGCATGAGTCCATATGCACAGGCTCAAGCACACCAGGTGGAAGCCTCAAGGCTGCTTGACGGAAGCGCTCAATATAGGCATGGACATGCTCCTTATCTTTCTGGACATTGTCCATGAGAGAGGACATCGTCATATCCATTCCACTCTCATAAAACTGAGAGAGTAAGAGTCACTTCAAATGGTCGAAAGACGATATGCAGTTGTCGGGGAGGCTACAGAACCACTCGTACGCTACCCCTGCAATGGCCCAATGAATAAGTTCGTGAGTAAGGCTTCATCTATTGGTAGATGCCCGTTATAGAGGCAAAATACCTCAAGTATCGACGAGGAGACTCCTTTCCATCGAAATGTGTGAGCGTCTGAGGTTTGTACTTGGAAGGGTACACCATGTTATCCTAATAGGGGGATATGGTTGCCTAATTCCCAACTTTTCGAGTGATTCTCGCTTGTCCTTGGTGTCGAAGCGAGCGTACAACTCTCTGAAAGCCTGTTGTAGGCCAGATGACCGTGGTAGCATATGGTAAGTTGAGGTCATCTTCTGACTCGAAGTAGTCGCTACAACCAGCTTGTTGATAGCTTGCACCCCCGGAGCATTTGTGTCAGTCCCATACAAACCCTTGTCTGGTTGGAATGATGGGTTGTCGTAGATTATAGGGGGTTGGCTACCCCCAGCTTGTGCTGCCGATGGAGCAACAGTCCCCTGTGACGAGGACTTGGCCCTAGAGCGAGTGTGTTGGAAAACACCCGTGCTGGGCACCACCAGCTTGCTGCCTTGAGGTCAATTTTTGGATTTAGATCCACTAGCCGAGATGGAAGGATTCTTAGAAGTCTTTTTGAGAGAGGGTGAGTTCCATGCAGCTTTGTATGGGACAATCAGAAGTTCATCCTCGTCTTTGATCGATACCCTCTTGTCGAGTCTTTGTCGAACAGGAGCCGATGGTCGCAGTCATTGGAAAACTGACTACCTTCTTGAAGGAGATGCTGCTGTTAGGTTACTGCAGCAGTTGTTGACTATATTGGCACAAGTGTGCCCTGGGGTGGGCACATTATGCACAACATGAGCCTTTCCTGCCTTGTGCTTGTGGGAAATTAAATCATGCAAGTTATAGGGAGAGGTATTGACATCTACGCTCACTTTGCGTGTGCAGCCACACTGCACCCATGAGTGAAGATGTGACGAATGGGCTCTTCGACTTAATTCCTGCACATGAGGCAATCTTAGGTTATGAGAAGAAGATTGCTTGTGAGACAGACCCACTACACGCTCGCAAACACACTGCTCGTATGAGTCTATCACCATAATGGTTGCCCCTGGCTTGGTTCCTGTGCATGAGTGCCCAAGTGACAGTGGGACTTTGGGAACTGTGTCGTTCGAGATGCCGGAGCACCCGAATCAGTTCTACACAGCTTACTGTCAACAGCACACATTACTGTCAGCGTATGCTCTCGGCTAACTGTTGGCGTAGCACGTTGATCGCGTAGGGCGCATGCTGCCTTAGTCTTTTTCGTACTTGCCGTCAAAGGTGCATAGTACAGAGAATCCAAATTGGCCTTACCCAAAGGGTAGGTGATTTTGTCAAAGACAGAAGACTTTTGCTGTGTGGTTGGCTTCCTGTGCAGATGAGATACTGAGTCTTTCCCCTTTTGCTGTGCCTTTGTCTGGCGTGCAGCCTTAGAACGGCAGCCTTTGCTGCGCTTCTCAACAACTGAGGTCGACTGAGAGATCGTAGCAGTAGAGAGTGTAGGCGCCTGAAGCGTGCCTAAGTTCTAAGAATCTTGGGCCGCCTTCCCTTCAGCCTTGCTGTCTGGCATAGCAGTCTTGGGCAACCAAGTGCATCGAGTCTTCTTCGGCTTTGCTAGCCGCTTTAAAGGACTCGAGTTGCCTTCAGAGAGGAGATCCTCAAAATCTTGCTGATCGAAATGTACGACCAACATCTTTTGAGAGGATCCCAGTAGGTTGTTGTCATATTGCGTCACAAGCTTCTCGTCAGAGGAGAAGGAAGTCCCTAGCAGAGTCGCCATTTTGTTTCCCATAAATAAAAAGTTGAAGAAAATTTTGTATTACAAACGAGAGAGGGTAAAAGAGATTCCTTAACAGAAGATCTAAGTAAGATTTTGATTCTGGGAAAGTGTGACAATGGAGATCAAATACTATAGTGGTTCCTTTACCCCATTGACGATCTGACAACGATATGAACTTGCTCTGACTCTCTAAATACCTGTGAGTGGGTGATATGGGTATGCCAATCAAGAAGTAGTCGAAGGACCTTAATGAAGGAAGTCTTCTTCTATTTATAGGCAGGCACATATACGATGTACGCAGGGGTGTTTGGCGCACATGAGCGCTGCACGCACAAAAATATTGAAGAATATGTTGTAACTACAATATGGAGGCTACTGCTGAGCTGATATGTGGCAGTTGTTGGAATTCTCTCGTTGCTGAGATCCTGGGTGGTTAGCACCCGTTCATCAACATGACTGAGACAATGACACGCAGTGTGTGCACACTGCTCAAAGATATCTTTATGTTGAAACAGAAATGGATATTATTGTATCAAAAAAAGATACGGTCGCCCTACTGGCCACGTGGTCAACATGCCATGCTGTAAGGAAGCTGTGTGTCGTAGAGGCTGCTCTCTTGGATATTTGAAGCTGTGCTTCAGAAGAGACTGCACTTTTGGACATTTTGAGGCTGCGCTCTGAGACGTCGAAGAGACTGCGCTTCTGGGGCTCTGAGGCACTGCACTTCTTGGAGCATCAAAGTGGCCATGCTCTTAAAGCTTGTGTTGGAAGCCATTTTTTGGCTATCATCTGACAAATGCTATATGACATCTGATGCTTTAACAGCTGATAACTGATAACTATCAAATAGTTGTCTTCTGACATTTGTTTAGTGTGCCACTAATGCTGAAGTGATGGCTCAAAACATGTACTATGTTCTGGCAAGCACTTTTGGGTCTCCAAAGCGCTGTGCTTTTAGGTCTCCAATGTGTTGCACTTCTGGAGTGCTGGACCACTGCGCTTTTGGGGCTGTTTTGAGTCAACGACTCATTAATTCTTGCCAATTTATGGGGCTCGAAAGTGGTGACTACAAACTTAGTCAAATATTTCATTGAATGAGATTCATTGTCATGAATTCTAGGTTCATTCAAATAATTCGGGGACTTTGACCAAATAGGCGTGTGGGTTAGACCGCACACAGCCTATAAATAGGAACTTTTCGGGGAGCCATTGTTCATTCCATCATCATGCTCGATCCTAACTTAGCTTTGGATGGCCGTAGGCCTCTCCTTTGGCATATAAGTCGACTGTTGGTTACAGATCTCTTCGTTCAAAGAATTCATAGTCTTGGTGAAAAACTCCTTCAGATATTCGAAATGCACTTGAGCGTCTGGCATGATGGACTCGAACTTGAACAACATCTTGACTAGGTTCAGCTTCGGAACGTCAAGATGTTGACTACAGGGTTTTGGTTGATTGGCCACCCTTCGTTATGCTGGAAGAGCCACAGGTTGGCTGAAATGATGAGGAGATTCTCTCGTTGACTAGAAAGTGATTTGCTCTGACGAGGAAGTGATTCACTCATGCGCATTGCTGCACGTTTTGTCACCTTTTTACGCTGAGCTGCGCTTTTATATGCTGAGTATATAACTTTATATGTAATCATAAAGAAATTGTAATACTCGTGTAGTCAGGACTAAATAAAGAATCTTCTACATACACTTGTGTTTTCTGTGCTTTCTGTTCTCAGGTGCGTAGCGACTTTTGTGTTACCTGCACTTTTGTAGACGCTGTACTTTTTTCATGCTTCTACGGTTTTGTTTAAGTCAACTTCTTCTTCACATTTGGCCTCGCTAACAGTTGTGTCCGACACTGATACCTCTCTAATTGAACTTAGGTATATTTCCTAAACTGAATTATCTATGTTTGGGAGTCTTTGGACTTGACGACACCATCAGTTAGCAGAATACATGTTGGTCGATTGGGTATCAGGTGTTTAAATGTAGGTGGACACTAACCCTGTATTCAACACAGAATGTTGTTATGGATACAGTATCGATTAATTGTATTGGGTATCAGAGTTCGACATTCCTGTGTGCATTTTACAGTTTGGTTTGAATGTAAACATTGTGTGGTGGCGGGTTGATATTTTAATAACTAATTATCCGTTATTGTTAGGGTTTTGAATGTGTTCTGATTTTAGTGTTTTAGTGAGGTAGTCTGGGCCAGGTTAAGAGTTGGTTGTTGAGCTCATTTGAGATTGTATTAGGCATTCTGGGCCGAGATAAGAAGGGAGTAAGTTTAATATGATAGGCCTGAAAAGAATTATTTTGGTCTTTAATGAATTGTGGGCAGCAGCTTTGGTATGGGTTTTGAGATTGTTGGGTCCTGAGCAATTTTGGGTTTAAGGGACTGATTTGGGCTCGGTCTATAGTAGGTTATAGCTTTATAGAAATATTCATTGGGCCATCAGTATTTGGGGTCATGGGCTTTATATTTGGTGTTTTATGCTTGGACCTTTACTAATATTGGGTTTGGGCTTTAGGATAATCTGAATAAAAATTTGAGGGTTAGTTTGGGAATGAATGTTTTAGTAAAAGCCTCATGTTTGAATTGTTGTATTTTACTAGGTTGGACTAAAGCAGCATTTTGGCAAAATTGGATTTGATACAAGTACTCCGTATAATTGTTCCTCAATATTAAATAAATGCAATTTATTTTATTTCTTAAATTAGCATGAATCATATTACAACACGAGTTTCGACACAAATCATGGCTCATGACTCTTGTATCGCATCATTTATTTCCAAGACATGTTTGAATTCTAATTGTGATGAATTTCTGAATCATGAATCAAAGACATCAAGTTCTGAATCTTGCTTCATAAAAATCAAAGTAATCATGTTTCGAATCTTGCTTGATTTTTCGAATCTTAGAGGAAAGGGGAAATGTCGAGTAGATATATGATCAAACCAGTCGTGTCTAAAGAATAGCTTGACATACACTGCACATATGTCAAAGCCTGATCAGTCTGAATCTAAACCTTAGACGACCACACATCGAAACAATATTTTGAATCACATAGAATGCTAGTTGTGCATCCTTGATTCATTATCCAAATTTTTGACAAGTTATATTATTATATTTTATTATGATTCTCATTGTTTCTCGTGTTGTAGATTGTATTTCATTACAATGTTCACGAATTGTCTGGTTAAGATTTCTATTTACTTTTTATGCTTTATTTATTGTTGTCTTACATTATGCGAGGATGTACTTTGCTGCTTTCCTGACAGGATGGTTTCCTACCAGGTGTTAGCATGTTAGCTTAGAGGATTGCTTTGGAAGACTTAGAATTAGTGTAGAATCATTTATGTACTATTCATTGTATATTATTTCGAGGATTGGACGGATGTGTCTCCGGAATGAGATTGATATATATATATATATATATATATATATATATATATATATATATATATATATATATATATATATATATATATATATATATATATATATATGTGTGTGTGTGTGTGTGTGTGCCAAAAGAGATATAGTGATCTGTTATCGTGTGTGTGTTTGATCGTTTTCCATTTACTAGTCGTGATTGAGCATAGATAGATATTGTTATCACTTGAGGATTCTTGAGGACTAGATAGCTGACTAACCTGTCAATGACAGCGTAGGCTGGACGCACTCACAACCCGTACCTGATCTTACGGGCGAGGAGCGTGACACATTTTTATGGTGCCCATGCAGGTCTCAAATGGTACTTAGGATTAGAGTACCATTGGACGCCTGCTAAAATAAGAATGCTCAATCACAACCTAGGACCGTTATGATCTGTTTATTCCTAATATTTTGTCTTTTATTTTGCTAACACACAGTACACCAATAAACACTGATGGGGCTTTTCCAACCATTTCAAAAAATGGCAAAAGAAAAGAAGAGCCATCCGCCACGTAGATACACTCTTAGTGTGGTCAACATTGAATATGAATCGACTGCCCCCCTACGGGTCCAGAGCATACATACACCCATGCACCACCTCCTACCATGGGAGTTTCCACCCGACAATCTATTAGTTCCATGGGAGGGACCCAGATGCACGAGCTGATCCATTGACTACTCGAGGCTCAGATAGCACAAACCTAGAGTCTGCTGGATGCCCAGAGGGAGCAGGCTACCATTCTTTGATAGGGTATAGAGGGACTAGTGACTCCTCTCTCACCACCTCTACCACCTCCTCAGACCATTCCCCCGACCACGTCACAGACTTCAGCACCAACTCAGATTCAGACCACTCCCACCCGACCTAGAGAGGGTTCTATCTTGGATTTCAAAAGGATGGCTCCTTATGAGTTTGTGGGGGACCAAGGGCATCCTCTATGTCGATGAGTGATTAGAGGGTATAGAGAGAGTGTTGCGTCTATCTAGGCTTCCAGAGGACCTTAAGATAGAGGCGGCGGGACTGTAGATGCATGACATATCCCATACTTGGTTTAGGAGTGAGCCTCAGTTCGCGAAACCCGGACTCACCTGGGCCAAGTTTGTAGAGATATTCAAGGAGATGTTTTTTCCTGCAGTAGCTAAGGAGGCCTTACAGAGGCAGTTTCAGGATCTCGAGCAAGGAACTCACACGGTTGATGAGTATGCTGCTGAGTTCACTCGGTTGAGCCATTTTGCTGGAGTATGGTAAGGGATCCTGAGGAATGAGCTAGGAGGTTCCATCAGGGATTATCTGATGAGATTCGCATCTATGTTGTTACCAACGGTGCAAAGACCTATACCGAGATCGTCACAATTACTCAGAGGGTTGAGGTTGATCCGAGCCTCCGCCTAAAGAGGAATCGAGATGCTTCAGAAGGCAACAATCCCGGGGCCGCCAAGCGTCATCAGGGTCAGCAAAAGACGTTGCAGGATTAGCCGTTGGTACAGCAGAAAGTTCCCCAAGCATTCGCCCTAGTCCAATAGCAGAATCAGATTACTTGTGCCTATTATAAGCGGCCAGACCATAGATGAGAGGAGTGCAGGAGGAGAATGAAACAGTACTTAGGTGCGGGTCGACAGAATATAGGATCAAAGAATGTCCTAGTGAGAAGAACCGAGAGTCGAGGACTTAGCATTAGAGTGGATAGAGATAATTTGAGATACTGGTTCTAGTGGTATAACTGACTGTAAATAGAAGTTTGAGTTTATGGTACTTTAGAACTTGCTGTTGTAGTAGGAGTGTTGTAGTAAGGATGATTTCTTGTTGTTTCTTTCCTTCTTGCATTGTATTTTTCGTTTAACTTTCCAATAAAACATCTTTCTATCCTATTAAATTTTGACTCTATTAATCATATCTGTATTCTGGTTGTGCCTAGGTAACCTATATTATGTATATTACTATGACTATGCCATTCTCTTTCGGATCGTGCCAAATATGTTCTTTTCTATTCACGATCGTGCCTAATTAATTTTATCGTGCCATTTGAAATTTCGAGGACAAAAATTTTCTAAGGTGGGTAGATTTGTAACTCCACTTCCCATAAATTAGGATTTGGCCATTCTCCTATTGATCTATTATATATATGATTCTTATAATTATCTATAGGAGATACATTTTGAATAATTATATAGTTTTAGTATTTATACATCTAAATATTTTTACTTATTAAAGTAGCCCACTATCTTGTGGCTCATCTATTTTGGCTATTATTTACTTTTGTCAAACCCATCAGGATTGGTCAAGTTATCCCACAGTTGGCTCATCTGTTTTAGCTATTATATACTTTTATGAAACCTATCAGGATTGGTCAAGTTAGCCCATAGTTCAATTCTATTTCAGCCCTATTAGTTCACAATTGATTCACCCTCACTCTAAACTCAATTGTTTTGGTTTAAGTACTAAAGAACCAGCCCAACCGATTTGCTAGCCCAAAACCTACACTTTGTAAAGCCCAACACTTGTCTAAAGCCAACTTCATCTAATCAACAAGCATCCACCATTCTTTCCTTAGCCAACCGGGTAGTGGGCCGAACCCATGACTTAGGGCCGACCCGATAAGTTGCTTCTCTTTAAACCATTATCAAAGCCAAACCAGTTTAGTTAGGTTACCCGACCCAATTTAAACTGAGCTTCTTCTTCCTCCTTTTCTTCGATTCCTAGCTGGAGATGAGGATGTGCAACTTCGTCTACACTGTGCAACAGCATGATGCCTCGGCTGATCTCGAGGATTCCCGAAGTTTTGCCCATCGACTTAGTCTTTTTCATCTCCACTGTTCCTACTCCACCGCAATAGTTCGATCAACCGCCACCGTTCGCTTGTAACCGTTGGTGACCCTCCGCGGCTAGAAATACGACCCTGTCTCCTCTATTCTTCATTCCACCCCGACGTCGGCGAAGCCCTGGCCGTTTTCTTCCTGACTCCTTCCCCGATCTTTGAATAAGTGAGCTCATGGCCATGACAATGCTCTTCTTCTTCTCCGACGACAGTGAAGCGTTGGTGACGTCGAGATCGACGAGTTAATCGTCCTCCTCTGTTGGGCCTCATGACCCATTGAATAAGAAGCTCGAAACTCCGGTGATCCCTCGATCAGTCTTCATTGGTAAGTTCTTCTAAACCAATTCATCGATTCCTCCTCCTTCAATTCGAGCCTCGATCTAATGGGTGGACCGTTCCTTTGTGAGGGACATGTTTTCTTAGTTCTGTGATCTGAGTTCTTACTGTGACGAATTCATCGAGTCCATCAGAGCTCATCAGAGGTTCGAGATCGATCTAGTAAGTTCCTAAATTTGTTCCCTGATCTAAATCTCTCTGTTCCTTAGAAATTTCAGATCGAATGATTACAATTATTGATATCGATTTTCATTTCTTGGTTTTGCATGTGACATGTTCGACATTTTGTCTGAGTCAACTTCTTCTTCACATTTGGCCTCGCTAGCAGTTTTGTCCGACACTGATACTGTGCTAATTGGACTCAGGTATATTTCCTAAACTGAATTATCTATTTTTTGGAGTCTTTGGACTTAACGACACCATCAGTTAGTAGGATACATGTTGGTCGATTGGATATCAGGTGTTTAAGTGCAGATGGACACTAACCTTGTATTTGACACAGAATGTTGTTGTGGACACATTATCTATTAGTTGTATTGGGTATCACAGTTCAACATTCCTGTGTGCATTTTACAGTTTGGTTTTAATGTAAACACTGTGCGGTGGCGTGTTGATATTTTAATAACTTAGCTGTTATTGTTAAGGTTTTGAGTGTGTTCTGATTTTAGTGGTTTAGTGAGGTAGTCTGGGCCAGGTTAAGAGTTGGTTATTGAGCTCATTTGAGATTGTGATGGGCATTCTGGGCCGAGATAATAAGGGAGTAAGTTTAATATGATGGGCCTGAAAAGAATTATTTTGGTCTTCAATGAATTGTGGGTAGCAGATTTGGTATGGGTTTTGAGATTGTTGGGTCCTGAGCAAGTTTGGGTTTAATGGGCTGATTTGGCCTCGGTCTATAGTAGGTTTTAGCTTTATAGAAATATTCATAGGGCCATCAGGATTTGGGTTCATGGGCTTTATATTTGGGGTTTTATGCTTGGACCTTTACTAATTTTGGGTTTGGGCTTTAGGAGAATCTGAATAAATAACTTAAAGGTTAGTTTGGGAATGAATATTTTAGTAAGAGCCTCATATTGGAATTGTTGTATTTTACTAGGTTGGATCAAAGGAGCATTTTGGCAAAATTGGACTTCAGACAAGTACTCCCGATAATTGTTCCTCAATATTAAATAAATTTAATTTATTTTATTTCCTAAATTAGCATGAATCATATTGCAACATGACTTTCGACACAAATATCACTACACGAAAAATACCTTTTTATGACGACTAAAAACCGTCATAAATGATATTTTATAACGCTTTTTTGTAACCCTTCAGCCGTCATGAAAACCAGTGTTAAAAATGTTTACTAAAACCGTTATAAATGATCTCCCCTTATATAACACTTTTTTTTTCCAGAAAACGTTATAAATATTACAACTATATATGACACAAAATTTGTAAAACGTTATAAATGTTTTCCAAATATATGACACATTTATTTTGGAGCGTTATAAATAGGAATTATATATATATAACATTTTTCAAACTGTTCTGGAAATCACACACATATATATATCACCTGTCAAAGCGTTATATCAAGCACACACATATATATCACATGTCAAAACATTATAACAAGCAATGGTCAATACTGACCATTTCCAAAACATTCATTTTGAGAATCAGACAACATAAATTATGAAATTTAACAAACATTTAAAGCATTCCTTTTGAAAAAAACTATTCCATTCCAAATTGTATATAATATCACCATCTTAATTACATTATTTACATAAATATATCCACATGCATGTATACATACATCTTAATGTTTCCTTTTTCATGGCACCCACAAAACATTCCTTCTGCTTCATCAACACAAAACTGTTGACATCCCTTCAAAATTGTCTAACACATACAACCCTCAAAAGGGTCAAAAGGAGAAACCTACACATCCATGATTCTCCAACCTACAAATAAAGGTACAATAAAATGTTGTAATCTTCAACACCAAATTTCATTCAAATACCACAAAAGACAGAGCATGCAAAGACAAAGTTACGTACATGGCACACCAAACTCACATTCTACTATAGCATACTATCTGCATTTGCAAAAAAGAACTGAAAAATTATCCAATATAAGGAGAATAGTATAAAGATCTAATTGAGAAAAAAACTGAAAAATTATCCAAAAACTGAGAAATTATAGTCTAACAATAGTTCAATCCAAAAAACTGAGAAGTAAACTGCAAATTTTTTTACAAAATATTTGGAACTTCAGAAAAAAGTCTTTGCCACTACAACAAAAATACCTTTTTGAGGACACTGTTTCTAATGCTTCCAAGTACGTAACAAATAATTAAGGTTCAGTGTGTCAGATCCTATATACCACATTGAAATAAGTTCTTTTAAGATTTTGTTATCATCGTGAATGAGACAGTTGAGCTAGCACATCAAACATTAATATTAGCAGGAATCTAGATTGCTACTTGTTTTACAACATAAACAATGACCAGTTTGGGTTAGATTTTCGCACCTGGTATAGCAATTCCTTGGAAGAACATGAATTTCAGAAAGAGACTGAATAAGAATTATACTTGGAAAATTTTCAACACAGTAGCAGTTTGTCAATATATTAATACACTTATAAATCAAGTCATAGTAAGAAATCTGTCGCAGCAATCAATTACCACCCCACACCCAAATGTACGCTTCCAATATAGCCAAAAAGATGAGCAATTGGAACTATAAAGTCAAAGCTCACCATCAAGACTTCTCCAACAGTCTAAAACCTATCAATAAAGGGGACATACAAGGTTGATAGTAGAGAGTCGTTGGTCGGTAAGGGGTAGGAAGCATGGTAACTCCAAAACTGCATCCATGTATGAGTTGCCTCAAAGTCAGACATGTATCGGACAATACATGAGAAATACAAAATACACTAAGACACACCAAAATAGGTGTTCATTCATATTTTATTCGTAGATATATATGGTGCATGATGATTGATCTTAGTAGGAAACATAGCAAGGAATCAATCTTGCTTCAGTCAGACTCAAACCACTAAATCCATGAACATAGGAGAGTATGAAAGAAATAATTAATGGTTTACCATTTTGATAATTCTACCAAAATCTTTATAGAAAGTTTCGATTGGAGATCTCTCGGTCATTTTGTTTCAATTTTCTGGAACTGCTCTTCTTTTCTAATTTCTAATTTCCAATTGGGTATTTCTAATTTCTAATTTCCATAATAGAATTGACAAAATTATAATGACAGGATGTCTACCAGAGGTCAAACTCTCTATAATGGTGCCTAGTTCCTGTTCCTGGCAATGTCATCTATGAGCATGAAAATGATATGTCATAAAACCTAAATGGCCAATATGTGGGTAGGATAAGAGGATAATATTCTTGAAATTCTGTAGTTGTTTCATAGGTGACAAATATTGTATAGAGTTTCAAGCATCCTAATCTCACATCAAATTTTTTATTATCAAAATCAGAGCTACAAGACAAAATCGACAGAAAAATGATAGTTCTTCTTTACCTTTCCATCCAAAGCTAAACAAAAAGCTTCGAACTATTTAAAAGGAGAAAAAAGAAGCACTATAAAGGCTCTATGTAGATTTAGCTTAAAATAATAAAGTGACAAGGATTTGCATTTCTAATAGCTTCTCTCAGATTTGCATAGAGCCCATATGTCCAAAATGATTAGCCAAACAACTATCTATGAAATCCATGCTACTGATGACTTACTAAAATGAAGTTACTGTCAGTATTCCAATTAATATTTCAAAAAGAACAAAATACAAAGCAGAAGCAAGTATGGTATGTCTTTTTCCTTGCAAGAAAAAAGTTGGATTAAGACTCATAACCTTGATGGTGAGAGACATAAATCATGACACTTGATGGTGACAGACGTGAATCAACATATCCATCTTCCAAACTCTGCAACCTATCGAAAATGTTTAAAGTGAACCCAAGCCATGTCCGTGAAACAATGATGGGATTCCGCACTTCAGACTACAACAAATAGGAAATAGTTAAACAAAACACAATACAATTAGATATTAACTGCATTAGCAAACCACCATAAACAAAGGCCACTCGTTCCCCAGGATGGAGTTTACAGTGAATGGCTTACCACACCACCTTTACGCAACACCAAAATTGTTAACATAATGGCATTCTAAAAGAAAAACACTAACAAAAATTAAACATCAAGTGTTTGCCAAAAGAAATAATTTTTTCAAGACTGAAGCAATATAAATGAAATGGACCTTTTCCTCCATTGGCCCAACAATTCATACAAAACATGTTTAGTGGAAGGCAGGAACCGTTGAATTTTGGACCACTAGAGAGACATTATAGACATCTGCTTGCTCCTAAGGAGAAAATAGATAAAGCTATAACAAAATTACAAATTTATGATGAAAAAAACATACGAAACACTTAAAACCGAATCCTCATCAGCCATCAGGCATCTCATGTGGTCATAAAGAATTCACAAATAGAACTTAGATGGCAGTCTTTTATGCAATGTTGTATGTATATAGAACATATATTATAAACCAGCCTTAAAATGTGTTCATAATATACAATGATTATATATAAAAGCTAATGGTTAAAGGGTCTCTTATAACCACAATCTACAATAGCCCGTTTACCATCTAGCCAAAATATTCAGGGCTATTTGCACGAATACGAACACAATATAGATACGAGATATTGATATTTTTATATAGGTATAGTAAGTAGTCACCTACGGTGCACGATATGGACACAATATAGGTAGGGTCACCATTTTCCCATATTCATGCAATATGGATTCATGGTATTTTTGGTCATCAAATAAGTATGGGTTACGCTCTGAACCTCTTGAACTTTGATGGTCAAAGGCACTTGGTAACTTCTGTCATAGATGACTGGATAAATTTATATGCAAATGCAGAGAAACAACAAAGGAAAGGCTTAAACCTGCACACATCTAATAGCCACTTCATCTTGAGAATCAATCTGGTATAACAATACCACTTCAGAAAAGTGTGACTAACAACAAGTATGCAATAGCATGGTTAAAGCTTAGAACCCTCTCAAGTGTAAAGTGATCAAAGGTGATAAGAAACTAGATAACATTTTGTTCAATCTTTTAAGGATGCCTTTCGGCCCAACTCATCATCACTAATAGCACAATGAAATGGGGGTATGTAACATAGTTGCTGAACTCTGCTAACTTTGGAAGAAAAAACAGTCCAAAATGGTAGCAGGCTGTATCGTGTCCCCGATCCTAATACAAGCACTTTAAGAAACAATCAGATTTTCATGTCCATGTAACATAGTTGCTGTGAAAGAATACTGGAAGCACTCGCACACTAAAATCCAGAGGGAACTAATTGATAAGTGCTCCAAATTAAGCAATGCCCACATTAAATTTCTACCAAAAAACTAATATTAATCACATAAAAACATTCCAAGACTGAATTTGGAGGAAAGAAATGTATACCCAGCAGATGATCTTCGGCATCTGCCCTTGCGGATGAGATGGCCAGATCCCTTGACCACGACAGTCGAAGCATACCGATGCTGATCGATTCCATAACGTTCTGGTATAAATCACGAAAAAAATCCAAATTAGAAAGGAAATTGAAATTGAAATTTAAACTAGTAAGTACCACAACGACAGGGTTTCGAGGGAGAAGAGGAAGCTCCCAACTGGAGCACAGAAGGCGACGGACCCCGCAACCACCACGCACGGGATGTGGTCCCACCTGTCCCTGTCGTTCTTGAAGTACCTGAACGAGCGACATCTTCAGCTATGGCCTTGTCGTACCAAAGGAGATCTATAGAGGCATCGATGCCGGCTCCATCTCCTTCATGTGCTTCCTCCATTGTAGGATGAGGATGGAAAATTAGGGTTAGGGTATTCAGATCTGAAGGTGGTAGTAGTGGATCCGAAGGGAGAGGAGGAGATAAGGTGCATGAGGGAAAGAGCGAGAGGAGGGAGAGAGCTCTGGGTTGAGGTGTTAGGGCTCCAGATGGAAATGGGGAGATGAGAGAAAATATGAGAGAAAGAAAAGAAGAAAAAAAAAAAGAATGAGGGTTTTTGATTTAGGTGTCGGGTTTGAGGGGGCGTTCCAGCTAGGGGTGAGCATTCGGTTTATTCGGTTCCAACCGAACCGAATAACCAAAAATCGAATTGGACCGAAACCGAATAAGCAAAACCGAAACCGAACCGAATAGGTCAATAACCGAACCGAACCGAACCGAACCGAAGTAAATCGGTTCGGTTTTCGGTTTATTCGGTTTTTGGGTTTATTTATGCATTTTTAGTTAAAATATATAATAACTAAATATACCTACATATATTTAGTATATACCTATAGTATATACATATATATATTTAGTATATACCTATAATTAATACACACACACATATATAGATAAACTAAATTTTCTTATTCGGTTTTCGGTTTTGGACCGAAACCGAAACCCAAAACCGAAACCGAATAAGAAAATTTAATATTTTCAAAACCGAAACCGAACCAATTTTTTTTAAAACCGAAACCGAACCGATTTTTTTTAAAACCGAACCGATCTCTTATTCGGTTCGGTTTTCGGTCCAAAACCGAATAATGCTCACCCATAGTTCCAGCGTGTTTCTAATTTTTTTTACCACTTTTTATAACGATTGCATGAAAAAAATATTACATATGTATGAACAATATATAACACTTATCACTATAAATTGTTATAATAGGCCAAAAATTCTTCAGAACCATCATATTAGGTGGTGGTGTTGAAATTCTGTAACACTTATATATGAACAGTTGTAATAGCGTCCTTTCAAGTGTTATAACAGGGTATTTTTCTTGTCGTGAATCATGACTCATGACTCTTGCATTGTATAATTCATTTCCAAGACATGTTTGAATCCTATTTGCTGTGAATTTCTGAATCATGAATCAAAGACATCAAGTTCCAAATCTTGCTTGATTTTTCGAATCTTGGAGAAAAGGGGAAATATCGAGTAGATGTGTGGTCAAACCAGTTTAGTCTGAAGCATAGCTTGACATACACTCAACGTATGTCTAAGCCTGATCAGTCTGAATCTAAACCTTAGTCGGCCACACATTAAAACAATATTTTGAATCACATAGAATGTTAGTTGTGCATCCTTGATTCATTGTCCGACTTTGACTGGTTATATTATTATATTTTATTATGATTCTCATAGTTTTTCGCGTTGCAGATTACATTTTATTATAGTATTCACGTATTGTGTGCTTTAGATTTCTATTTACTTTTTATACTTTATTTATTATTGTGTTACATTATGCGGGGATGTACTTTGCTCCTTTCGTGACTGGATGGTTTTACTATTCATTGTATATTATTTCGAGGATTGGCCGGATTTGTCTTCGTGATGAGATTGATATGTATATATACCAAAAGAGATATAGTGGACTGTAATCATGTGTGTGTTTGATTGTTTTTTATTTACTAGTCATGTGATTGAGCATAGATGGATATTGTTATCACTTGAGGATTCTTAAGGACTAGACAGCTGACTATCGCTGTCAACGACAGCGTAGGCTGGACGCGCTCACAACCCGTACCTGATCATGCGGGCACGGGGCATGACACATAGGATTGATCTTTCCTTTGGAACAAGGGCAATATAAGTGTGATTAATATTTAAAGGTATGTATTTACTATTGAAAAAATTCTTGAGCATCAATCGTCTGGAGTTTATCTAAAACAGAGTTAGAAAACTGGATATGTGGGTATGGCTTGACATAGATAGTCAAAACTATCTACAAGAGTATTTGACGTATCTTCATGATCAAATACATGATCATCGTTCCTTTTCATAAGCATGGGTTTAACATGACCATTATCATCACCTCCCATAAACACATTAGCCACTGAGGGTACCTATCTCTGACGGTCCTTATCGGCCGCCTCTACCATCTTACATCGTTGAATCAAATGCCCGAAATACTTGCACTGATAACACAATGGAGGGACCCACTCATATTCGACTTTTTGCTTGAAAACATCCCCAGAAGGAATATCATACTCTAACACCCGCGATAAAGGCTAACCAGCCTCTTAGAAGTTTGGATCGCTTAGACGTTATCTCATCCCCTTTGATAGTTTTTCCTACCAAGCTTGCCAGATTCATTATCATTGACTTACTCCATTATAAAATTGGAAGCCTCGGGAACCAAATCCAAATAATACAATATGTAGAATATCACACTCACATTTTGACCCATGTTGCCACTCTTTTAGGATGATAAGCTTGCCATCAAACGTCCAGGGGCCTCCCTACAAGATCTGTTCAACATCTTTATGGAGAATTTAATGAAGAAAAATCCATCCTCCCGAGCAAAAAATTTTATGATACCTTTAGGTCTCTGTACCCTAGAGGCAAAAACGTGAATATGCTAGTAGAAAGGTTTATCACTAAGCACAGACAGTATAATCGTATTATGCTTGTATTCTATTGTCTCTGTAATTTTCTCCATATTAAAATGCGATCTTTGGCGCACTTCCATTATTTTAAGCTCTACGCATTGCATCTCATATTTGAAGTATCCAACCCAGTGCAACAAAGATCAACCCATGATTTAACTCCCCCTTTAATGTACATAGGTTCCTTCCCCTTGTTTTGGAATTGGCCTCATGTCCCCTCGACGTCGGCAAACCTATAATCTCATATATGCCATCACACTTTGACGTTTTAGACCCACCATATTATTGTTCTGTCCACCTCTGCTTCGCGTATCAGGATTAGTAGGTCGCACCTTCTCTGCACGACGAGTAAGGTTAAAACTGGGCCGCGCCTCTCCCCAACCACCAGACTGTGCTGCCATATAGAGTTGTTGCTGTCACGATCTGCTCCCGAATAACCGAGTACGAGTTTGTAGCCAAGCCCAGCCTACGATATGGTATCGGCGGCAGAACACTGTCTAGTACATACAATAAATCCTCCATAGATACAAGTGATCACAGATACAAATCACACTCAGCAATAACAAACCAAAAAATAAGAGTATGATAGATAATAAAATAATACTATCCAAATCCAATAACAAAGACACTAAATCCAGAATAATAATAATATGGTCCATCCGGGAACAAATCTGGTCCAACTAAGAAAGTAAAACTAAAGCATAAATAAAGGTAAATCTAGATCCCTCCAGAGATCGATCATGGCTCCTGAGTCTCGGTACCAATATCGTCAGCACTACCTTCTGATGGACCATAATAAGAAGTGTAGAGATTCATCATCCTCACCTATATTGTCAACGATCCAGTCAGAAAAGGAGCAAAATACAACCTTATAGCATTTAATGTTGTTAGCGCAAAATAAGCTAGAATAATGAGAAACAATAACGGTAAAGGACATATAAAGAACTAGTAAGATATGAACTAGACATTGAAAGCAATAATCATGAACAAGTAAGCTAATGTCACGCCCCAGAACCAGAATACTGGAGAGCGGGGGCGAACATAGCCAGCTACGTATATTGAAGTACAACCCACCTCGCTATACGGTCACGGCTGTCTAGATATATGAGGGTTTAACTACAATCCATCAGTCTCCTATGGTCAATAACAAGCCTAAATGTCTCAATCTCAAGCAAGCAAGTAAAGTTACAAGATATAAGATCGCCAAATATATAATAGTAAGGCATCCCAGACATTACATATTCAGTTGATCATGAAGCTAGTCGTTACAACATGCGAGGACTAGCAAGAGTTCAGTAATACATGATCAACCCTAGGATTTTGTCAATCATGCTACAGCCCGTAGGCAGACAGTAAATAAGGTACGTAATACGAGCTAACAGGTGCTCGCCGGCTAAACGCCTCAAAACAATAATTTTACAATAGAGTGGGAGAGCCAAAAAAATAAACCCACTCGTTGCCCTGGTTACGCCTGGTGGTCACCATCGGGCTGGAAAGTCGGTAGATCCTCTGGAGCTGCTCCGAAATCTAGCCATACAAAACCAGCTGGGTCAGATCCCAGAAAGAGCAAGTGCCACAAAGGAGGCTTCACTTAAGAACTAAAACCAGCATATCAGAAACAAATATTAAAAGTAAGTATGAAAGAGCCTGATAATAAAAAATAACAACAGTCATATTAGAGTACGAGGGAACTATTCAAGTAGCCAGGTCACAACCCTTAAACTAAACAAGGACCGGGGTTGTAACCCTTCACCTGAATAGAACTCTGTCTCTAAATCTTGTTGGTAAAGTAAAACATGACGAGCATGACGTGGGGTGCAATAAGACAATTATTGAAGAGAGGACACAGAACTGCTCCGGGAGCCAGGTTACAACCCTTAAACCAAACAAGGACCGGGGTTGTAACCCTTCACCTGAACAGAACTTAGCCCCTGATCTTTATTGTTAAAACGTGACAATCATGCGATTATGCTTGCAATATTCGAGCACTGAATCTACACCATACAATCGCTCACGGCCAATCAGTGACTATGGCTTTCTATATTAGCTAACTAGGGTTATCACAAGCTTAGTTACTAGCAATATGCAATGAGATGTTCCTCCAGCCATAAGTCCTGCAGCTAATCCAGGTGTCACGCCCCAGAACCAGAATACTGGAGAGCGGGGACGTACATAGCCAGCTACGTATATTGAAATGGAATCCATCTCGCTATACGGTCACGGCTGTCTAGATATGAGGGTTTACTATAAGCCAACGGTCTCTTAAGGTCAAGCCTATTGTCTCAATCTCAAGCAAGTAATATCATTACAAGATGTTAGACCACCAAATATACAATAAAAGGCGACCCCAATATTACATATTCAGCTGATCATGAAGCTAGTCATACAAAATACGAGGACTAGCAAGAGTTAAGTCATACATGATCAACCCTAGGATTTGTTAATCATGTTTACAGTCCGTAGGCAGACAGTAAGTAAATGTGCATCGAGCTAACAGGTGCTCGTCGGCTAAACGCCTCAAAAGAATAATTTACAATGGAGTGAGTGAAACAAAATAGAAAACCCACTCGTAGCCTGGGTTCCTTCTAGTCGCCACCATTGGGCTGGAAGTTCGATAGATCCTCGGGTGCTGCTCCAAAATTTGGCCACACAAAACCAGCTGGGTCAAACCCCAGAAAGAGCAAGTGCCACAAAGGAGGCCACGAAATAAGAACAAAAGCCCGCATATCAGAACATAAGAAAATGGAAGAAAAGTACAAATAATAAAAGTACAGCAGGACAATAAACGACTAGGGACATGGAACCATTCCGGGAGCCAGATTACAACCCGTAAACCAAACAAGGACCGGGGTTGTAACCCTTCGCCTGAATAGCGCCTTGTCTCTCTACCCATTTATTGTTAAAGATAAGTAAAACAATCATGTACGGAGTACCAGGTACAGGGACCTAGACGAGACTTAGACCAGGCTAGACACCATCCATTTACAAGTGGCCAAGCAAATACTATGGCTTACTACTTAACTAACTAGGGTTGTCACAAGCCTAATTACTAACAAGATGCAAGTGAGAATTTCCCAGTCCCAAGCCCTGCAGACTATCTAGTTATCCTTCCGCGGGTTGAGAGTATGGTTGGGTACATCGCCCAGGAGACGATATACCCTTAGGTGACTTAGAGGTGCAACACATGACAGTGTGCTGGAAATGTGCTCTACTCGTCGGCAAGCTACAAGTCCATTAAAGCACCCAGATAACGAGATTTGCTTATGACTGGAAATTCTTCATGTTCTAGTTTGATCTAATCATTAGCCTAATCCAATTTAGTATGAGTCCCTGGCCGTGGTACCCAGGGAGTCACATCCTAGACATGATGCAAGATAAGATAAGACAAGTGGATTGCACAAAGCAGCAAGAATAAACAACCACGGAGTCAGAGTTGATTATACAAGTCGAGTTAGCCGTCGCAACAGCATCAAGTCAGGTTACGAGTTACAAGTTACAAGTCAGGAGTGTGCCACCACGGGCCACTATCAAGTTATCCAGTTACAGAAGTAAATCATGAATCACAGGTTACAAGTCAAGAGCGCACCCCATCGGGTCGCTATCAAGAAGATCAGAAAGCACTAGGATCATAATTCACAAAATTCACGAAAATTGTACTAGTCATAAGCAAAACATCGAAAACCGTGCCAGTTCGTGTTGGGTCGAGACAGTCGTGTTATATGGAACAAGATCTCAAAACCCTAATCCATAAAAGAGAAGCCAAGCCTAAGAAAATAAAACCAAATCACCATGGATAAGTGGATTGCGCTGGGGTTCAGGGAAAACAGGTTGCGCTAGGATCCAGGGGATCAGGTTGCGCTGGGTCAAGTGGCGCTAGGGACCAAGTGTGCTGGATCAAGGGCGCTGAGTCGGGTTGCGCCGAAGCAAATTGTGCGGGGTACGAACTGCGCAGGGGTCAAGTGCGCTAGGTTGAACTGTGCTGGATCGGATTGCGCTAGGGTTCAGGGCACCAAGAAAGGATGCACAATTCAGCCTAGGGGGCCGAGCGCGGGTCAGCCTAGCGCAAGGAGCGCTGGCCGAGAAGGTGGTTGCGCGGTTCCGCCCAGGGGGCCGAGCGCGGGTCAGCCCTGTGCTAAAGAGCGCTGGCCGAGGGGGTGGTTGCGTGGTTCAGCCCAGGGGGCCGAACGCGGGTCAGCCCTGCGCTAAAGAGCGCTGGCCGAGGGGAGTCTTCTTTTCTAACAGGCCGAGAGCAACCTCCAAGAACACTAAAATTTCCAATTTCCATAACTTGACCAAATCAAAACCAAATTTGGATTTTCAAAGTTCTAACTTGAGTAAAATTGAATTCTCTTCCGCATGGAAGCATCAAAACAAGCAAAAATCTAAGTTTAATAGATCAAAACCAAGAAAATTCAAAAAATGGTTAAAACTTAGATCTAGAAAAATGGAAACTCCAAATCACAAAATTCCAAGCTCTAATGTTGTTCACCATGACCTAATTTAGCTAATGGACAAATAAAATAGGGTCCTCATGTGGTGGCAAGGTGCACTTGTCTATGGTATTGGTGGAGGAAGGAAGAAGAAGATGAAGAAAATTAATGGAAGTTATGAGGAGAGAGAAAGTTAGGTAGGGTTTTAATGAGGGAGGGTGTGTTGTGTTGAGGGTGGAGATTATCTAAGGTAGTCCAATGCATACTAAACCAAACCAATTCCTTCTCCGCAAAATAAAACCAAGCCAGGTCCAAAACCCGTTTTACGAGAAAACCAAAATCCACAAGTTAAGCCAAAACACAATTACAGGCCAAAATCGGAGAAAATAAAATACAGGTCCTAAATACGTATAAGCCTAATCAAAATATGTATTCCGAAATACGGGCATTACAACTCTACCCACCTTAAAAGAATTCCGTCCTCGGAATTTAAATCAAGATGCTTAGAGATGTAAGTGCCAGCTATACTATCCACAAATAAGCTACACTAAGCAAAACAATCAAACAATGAATCATGCAAGCAAGGAAGTTTGAAGGTACGAGGGAGAGGGAAGATATCCTGCTAAGAACCTCTCTGTCGGTTCTGGATCCGAGCTGGGGCCAGGGCATACTACTGGGGTCTCTGCTGCTGGAATACTTGGGTCTGAGGCGGCAATGGGCTCGGAGGTTGGTACTGCTGCTGCTGCATAGGTGCTGGTCCCCTTACCGAGGGACTGGTTAGGTTGGAAGAGGATGAACTACCCCTATTCGGGCAGGCTCCTATCTTGTGATCTGCCGCTCCACAAGCCAGGCACAATCTATACGCCCTACGACAATCTGCCACCATGTGCCCTGGCTTCCCACAATCAGAACATTCTATCGCGGAAGTCTGCTTCTGCTTCTGCTGCTGCGGGTACATCGGGGTTGAATGCTGAACCGATGTCACTGAGGCCGCCCGCCTCGGAGTTCCAATAGTCAAACTTCTAGCTGCCGGGGCTGGAGCTAATGATTGGTGTATCTGGTTGTGGGACCGCTTCCTATCTCAGGTCCTATCCACGATCCTTTGGGAGGTGTACTCGTGCCTCCTAGCTACCCTCAATACTGCATCGAACGTCTGGTGCTCGAACTGCTCAACTGCCAACAAGATCTCCAAATGCAGTCCCTGTTGGAACCGCTGGGCCCTATCAAACTCGGTCGCCACCAAGGTGGGGACAAACCTACTGAGTCTAGAAAACTCAGATGCATAACTGTCGACCGTTCTGCCTCCTTGCTTCAAGTTGGTAAATCTCGTCTGTAGGTCGTACCGAGCTACAGCATCAAAATACTTCGTCTGGAATTTTTCTCTAAATACTGCCCAAGCAATGGGTGCCACTAATCCCATGGCCTGTGCCGTCCACTAACTGCGAGTTAAGTCCAACAACTGTAGCCGTACCACGGCCACCTTCTCATTCTCAGGGGTTCTAGCTGCTTCCAGAACCACCTCGGTATCCTAAAGCCAAGCGTCCGCGGCAATCGCATCTTCGCTACCGTCGAAGAATGGAGGGTTCAAGCGCTTGAAGCTGTTGGCCGCGCTGTTCCCTGGATGACCGCCTCTGGTCAAAGCATCTGCAACTGCCTGGTGCAAGGCGTCTCCTCTACGATCCTGGAAAGCTATCAAGGTCCTGATGAGACCTACCAAGGTGCCATCATCCGGCTCGACAGGTTGTACGGGCTGAACTGGGGGCTCTCCTCCAGTAGGTTCAACTTTGGAGGCTTTTTCGGAATGCTGGGCTTGATCTCCGGGTTACTACGGGTCCAAGGGAAGTGCTCCACCTCGCTGGTTGGCAGGGCCAGGTATAGTGCCGCTGAAGAAGACGACACAGGGAACAATAAGGAAAGTGTTGGCCCATTGGTCATATGGTCAACCTGATTTTAATAATTGATCAAAACTCTGTCTGGATATACAAAGCTTGTTGGGACATCTCAGCTTCTTGGACATAAGCAAGATTGGATATTCACTCCGATCAAGACGGAAGATCTGTTTGCCTACTTTAGTCTGTACTTCCTATGCAATGTAATTTTTCACTTTATTTGAGTCTAGGAATACGTTGTACACCGAGTCGTACTGGCAAATAGGCTATCCCCAAAATAGTTCAAAATGTTTTTAAAATGACCTATCAAAATGTTTACAAAAAGGTTTTCAAAAAGGTTTTCAAAAATCACCAAAAATCTATTTTAAAACCCTAACCTAACCCTGACAGACCTCGGCCAGAGTTCGGCCAGAGTTCGGCCAGAGTTCGGTTGGTGGCCGTTTGATTTTTGAATTCTCTGGAACTTGGTCCTCCTGCAGTTGCGGATTTGATCGAGATTTGCTCATCGAGTTCTGCCCGAATTCTGCCCGAATTCTGACAGAGTTCTCCCTTTGGAATTCCTATATATAGAGATAGATTTCGATCATTTTAATTCACTCATTCACTTTCAATCTTCTCTCTATCTAAAAAGCTTTCTGCCTTCCAAAGAGTTTTCTAGAGCTTTCATTTTCAGATCCCAAGCCAGTTACAATCCTCTAGTCGATTTGCCAGTGCGGTACGGTCTAGAAGTTTCTGAGAGATTGTAATCAGAAGGCTTGATTGAAGAATACCTCTTCACATTTGAAGTTGGACGAGTTCTTCGTATCAAAGCTCGCGTTGTAGAAGTTGCAAGGACTTCGTAAGAAAACTTGCAGTTTTTCCTATAGTGGATTCAACTGGTAGCAAGAGTTCTACCGACTGGATTAGTCCTCAACAGAGGGATACCAGTATACATCGCTGTCTTTTCGTTTGCTTTCTGAACTCTGCCTTTACATTATTTCAACTGTGATTATATACTGTGATTGTGTTGCTAACATTTTTTAATTAGCATTATTCCGCTGCCAACTCTATTCACCCCCCTCTAGAGTATTACGCTTTACTATATCGTTCCTACAATTGGTATCAGAGCAGGTGTTACAGGTAAAGCGAGGTAACCGTGCTATTATTTATTCATTATTTATTAGATCAAAGCACATCACATGGCTACTATGGAATTCACAAGTGAAGGTCAGGCCACAAACAGACCCCCACTGTTTGATGGTACTAACTACACTTATTGGAAAACACGGATGAGTTTCTTCTTGAAATCTCTTGATTTTGACTTATGGGCTATTGTTCTTGATGGCTATCAGAAGCCACCTCGTATAAATGTCGAGGGAGTTTTGGTTGAAAAACCCCAAAGCAGTTATACAGAGGAAGAAAAGAAAAAGGCCAGTCTTGACGCACGTGCCATTAATGCTCTTTTTTGTGCCTTAGATATAACAGAATTTAACAGGGTATCTACATGCACAACGGCAAATGGTGTGTGGAAGCTTCTCGAAGTTACACATGAAGGCACGACTCAAGTCAAGGAGTCAAAAGTCAGCAGACTTACTCAAGAGTACGAGGCGTTCAAAATGAAGCCAAATAAAACAGTCACACAAATGTTCGAGAGATTCTTAGATATTATAAACCCTTTGTCCTCCTTAGGCAAAGATTACAGTAACCACGAAAAGATTCGCAAACTCCTGCGAGCTCTCACCAAGAACTGGATTCCAAAGGCTACAGCTATCATTGAAGGAAACGACCTCACCACAATGTCACTTGAAGTACTCATGGGTAAACTACTTACTCATGAACTGGAGCTACAAGATTTTGAAGAGCCTGCTCCAAAGGAGAAGACTATCGCCCTCAAGGCTCAGCACAGAAAAGCTGCTGAAGATGACTCAGACAGCAGTGGATCTGACGCTGAAGATCAAGCTCTCCTAGCAAGGAAGTTCAAAAGATTCATGAGACATGAGAAGAGAGTCAAAGAGAACAACAGCAACAACTGGTATCAAGAAGATGCTGTCTGCTATGGCTGTAAGAAGAAGGGACATATGAAGAAAGACTGTCCCATCAACTCATCATCGAGCAAGAAGAACAACAGGTATAAAAAAGGCAACCTGAAAAGATCAACGTCTCAGAAATATGCCAACACCAGCATATGGCATGAGAGTGAAGCTAGCGACTCAGAAGATGAACATTCAGAGGACGCTGCAAACATCTGCTTCATGGCAATCGATCAGGTACCTACTGAACCTGTAGAAACATATAATGACTTCACCTTTGAGCAATTAGGAGATGCCTTCAGTGACCTGATGCTTGACTACAGGAAACTGTGTAGTAAATATCAGACCGCTAAGAAGGTACTCAAAGAGTACAAAGGAGAAATAGGAAGACTTACCGACCTACTAGCTGAGGTTAGAGCTAATATTAGTGAGTCTGGTGAGCTTTCCTCTATAAAGCTCTTATTACACGAGACTAAACAGTCATCCGAAGAGAAAGACAAGATTATAGACCAATTGAGAGAAGATCTTTCTAGAGAAAAGAAAAGTCTTCAATCTGTACAAATCAGAATGGAATCACTCACTTCTGATTATACTAAGTTATATGACACTTCCAAAAGGTTGGAAATTAGGTTAGGAAAATAGCCTGAGCATGCTGCTTCCTATCCTAACACGTGTCACTTACCGAGAATTCGGAACATTCCCAAGCCAAACACTGTCAGACCAAACCATATAAAACCTTTACCCCAAAAGGTTAAGCCCAAACATGATCATAGGTATGCATTCTTCTATACTAGAAAACCAAAACCTACCAACCATGCACACCACTCAGCTTTCAACACTCGACATGCACAATGTCATTATTGTGGCCTCATTGGTCATATATCATCTGCATGTAGAATGAGAAAGCTTGTAGATTTAAATGTTTATGCTTGGATACCTAAAGCTAACAATTCAGGACCCTACAAGAAATGGGTACCAAAGGTTTCATCTGCAAACTATTTTGTAGGTGGAACACCCTTCACATGCTAGAAGCAAATGGATCCTCGACAGCGGTTGCTCACGGCATATGACCGGTGACGCTACCCTATTTGCAACACTGTCGAAGAAGAAGAAGGAAGGTTATGTTTCCTTCGGTAATAATTTGAAAGGGTATATTATTGGTATCAGTGATGTTGGTAAGTCTCCCTATCCCGTGATTAAAGATGTCTGTCTGGTTACCGAGTTAAAATATAATCTGCTCAGCATAAGTCATCTAGCTGATCATGGTTATGGTATCAACTTTGGCAAAGACAAATGTACTATAGTTGATAGCTCAACTGGTAGTACTATCTTTGAAGGAATCAGGGAAGACAATATATATATTTTCTATCTGCTGGAAGAAGCTAACATTTCAGGTAGATGCTTAATGGCCAAAAGTGATGAGAGTCATCTATGGCACATGAGACTCGGTCATGCAAACATGGATACAATTTCAAGATTATCCACAAAGAAGATAGTACGCGGTTTACCAGACATAACATTCAAGAAGGATTCGGTATGCTGCCAATGTGAAAAGAACAAGGCTACCAGATCCACATTCAAGTCTGTAAATGCAGTATGTACTACTAGACCTCTACAATTGCTACACATAGATTTATTCGGTCCTAGCAGAGTTGCTAGCCTCGGAGGTAAATTATATGTATTTGTTATTGTAGATGATTTTTCTAGATACACGTGGGTATATTTCTTGACACGCAAGAATGACGCATTATCCGAATTTGTCGCCTTTTGCAAGAAAGTACAAAATGAAAAAGGTTACATGATCACTCGAATTAGAAGCGATCATGGAGGCGAATTCGAGAATGTTGATTTCGAGCAATTTTGTGACACACACGGTTTCATACATGAGTTCTCCTGCCCTAGAACTCCACAACAAAATAGAGTTGTAGAACGTAAGAACAGAACTCTAACCGAAATGGCCAGAGTGATGTTAAATCAATTTAGCCTACCCAAATACTTCTGGGCTGAAGCTGTCAATACAGCTTGCTTTGTGCTCAATAGAGTTCTAATTCAACCCAAATCGAAGAAGACTCCATTTGAGTTATGGTTTGATAGAATTCTTTCAGTTTCATACTTTAAGATTTTTGGCTGTAAGTGCTTTATTCTTAATACTAAAGACAACTTGGGAAAGTTTGACGAAAAGGCCGATGAAGGTATATTTCTAGGTTATGCAGCCAAGAGCAAAGGGTACAGAGTCTTCAACAAACGTAACATGATCATCGAAGAATCAATCAACGTCACTTTTGATGAAATGAACCAAATGACTCACGATGATAGTGATGAAGATCTGCCTACATCAAGTTCAACATCAGCTGAACCTGAACCAAGCTCTGCACTAGCTGAACCCCCTAGAGGAGATCCAGGAACCAGCTACCTACAGAGTCTACCGAAGAGGTTAAAATTCACAGCTGATCATCCACAAGATTTGGTAATTGGTGACATTACCAAAGGAGTAAGTACTCGATCATCCAGTAGAGATATTGTTTCTAGTGTTGCATTTATTTCACAGCTAGAACCTAAATCTATTGATGAAGCATGTAGTGATAGTTTCTGGATAGATGCCATGTAAGAGGAATTGAACCAATTCGAATGGAATCAAGTTTAGGAACTTGTTCCCAAGCCTATTGATCATCCGGTCATTGGCACCCGTTGGGTATTCCGAAACAAACTAAATGAGGATGGTTTAGTAACTCGTAACAAGGCTCGACTCGTAGCTCAAGGATACAATCAAGAAGAGGGTATCGACTACGATGAGACTTATGCCCCAGTTGCGAGATTAGAATCCATTCGAATGTTATGTGCATTTGCATGTTTTTATGATTTCAAACTTTTTCAAATGGATGTAAAAAGTGCTTTTCTAAATGGCTTTATAAAAGAAGAAGTTTTTGTAGCACAACCTCCGGGTTTCACGGATTTCAAAAATCCTGACCATGTTTTCAAGTTGAAGAAAGCCTTATATGGTTTGAAACAAGCCCCACGTGCTTGGTATGACCGTCTAAGCTCTTTTCTACTTGACAACGATTTTTCAAAAGGAAAGGTTGACACTATACTATTTATTAAATCTTTTAATGGCAAGCTGCTTTTAATTCAAATCTATGTTGATGATATCATATTTGGATCCACTGATGAATCTCTTTGTCAAGAATTTTCTAAGTGTATGCAGAATGAGTTTGAGATGAGCATGATGGGAGAGCTGAAGTTCTTTCTCGGATTGCAAATCAAACAAACCGACAATGGGACGTTCATTAATCAAGCCAAGTACACAAAAGATTTGCTAAAGAAGTTCGATCTGGACAATGTCAAACCTATTGGCACTCCGATGGCAACTTCAACAAAGCTTGATTCTGACGAACAAGGCAAGCCAGTCGACACACATAAGTATCGAGGTATGATTGGTAGTTTACTTTACTTAACTGCTAGTCGTCCAGATATAATGTTTAGTGTTTGCCTGTGTGCACGTTTTCAAGCTAACCCAAAGGAATCACATCTGACCGCAGTTAAGCGTATCTTCCGATACCTTAAGGGCACTTCTTCTGTCGGCTTGTGGTATCCCAAAACTAAATCCTTTGACCTTATTGGTTATTCGGATGCAGATTTTGCTGGATGCAAGGTTGATAGAAAAAGTACTAGCGGTACATGTCATTTCTTAGGCAAGGCTCTAGTCTCTTGGTTTAGTAAAAAGTAAAATTCTGTAGCCTTATCAACAACAGAGGCTGAGTATATCGCCGCAGGACGTTGTTGCGCTCAGATTTTGCGGATGAAACAAATCCTAGAAGACTTTGATTTATTTTTCACACATATTCCCATTTTCTGTGATAACACGAGCACCATTAATTTGACTAAGAATCCTGTATGTCATTCTCGTACTAAACATATCGAGATTAGACATCATTTTCTTAGAGATCATCATCAAAATGGAGATATAAACCTTGTGTACATAGATACTGAAAATCAATTAGCTGACATCTTCACTAAACCTCTAGCGGAAGATCGTTTCAATTATTTACGTCGAAAATTAGGAATTTTGGACGTCAATAATATTAATTGATTTTATTTTATGATTATATATCATTATGCAAAAACTGTGTTAGAAACAAGCTAATAAAGAGTCTGTCTGTCACCACAACTACGGTTGAAGCGAAGCGGTACTTAAGAGTTCCCCGGTGAACCTTCGCCAACTGGGACAGTACTCCTACAGCTAATCTGAGACAGTCACTGTATAATGACATTTAATTCATAAAATATTATTAATTATGTTATTTGAAGACTAAAATAACTAATCTTTGAATTAAATATTTGCAACGAGTCAATGAAAAAGAAGTAGCAAAAATCAACCTGAAAGAACCCTAGGCGAATTCGGCCAGAGCTCTGACCGAATTCGGCCCGAGTTCGATTAAGGATGTCTGTGTATATATATATAGAACCCGAGAGCTTCTTCTCTTCCATTGCTTCCAAACTTTCAAACAGCAGCTCCAGCCGCCCGAAACTCCTCCAAACCCTAGGTATTCACCAACCCATTGCTTCCTATCTACTTGGTGAAATCCTTCCAAATTTTGGAATCGTGCAGAGATCGTTCTTCTCTACAACATATCCAATTTTCGTGAGGTATAACTCCCTCTCTCTCCACCTTTCAAATTAGTGCTTTTTATTTCAATGGCACCTAGATTTAATCCGTCTAAGAGGAAGAAGACCACTCCTAGTGAGGAAGGGTCCTCTTCGAATCCTCACACGGATTCTTTGTTTTTGCCGGTCCAAAAGAGCGACGGCGCTTTCGATGGGTTCTTCTTTCAAACCCTCGATCAAGCTTTATTATGGTACGGTGACTTTTCCACCCGATCCATATGTAGCGGCGCTCCGGTTAAATGGACGGTATTCCCTGATCATCGTCACTTATTTGAGGCATTAGGGTTACACTTACTTGTTAAACTGTGCTTCCCAATAGCTACTAATGCCATTAGATTGTTCTATTGCAATCTCGTAGTTAACACTTTTGACGTGAGCACACGTGTTGGAGGCATAGACATTGAGTTCAATGATGTCCTCCTAGCGGAGATTCTTGGTATTCCCAATGAAGGTGAACTGCTAGTTGATATCACGGAATTCGATTTCCCCGAAGGCACTACACTCACGAGTTTTAAAACGGAACTCTGTGCATCTGACAGAGTACGTTCTGGAAAGTTCAAGGCTAACAACCTGAACTTGTTTAACTACGAATTGTATCGCATTATCTACTCTACTCTTCTTCCAAAATCCACTTCCAAGGATGATGTGACTTCGCTTGAGCTGTCCGCCATGTACCATCTTATCAAGGGGATTCCTTTTTCTGCCCCTAAGACTATTATTCAGATGATGGGATGTTGTCGTGCTAGAGATCGAAATCTCTCTTACGCGATGATTCTCCCTCGTATCTTTCAGCGATTCGAGATCGATCTATCGACTTGTACTCAGGACTCTGAGCCCAAGTTACTCCAGCTTTCTCGTCGCAGCCGGACTGCTTCAGCTCCACCTCCTGCTCCTCCTACTGCACCATCTTCACCACATCAGCCGTATGCCATGACTTTTGAGGGCATACATCAGTATTTATCATCTTTGCACGTCTCGATGACGGACATGGCTCGCGAGCGTGAGTTCCGCGATGTCACCCGTTATCAGGCGATGGCAAACTCCTTGGCTGATCTTCGATTCGCTCAGACTGGTTTTTCAGCCGGTTCTATCCCTCGAGATCCAGCTTTTTTGGGTTACCGCTGTGAGGATGAGGCTGTTCATGCCTACTTCCAGCCAGGTAATGCCTATGACTGGTATCGTGCTCCTCGAGATTACGTTGGTGAGTTCTATGCTGGTGCCCCTACTCATCCTACTGGCGCTGGTACTTCTGGTGCTGGTACTTTCGGTCATGCTGGCCACGCTGCTGATGATATTGATGAGGATAGTGATGATGAGATCTGATTTGATTATTCGTGATATTCTATTGTATACTTGGAAATGCTCCGACATTCCAAGTTTTTATTATTTACTTTTTATCAGTACTTTGTAGTTTGCTATCAGTACTTTTTATCTTCATGGACATGTTTATGATGTTTCATTTATGACATCTCAGTTTATTTCAGCATTTTGTTTAAGCACTATCTCTTTATACTGCTTCTCCATTTTCAAGTGCCTGTGAAATAGCATGCCTGAGATTTTTTTTATGTTTTTGAAGCAATACATGCCTGTGATGATAATTTGTAGAAACATTACATGCCTGTGATGCTATATCTCTAATTCTTATACTATATTTCTTTTATTTGTTTTCTCGCTATTTGTTACTTATGCATTGATTGCGGGGGAGTCTTCTGCATTTAATGCGGGGGAGCCTTCTCTTGTGCAATTATTTTGCTAAGTGACAAAGGGGAAGAAAATTAAAAATGATCTAACATTTTTTTGAGTTAAATACAGGTTATGAACAATTTCTACTTTTTGATATTTTTGAACAAGCTTGAACAAGCTTAATGTTATATCATTCATAGTTTGTCAATTATCAAAATGGGAGAGATTGTTGGCCCATTGGTCATATGGTCAACCTGATTTTAATAATTGATCAAAACTCTGTCTGGATATACGAAGCTTGTTGGGACATCTCAGCTTCTTGGACATAAGCAAGATTGGATATTCACTCCGTTCAAGACTGAAGATCTGTTTGCCTACTTGAGTCTGTACTTCCTATGCAATATAATTTTTAACTTTATTTGAGTCTAGGAATACGTTGTACACCGAGTCGTACTGGCAAATAGGCTATGCCCAAAATAGTTCAAAATGTTTTTAAAATGACCTATCAAAATGTTTACAAAAAGGTTTTCAAAAAGGTTTTCAAAAATCACCAAAAATCTATTTTAAAACCCTAACCTAACCCTGACAGAACTCGGCCAGAGTTCGGCCAGAGTTCGGTTGGTGGCCGTTTGATTTTTGAATTCTCTGGAACTTGGTCCTCCTGCAGTTGCGGATTTGACCGAGATTTGCTCATCGAGTTCTGCCCGAATTCTGCCCGAATTCTGACAGAGTTCTCCCTTTGGAATTCCTATAAATAGAGATAGATTTCGATCATTTCAATTCACTCATTCACTTTCAATCTTCTCTCTATCTAAAAAGCTTTCTGCCTTCCAAAGAGTTTTCTAGAGCTTTCATTTTCAGATCCCAAGCCAGTTACAATCCTCTAGTCAATTTGCCAGTACGGTACGGTCTAGAAGTTTCTGAGAGATTGTAATCAGAAGGCTTGATTGAAGAATACCTCTTCACATTTGAAGTTGGACGAGTTCTTCGTATCAAAGCTCGCGTTGTAGAAGTTGCAAGGACTTCGTAAGAAAACTTGCGGTTTTTCCTATAGTGGATTCAACTGGTAGCAAGAGTTCTACCGACTGGATTAGTCCTCAACAGAGGAATACCAGTATACATCGCTGTCTTTTCGTTTGCTTTCTGAACTCTGCCTTTACATTATTTCAACTGTGATTATATACTTTGATTGTGTTGCTAATATTTTTTAATTAGCATTATTCCGCTGCCAACTCTATTCACCCCCCCTCTAGAGTATTACGCTTTACTATATCGTTCCTACAGAAAGGACCAGGACAGATCAATGATACAAGCATATGATCAGGACAAGAATTCAGGGATTCAGAGAATATGATCAGAGATCAAGGACGAGTACTGATTGAGACATCTATTTGGTAAACCCTCACATTCTTAAATGCCAAGACCTGCATGGGCCACCACTTAAACCATGTCACGTCCCAGAACCAGAATACTAGAGAGCGGGGGCGTACATAGCCAGCTACGTATATTGAAATGGAATCCATCTCGCTATACGGTCACGGGTGTCTAGATATGAGGGTTTACTACAAGCCAACGGTCTCTTAAGGTCAAGCCTATTGTCTCAATCTCAAGCAAGTAATATCATTACAAGATGTTAGACCCCCAAATATACAATAAAAGGCGTCCCCAATATTACATATTCAGCTGATCATGAAGCTAGTCATACAAAATGAGAGGACTAGCAAGAGTTAAGTCATACATGATCAACCCTAGGATTTGTTAATCATGTTTACAGCCCGTAGGCAGACAATAAGTAAATGTGCATCGAGCTAACAGGTGCTCGTCGGCTAAACGCCTCAAAAGAATAATTTACAATAGAGTGAGTGAAACAAAATGGAAAACCCACTCGTAGCCCGGGTTCCTTCTAGTCGCCACCATTGGGCTGGAAGTTCGGTAGATCCTCGGGTGCTGCTCCAAAATCTGGCCACACAAAATCAGCTGGGTCAAACCCCAGAAAGAGCAAGTGCCACAAAGGTGGCCACGAAATAAGAACAAAAGCCCGCATATCAGAACATAAGAAAATAGAAGAAAAGTACAAGTAATAAAAGTACAACAGGACAATAAACGACTAGGAACATGGAACCATTCCGGGAGCCAGATTACAACCCGTAAACCAAACAAGGACCGGGGTTGTAACCCTTCGCCTGAATAGAGCCTTGTCTCTCTACCCATTTATTGTTAAAGATAAGTAAAACAATAATGTACGGAGTACCAGGTACAGGGACCTAGATGAGACTTAGACCAGGCTGGACACCATCCATTTACAAGCGGCCAAGCAAATACTACGGCTTACTACTTAACTAACTAGGGTTGTCACAAGCCTAATTACTAACAAGATGCAAGTGAGAATTTCCCAGTCCCAAGCCCTGCAGACTATCTAGTTATCCTTCCGCGGGTTGAGAGTATAGTTGGGTACATCGCCCAGGAGACAATATACCCTTAGGTGACTTAGAGGTGCAACACATGACAGTGTGCTGGAAATGTGCTCTACTCGTCGGCAAGCTACAAGTCCATTAAAGCGCCCTGATAACGAGATTTGCTTGTGACTGGAAATTCTCCATGTTCTAGTTTGATCTAATCATTAGCCTAATCCAATTTAGTATGAGTCCCTGGCCGTGGTACCCAGGGAGTCACATCCTAGACATGATGCAAGACAAGACAAGACAAGTGGACTGCACAAAGCAGCAAGAATAAACAACCACGGAGTCAGAGTTGATTATACAAGTCGAGTTAGCCGTCGCAACAGCATCAAGTCAGGTTACGAGTTACAAGTTACAAGTCAGGAGTGTGCCGCCACGGGCCACTATCAAGTTATCCAGTTACAGAAGTAAATCATGAATCACAGGTTACAAGTCAAGAGCGCACCCCATCGGGTCGCTATCAAGAAGATCAGAAAGCACTAGGATCATAATTCACAAAATTCACGAAAACTGTACTAGTCATAAGCAAAACATCGAAAACCGTGCCAGTTCGTGTTGGGTCGAGACAGTCGTGTTATGTGGAACAAGATCTCAAAACCCCAATCCATAAAAGAGAAGCCAAGCCTAAGAAAATAAAACCAAATCACCATGGGTAAGTAGATTGCGCTGGGGTTCAGGGGAAACAGGTTGCACTAGGATCCAGGGGATCAGGTTGCGCTTGGTCAAGTGGCGCTAGGGACCAAGTGCGCTGGATCAAGGGCGCTGAGTCGGGTTGCGACGAAGCGAAGTACGCGGGGTGCGAACTGCGCAGGGGTCAAGTGCGCTAGGTTGAACTGTGCTGGATCGGATTACGCTAGGGTTCAGGGCGCCAAGAAAGGATGCACGATTCAGCCCAGGGGGCCGAGCGCGGGTCAGCCCAGCGCAAGGAGCGCTGGCCGAGAAGGTGGTTGCGCGGTTCAGCCCAGGGGGCCGAGCGCGGGTCAGCCCTGCGCTAAAGAGCGCTGGCCGAGGGGGTGGTTGCACGGTTCAGCCCAGGGGGCCGAGCGCGGGTCAGCCCTGCGCTAAAGAGCGCTGGCCGAGGGGAATCTTCTTTTCTAACAGGCCGAGAGCAACCTCCAAGAACACTAAAATTTCTAATTCCCATAACTTGACCAAATCAAAACCAAATTTGGATTTTCAAAGTTCTAACTTGAGTAAAATTGAATTCTCTTCCACATGGAAGCATCAAAACAAGCAAAAATCTAAGTTTAATAGATCAAAACCAAGAAAATCTGAAAATAGTTAAAACTTAGATCTAGAAAAATAGAAACTCCAAATCACAAAATACCAAGCTCTAATGTTGTTCACCATGACCTAATCTAGCTAATAGATAAATAAAATAGGGTCCTCATGTGGTGGCAAGGTGCACTTGCCTATGGTGTTGGTGGAGGAAGGAATAAGAAGATGAAGAAAATTAATGGAAGTTATGAGGAGAGAGAAAGTTAGGTGGGGTTTTAATGAGGGAGGGTGTGTTGTGTTGAGGTTGGAGATTAGCTAAGGTAGTCCAATGCATACTAAACCAAACCAAACTAATTCCTTATCCACAAAATAAAACCAAGCCAGGTCCAAAACCCGTTTTACGAGAAAACCAAAATCCGCAAGTTAAGCCAAAACACAATTACAGGCCAAAATCGGAGAAAATAAAATACAGGTCCGAAATACGTATAAGCCTAATCAAAATACGTATTCCGAAATACGGGCATTACACCAGGTTATCCAGGCGACTTGGATTCATTAAGCAATGCCTCGTTTTTTTCCATATATCAGTGAATTTAGACATGTGCCCTACTCGTCGGCAGACTATAAGTCCAACAATGGTGGCCGGGATAACGGGATCGTCTATAACTGGGGAAATCTCTTATGACTACTGAATTATTCTAGTTATTAGCCTTAGCCATTTACAGTAGGTACCCCTGACCGTGGTACTCAGGGATCTATGTCCTAAACATGATGTAAAACATTACCGGTTCATTTTGTACAAACACAATCACCCACGGTGTCCAGGCCATTCAATCTTGTCATGACATGCTAGCTGTCGCTACAGCATTCGAGATATATATCATGTCAAATTCACTGTCAAGAGTGCGCCACGACGGGCCACTATCATGTCATGTCATTTGTCAAAAGTGTACCACAACGGGTCACCATCGTGTCATAGAACATATTTAAAATTAACATTTAACCTGGTATGAGCATATATACAATAACTTAACATAAACAGGGTGCAAGAGCTGTGGAGGAATCATGCGGCTCAGGAGACAGGGGCATAACTTCCACATACGAACTCCAAATGAGGTGCTCTAAAGATATTCGGAGAGGCAAGACAAAGATCTAAAACTTTCATGTTTTAAGTTTTTCGAAATTTTGGCTAGAAAATAGCTAAACTTGGCAAAAACAGTCATTCTGTGCACTTTTACGCCAAAAATTCAATTCTGTGTAAAATACGCAAAAGAGAAGGGTTCCAGCGTAAAAATTCACATTCTGGATACTATCCAGCATAAAATACGCATAAACAGGATTTCCTGCGTAAAATTTTACATTCTGGATACTATCCAGCGTAAAATACGCATAAACAGGATTCCCTGCGTAAAATTTCACATTCTGGATACTATCCAGCGTAAAATACGCATAAACAGGGTTCCCTGCGTAAACTTTTGCTCAGCCGACATGAAAAATTCAGAAAACTTGTTTTGGCCATAAAAACTTCATTTTAACTCGAAATGAGGTGAATCAAAAACCAAATTCATACGAAATTATTTGCTCTTGCTCATGGAACTATTAGTTTTTGAAAATAACAAGTTTTAGTAGATCAAAACCAAGAAAAATCCCATGAACTTATGAAACCCCAAAGTTATAATGTAGATCTAGAAGAATCTATCCATAAAAATCAAAAACTCCAAGTTCTAAAGAGGCATATAATCATGTAAAAAAGAGAATGGAACAATAAAACTTGAGATCCATCATGAAGCAAGTTGCACTTGCCTAGGGCTCTTGGGTGTAGGTGGAGAGGAGTAAATGAAGAAGAAGAGTTATTGAAGTGATAATGAGGAGAGAGAAGAGAGTGGGATTAATAAATGGTGAGGGTGGGGGTAGGTAGGGATTTGGTTCATAAATAAAACCAAACCAAGCCAAAACGAACCGAACAAAGCAATAGAAAATGCCAAATAGACCAAGCAAGGAGTCATGCAATACGAGTCGAAATACGTACACGTATACTAATATACGTAATACGAACCATGGTCATTACAGCAAATAGAAAAGAAGTTTCTAGATAAAGAACTGAACTAAGATCATGAACAAAAGAAACAATAATGTTTGTGAAATACCTTTCGATATGTGAACGAGTGGGCTAATACGGTACATCATAAATGGCTATCCATAATAATAGGGTATGACTAACTCATACGTGCGGTGTATGACTTCGCTATCCACGATAATAATATTTGGGTTTGTTCACATACCTACCGAGTATTTCTTCTCCTGACTCACTAACAATCAATACTGATCAATGATACAATAAGAAGGATATAATAAGTCTACCGTGTCACTATCGTGTCTCAATAGAATATCAAATAAGGAAATAATAAGGAAAGCGTTATAATGTACCAAAATATAATGCAATACTGTACTTGCCTAAACCCTTGAACAAACCGTAATCATAAGTCGAGGATGTGAGAAACGTCGATCTAGAAGCTATCAACCCATATCGCCCATCGTACAACAAACTGTGTATGAAAGCCACAAATCAATTCTAAGATTCTAATTCTAAAATCATGGAAAAGTGGCTAATGGTTAACTTATCTAATAATAATTAATTCTGGAATAAATCACTTAAAAACCTAATTTAACCTAATTATAATATGAAATATAGCTTAAATAAGGAAGTTTGGCCATAGAAAGTCATGTTTCCAATTTTGGAAACTATGGCACGCAAATCGAGATATGCCATTGACTAACTAGTCAAACGTCATGAACTCGACATATGGAAAGTACATCCTGGTAGATTTTAGCGCCACGAGTGCATCGGAATCTACCGTGCCGCAGAATTACGCTTTGGCCGAAAGATATCGCCATTATGGCTAAACGCGACCAAATTGGTGATTTACCGATAAAATTTTAGTTCAACGTAATAAATAAAATAGTAAACGAACCTTTAAAATTCCATAAAAATTATATGTCAAAGATCATTTTGTCATCTTTCCAAAACTATAACGGATCGCGAATCGGAGTTCGTGATCTCCCGGGATCTCGAAAACTGTGTAACATATCGAGTTTTCAACAACCAACACTAAAATAATTCTCCAAAAATTTAGAAGCAAAAACTCAGAAAATAAATTATATATTATAAAAGATGACCTCGAGATGATTCCAACAATAAAAAAAGGTGCACGAAAATAAGGTCAGAGCTGTCCGCAATCGCTTCGGGAAGTTGAAAATCTCCAAGGAACCAATCTCTCAAAAATTGGCCATAATTAATTAGGGTTTACGAGTTCGCTGTTATTATATATATAAGCAGCGACTAACTGAGTCGGTGCAGGTACGGCTCGCTCGAGCTGCCATGCATCAAAATCCCATCGACCCTGTCCCAAAATTGGATGGTGGGATTTTGATCCTGCTTGGTATTAAGCTGACTCAAAGTCGGTTATAAATTTGTGACTTAATAAGGAAAGGGGATTGTGCAATCAGTGCCTGTATCGCTGACAACTGGGCCCGTCCCGCTCGACTAACAGGTGGGCCCAGCTCGCTGACTTTGTAATTATTTTCCAGAAACTGATTTAAAAAATCAATTCTAAGCCAAATAAATACATAAAAATTCCAGTATAAATCTTAGAAAATATAGAAAATATTTCTAACCTCCTAGACAAAAAATACTGAGTCCCAAAATAACCTCAATTGAACCTATAGTAAATCTTGGAAACCTTTAAAAATATGTAAACCTTAATAGATAAATACTAAAAATATTCAAAAATTATAGGAAAAATATAAAATAGCTAAATAATGCTTATATAACCTATTTAGAGACCATATGACCATAATATGGTCATAGCTTACCTATGAGCTTAGGCATGACCCCTATGATCATAGAAGTTAATCGTAATCAAATAATAAAAAATGAAAAAAAAATCCCTAAATTCCTAATCTGGGAGAAGATGCCATATACTATCCCCCTTAAAAAGATTTTTTCTCAAAAATTAACATATATCACTCTTGTTTTTCGTTATACGTATTTTCAGTATTGTTTGCCATTGATTGTAAAAGAACAGAACAATTATCGGAGGACTGAACTTAGACTCACAATACAAACTCGCTCGTACAAAGAAAGCCTAGGGACGAAAACCTAGGTACAGCAGACTAAGTACGATTATTTATTTTTGATTCTGGGGGGTGACGATAGAGGCTCGGGAAAGCGACGGCCGCTCTGCCTTACTCCTTGGACGATCAGTATGCAGCCTTAGCTCGGAGAAGATCTGCTCGACGTTGATGAAGAAATGCTCTTCTTGCTCTCCTCGGATTGCTCTCTTGGCTTCTCTCTCTCTGTGATTATCAAGAAAAAAGGGAGAGCTCTCTCTGTGTAGATCTCTCTCTTCTAATTTTTTTATTCTTTTGTTGTCGACCTCTCTCCTTTTTTTATTTTTTTACAAGGGAATGATGCTGGCTATTTATAAGAGTGGGGGGTGATCATTAGGGTTTGCTAATGATTATCTGTTTGGAATGTCGGCGCTCCTTCATTCTATCTGAACCCTTGATCCTGATTATAGTGAATCTCGGCCATTAATACGGATAGCATCGTATCTCATGAGCAATTAATGCTAGCTGCTTTAAATCCTCGTGATTGATTATGCCAATGTCTGATTGCTCGCCACGTGTCCCATTAGCTTGATGATAAATGATATGCCCTGATCTCAGTAATTATGACGATGATGTCAAATATATTTGTTGAGATTCGGTTAAATCTCTTATTGATCCCATGCCACGTGTCTTAATTGTGAGTCCTGTCAGAGCCGCATAGGATTGACGATCCTCGAACCGCAGAGAGATACTCTTTGTAAGCCGCATAGGACGATGCTTCATCGAGCCGTATATGCGTAATCCTTGTGAGCCGCATGAGCTGGCGTTGTATTGGGCCGCAGGGAATGTGTTCCCAGGGAGCCGTATGAGCTAGCGTTGTATCGAACCGCATGGAACGGGTTCTCAGGGAGCCGCATATGACTGATTGCCATGTGGCAATCTGGGACTTCTGACGGATTTGGTCAGAGATTTTCTTCTTTTCCCGAGGAGTCAGTCATTATGGCAAGGCCATTATGAAACTTTATGTCAGGGCCGCCACAGTGAATCGTGCTGGAGCAATAAATGAGGCCACTACTCAAATGACCAGCTGTAGGGAAGGATCACACATGGCGTCCATCGAGCCGCATATGCCTTGCTGAACCGCATACGCTCCCGAGCCGCATGCGATTGAGAGTCTTCTTTGAACCGCATAGGGCCGCTCCTGTGTGAGCCGCATAAGCTTCTTACTCAGAGTCGCATGGATCATTATTCTAATATTTTTCATGCTTCTACAGGACCCCCTTCAAAATTTTCAATTTATAAAAATTGGAATACTTTGAACAAGAAGCATGGCCCCGTTCATGCCGCATAGGATTTTTTTGTCTGCCTGAGCTTCCTAGCCGTATAAGTGCCTTAGCCGCATAAATTCATCTGGCCGCATAAACTTGTTGCCACGTGTCCTGATCACGTATGCAAATCTTCATTAAGTGCCTTTGATTTGATTTAACGCCGCCTTTTGGGGGAGGATCCCTGCTGATGTAGCCCTTTGATTTTTGAATAAATGAGCATGTTTCAACTCATCTTTTCTTTCTTGGTGTTTATGGAATTTGGACTTGCTGGGGGATTTATTTGTGGACCTGTCATCCTAGGCGTACCTTGGTTTTAGGTACGGATAACAGTTTAGATAGGATGTCCGGGACAGCCACGGCAAAATGGTCATGGATGTTCTCGGTACTGGGGGAAGGAATGCCGTAGAGCAGCTGGGCTCCCGGGGCATGGTAAGATGGTGGATTTATGCTAAGAAGCTTAGCGAATGAATATTTGTGGACCTATTACCCTTGGCGTATCCTAGTTCAGGATGCAGATAATGGGGTGAAAGGGAACCGATCACATTTGCTCAAAGGTTATGATGATATGGCAAACATGAAGGTTTTATCGTGAAATCTTCCTGCTCAGCGGTAATGAGAACATGGCAGGAGAGACTTTACGGAAGCTATTTATGGTCAACAGAGGATATTTGTGGTCAACAGAGGACATTTGTGGTCAACAGAGGACATTTGTGGTCAACAGGGGACATTTGTGGACCTATTATCCTTGTCGTACTCCGGTTGTGGGTATAGATAATAGGTTAAAAGAGGACCGACATACTTGCTCAGAGGTAATGTGGACATGGCAAATATGACGATTTCTTCGACGGAGCCTTCCCACTCAGAGGTAGTGAGGACATGGCAGGAGTGGGCTCAATGAAGATTGGGTACATAGAACGACTCAGAGGTAGGAGAACGTGGAAGTTCTATGCGAGGGGCGGTTTGTTTTTGGTGGAAGTGAAGACAACTCAGAGGTAATGAGGACATGGTCATTTCGGAAATTGGTGGATCGACTACCCTTTTTGTGCACTGGGAGTGCGAATAGTGAATCCTGAGGGAGGATCTCTGCCAGGAAGAAAGTTCAGAGGTATAATCATACTTGACTTACTATCTGAAAGAGTGACCGGAATGTAAGTTCAGAGGCACCAGCTGGTACATAACTTGGTAATTTGGACTATTGAGGGAGTGAGAGTTCAGCGGCACCAGCGGGTGCATGGCTCGATAATCTGAAATAGGGTGGATGAGAGTTCAGTGGTACTAAAGGGGTACATGACTCGATAATCTGGAGAATGATGGATGAGAGTTCAGTGGTACTAAAGGAGTACATGACTCGATAATCTGGAGAATGATGTTTAAACATAGTATTTCTTCAGGAACTTGCCGTTGACGGGCAACATGAGCAAATCTCCGTTCTGCTTAGCGAGGCGGTAGGCGCCGTTGGAGAACACAGTCTCGATGACAAATGGACCTTCCCATTTTGGCTGGAACTTACCGGTGGTCTTGTGAGTCATGACCATCGGCCTCCGGACTGCCAGAACAAGATCGCCCACTTGGAATGTTCTGATTTTAACTTTCTTGTTGAAGGCTCCTGAGATGCGGGCTTGGTATAGCTCGATCCTTTGCTGAGCTAGGAGGCGCTTTTCATCTAAAGCCTTCAACTCTTGTAGTCGTCGTCGGTAGTTATCATCCGTCGTCAATTGATAAGTGAGGGCGACACGGAGTGAGGGGATCTGAGTCTCCAAAGGGAGGACTGTCTCGCTTCCGTACACCAGAGAAAATGGTGTATTCCCAGTGGCTGTTCGAACCGTGGTGCGATAAGCCCATAAGCACTCGCCGAGCTTCTCGTTCCAGTCGCGTTTGTTGGAGGAGACGAACTTCTTGAAGAGCTTGATGATTGTTTTGTTGAATGCCTCTGCCAACCCGTTTGCTGCCGGGTTGTATGGTATCGAAGCGACATTCTGAATGCGGTGCTTATCGCAGAATCGGTAGAATGCATGGCTTATAAACTGTGGACCATTATCATGGATGATTCTTCGTGGTAGTCCGAAGCGGTAGATAACGTGATGCTTAAGGAAGCTGATCACGTTTGAAGTTTTAACTTCTGCGAGTGGGACAGCTTCCGCCTATTTGGAGAAATAATCAGTGATCGCAAGTATGAAGCGATGTCCTCGGGAGAAAGGTGGGGTGATTGGACCAATGATGTCCATTCCCCATGCTTCGAATGGCCAGGATGCCACCGTTGGATGTAGAAACTCGGATGGTTGGTGAATGAAATCCGCGTGGACATGGCATGCCTTGCATTTTTTGGCATAATCTATCGCATCTGCACCATCGTGGGCCAGTAGTAGCCCATCCGGCGAAGGCGGTCCTGTAGCTTAGGGCCGGGTTGATGGGCCCCACAGACACCGTCGTGAGCTTCTCATACAGCTTCTGTAGCTTCTGCGTTCGACAAGCACCGGAGCAATAATCCGTCGTAGGAGCGACGATATAACATTTTCGTCTCTGTATCGTAGAAGAATCTGAGAGAACGCCGTCTGATAGAGGTAGCTTCCTTTGGATTCTCTAGAAGGATGTCGTATACGACGAAGTCGATGAACGGCTGTCTCCAGTCCGGTGTGTCGTCGACCGTCTGGGCGGAATAACTTGCCATGGCTTGAACGGTGTTCTTGGGACAGACCAGTTCGTGGCCTATTACGTCAACCGAATGATGAGCTTGGTTCGGCACTGCTAAGGAAGCGGCAAGGCCTGCTAGGGCATCGGCTTCGATATTTTGGAGTCTGGGGACGTGCTCGATGAAGAATCCCTCGAATGATGAGATAATGTTGATCGCAATTTGATGGTAGGGGATCATGTCTTCATGGCGAACCTCGTATGAGCCCCAGATCTGATTGACGATTAGTTGGGAGTCGCCGCATGCTTCAAGGTATTCTACCTCCAGCTCTTTTGCAAGTTGGAGGCCAATAACCAGAGCGTTATATTCGGCCACATTGTTGGAGCAGGGTTTCGTGAGGGAGTAGGCACGATTGATCACCAGCCCAGTAGGAGAAATTAATACCACTCCGACCCCGACGACGATGTTTTCCTTGGGTCCGGTCCTTGAGGCGCCATCGAAGAACATTCGCCATATGTTATCGTGGGTGGCTGTATTCGAATCGACGACCTCGTCTGGGATCTCTTCATAGATTCTAGATGACTCCGATCCTGGGTGGGCTGCCAAAAAGTCTGCTAGGGCTTGACCCTTAACAGCCTTTTGCGGGACGAAGATCATATGATAGGGGAACAACAATATTGCCCATGTGGCGAGGCGAGAGCTGAGGGCCCCTGGTTTAGTCATGAGGACTCTGAGGGGGTTGACTCGCGAGATCACATGTATGGTTTGTCCTGTGACATAGTGTCGCATCTTTTGAATAGCGAATACCAGGGCGAGACACTCCTTCTCTACGGCGGTGTATCGATGTTCTGGCCCGATCATCATTCGGCTGAGATAATATATGGCCTGCTCGTGGCCTGCATCGTTATTTTATGCTAGCAGGGCACCAAGGGAGTGTTCCATTGCTCGTACGTAGAGCAGGAATGGTTTTTCGGGGACCGGGGCCACCAGGACTGGGGGATTCGACAAATATTCTTTGATGTCGTCGAAAGCACGCTGGCATTCCTCGTCCCATACGAATGAGACTCCCTTCTTCATGAGGTGTGTGAACGGTCGGCATCGCCCGGAGAGGTTGGAAATGAACCTCCTGATGTAAGCTAGCCTCCCTTGGAGGCCTCTGAGTTCGCGAAGATTTTTCAGGGGACCCATCTCCATGATTGCCTTCGTCTTCTCAGGGTCTACATGGATGCCCCGTGCCGTGATAATGAAGCCTAAGAATTTCCCGCTGGATACGCCCAAGAATGATTTTGTAGGGTTCATCTTCAGGTTGTGGGCTCGCATCAGGTCGAATACCGTTCTCAGGTCTTGCAGATGATCTTCCTTATGGCGACTCTTGACGGCGATGTCGTCGACATAGCATTCTACTGTTTTGCGTAAATGTTCTCGGAAAATGATACTCATGGCCCGTTGATATGTAGCGCCAGCATTCTTTAGACCGAATGGCATGACTGTGTAGCAGTATGTACCAATCGGCGTTCGGAATGATGTGTGCTTTTCGTCGTCGGGAGACATCTTGATTTGATTGTACCCCGAGAATCCATCCATGAATGACATACGTTCAAAGCCGCATGTGTTGTCGATCATGATGTCTGTGATGGGGAGGGGAAACTCGTCCTTCGGACATGCCTCATTCAGATTACGGAAGTCGATGCAGATTCGGATCTTCCCATTTTTCTTAAGGACCGGCACTATGTTGGCAACCCAGTCAGGATGTTGCTCTTCACGAATGAAGCTGCTCGCTATTAGCTTGTTGACTTCGGCTTCAACTGCGTCCATGATGCCTGGGCAGAAGCGTCGTTGTTGCTGCTTGACTGGCTTTGCATCTGGCCGTATGTTGAGTTTGTGAAGAGCGATATCGGGGTCTAGCCCCGGCATGTCCTCGTAACTCCACGCGAACACGTCGATATATTCTCTGACAAGTTTCAGCAGCGATTCTTGTTCTTCGTTTGTCAGGCTTTTACTGATAAAGATCGGTTTTGGAGAAGATTCGCTGCCGAGATCCACTTGTATGACCTCATCTTCAGTAGGAGGTTCTCTCAGTTCGAACCGCTTTTCCTATTGTGCGTCTAATTGCTGGGCCCACGGCTTTAGCTCAAGGATTTCGGGGATGTCTTCGTCTTCCTCGTAAGCGTCAGCGAACGCCATGTTGACTGACATGACTTGTCTGAACACATCTCCGATGCTGGTATCTGAGTCGGAAGTCGGTGATCCGGTTGAATATGATTGCCAGTTGCATTCTTCATCTGAGCTTTCAGGGGTCATAGTAGGCGTTACATACCCTAAACCGCATCGGGTTTTGTTATAGTAGTTTCGTGGTTTGCCTGCCGGGGCTGGCGACTTCAACGTTAATCGTCGTCCAGTTCCGTAGTTCAGTCCTGGTGTTGTCTCTAGATCATACCCCTGTTTCTGCATGAGATATTTGGATTGAGGGCTATAGAGATACAGAGGCAGTCTTCCAGCATCTGACCCGAAGTCGACTTCTTCCATAGCGAGGGGATGTGGGTTGTTCGTCCGGCCGAAGATGATCGGGTGGTCCCCTCCCTCGACTATTCGGTAAGTGTCTTCTACTGGAGTAAGTCGGATGGCGGTGTACACGATTGTCACCTGTGTATGTAGGTGAGTGCCTATACCGTGTTCCATAGCATACATTATACATAGCTTATTGAGCTCAGTGTAGTTCAAAGATAACCCTTTATTGATGAAGTAAGGTATCTTTTCTAGAGGGATTACATCATCTGCGGAAGGGGTATCGGAGTGGGCAGCCACATACTTGGTCAATTCTGGTTCTTCTTCGGCCACCCCCTGTATAAATGAAGACTGAGAGGACGACCTAGTCAGCTTGATCTTCAGAGGCTCAACTGGCAGAGCAGATCGTGGAGTTGTTGGTAAACTAGCAACCCCCAGTTTAGTACTTGATGTGAGGCGAGGGGTGGCTGGTTCGCTAGAAGTGTCAGACCTCGCATCGGGGTGAAGAACCTTCTTGGGAAGGCGTATTGTGAGCGGTCTGTCGGAGGGATTGGGCTTCTCCGTTTGGAGCTGACCGACTCTCGGTAGTCTGATGGTAAGTGGCCCTGTTATGGGTCTCAGCGCTTGGCCGGACCTTGGCAGCCGGATTCTCATCTGTTCTTCTTGTGCGGAGAGACTGATTGCGTCCTTACGCAGAGTGGCCGTAAGGGGTACGAAATTGCCCGGTTTGCGAGCCTGAAGGTGGATCGTTAGAGGTTCTTCTGATCCTGTAGCCGTCTTGTTGTGAGCTTGCACATCTTCTTCGACCAGATGCTTCTTTGATTTTTCGTACAGACAGGAGTCTGAGTAATAAGATTCGACCCCCTTGAAGGGATCGATATCGGCAAACTCTGTCCTCACGAAGCCGTGCTTATCGACATATTTGAAGCACTGGTGTAGCGTGGAAGGCACGATCATGTAATCGTGTATCCAAGGCCGCCCCAGAAGGATATTATAAGAAGTGTCGGCATCTATGACATAACAGGTGACTTCTGATTGGAGATCGCCGATCTGACACTTCAAACGGATCTTCCCTATTGGGTAGCTCCTGCCCGAATTGAAACCGCTAATGGCGGTGCTTGTAGGTGTCAGGCGATGCATCGGAATGCGAAGATGATGTTGCAGACCCTTCAAAATGATGCTTATAGAGGACCCAGGATCAATGTGCATTCGGTCCACCTTTACGTCGCCGATGTATCCAGTGTAGTATAGCGGGCGATCATACAGGTTAGTTTTGATGAGCATATCTTGCGGAGAGAAGACGATATTGGGCATTGCTCCCGTACACGCACTATCTTGGAGCTCTGCAGGTTGGTTATCTCCCGTGAGGTTGACCTGAGCCAAGTATGCGTCGGCATTTTGGAGCGCCTCACTTAAAGCCGTGCGGACATCCTTTGAGAGCCTGAGGAGTTCATATAAAGACAATTTGGCCGGGGTATTAGCTAATTGCGCTAAGATGTCGAAGTTGTAGGGCCTCTCCAGCCCCTGAGGTGTCTCCTTCCGGAGGGACTTGTCGAAGCGAGTCTCCTTCGGCCTAGGCTTGTTGGTCGTCGAAGGCTGAGCCGGTCCCGGAGCATCATTGGTAGTGGGCGGATGATCATTAGTCGCGTTTTTGGTCACCGGTTGGGCTTGTGTTCCAGATCGAGTAGTGACGGCCGAGACTTCCTCTTCTTCCGCCGAGGCAGTGCGGCAGGATCTGACTTTTTCACTTTTCCTTTTAGAAGGTGGAGAGGGCTGAGTTACCTCGTGGACTAGGTCCGGATAGACCCACATGATTTCCCCTCGTGATGTGGTGAGGGGTACTAGACCAGCGGCTTGATCGCGAGCAAGCGGCAGATTAGTAATCTCCATTGTTGCCAGAGGGATGGGTATAACCCCGTCCTGAGTCTCTGTTGGAGGGAAGCTGTCGAATTGTACGGACACCATGTTGGCTGCCACGGTTATCTCTTCAAAATCGATGGCCAGGGCGTTCGAATCGATGAGGTTTTGGATATACCGTTTCAGTTGGTAGCAGTCGTGTGTAGCATGGTGGACATAGCGATGGTAATGGCAGAACTTTTGGTTCTCCAGATCAGCCGGCCGAGGCTCCCATCTTGGTGGAGGAAGCTGAATCCTATCTCCTTGTATAAGCATGTCCAAGATAGGCTTGACGTGACCGTCTTCAAAGGAATAAGTGATTTGAGGCCATTGTTTGTCTGCCGGCTGTGGCTCGGGCTTCTGGGCTGTATCGGTCACCATAGCCTGCTTGCCTTTGTTGTCCCGGTTGTTGGAGGGGCTGCCTCCATTGTCGTTGCTGGTGTTGGGACGCTTGCTCTTGTTCTCTCCCTCCGAGATATGCAACCCCAGTTGGCGAGCCTTCTTCAATCGTTCTTCAGCACTTGTAGCACTGATGATAAAAGCCTTCCAGTCCTTGAACTGACTTTCGCCCATCCAGAGACTAATTATTGGAAGTAGTCTCTTTTGGCAAATTTTAATCAAAGAAGAGTCCGGGTTGCCAGATGGTAACTTCATTGCGGTTTGACGAAACCGCTCAATGTAATTTCTCGTCAGTTCTTTCTCTCCTTGAACGAAGTCCATGAGGGTAGACATCGTAACGTCCTGCCCTACCTCATAGAACCTCTCCAAGAACAAGCGTTTGAAGCCAGCGAAGGTGTGGATGCAATTGTCTGGCAGGTTATGGTACCAATCGAAGGCGACTCCTTCCAATGCCCCAATGAATAACCGCGTGAGGATAGCGTCATCATGGGGCAGATGGTCGGTAGTGACCTCAAAGTAAGTGATGTATCGACTTGCTGAAGTCTTACCATCATATGGGTTGATATTGAACGGCTTATATCTTGGCCGAAAGGGAACATCCCTCCATTCAGCAGGATATGGTTGCCGTATTCTGAGGTCTTGAGAGTTTTCTCGGGCGTGGAACATTGCTCGGAGCTCCTGAACCTCTCTTCTTACTTCTCGGGCCTCATCTGTCGCGGTAGGGGCCGTTATCTCGGAAGGATTATTGCCCTGATTTGGCGCCACTGAATTTGAATCTACGTTGATTGCGGGACCCGTGCTTGTCTGGCCAGGTGTCACGCCCTGCAGAGTAGGAAGTGCCGCTTTGATCTCGTCTACAGACTTGACCAAGGCATGCAATATGGCCTCCAAAGTGTCGATGCGCTGGCGATCGCTGGAACCGCCTTGATTGCTGTCTGTCATGAATACCGTCTTCACATGAGGAGTGACGGAGGGAGTGGTGGAGGATGTACCCTCCGAGTCGTACCCATGTGTCGAGAAATCATCTGGATATGTGGGGCTGTTCTCTTCAGGTTCGGACTCGGAAGGGACAGTACCCCCAGCTTCGGAGCTTGCTTCATCTCGAGAATCATGGATGTCCTCGGGGACGTCAGCATCTGTTGTACCCGATGGAAGGGTTGTTTCCCGGGGTTCATCTCCTTGAAACGTTAGATTATTGTGGACGTTCGGAGGAGTACTATCCCCAGCTCCTACGACCCCCAGGGTCGGGGATGATGAGTCTCCTATTGTAGCAGATTTTGTCTTCGAACGGGTGTGTTGGTATACTCCGGTGGAGGGCAACCGTTTAGCCAACAATTTCTTAGCTGTAGTGGTTGATATCTTTGGACTGGAGATGCTTGTCTTCTTCCCTCTCCCCTCGGCGGGGACCTTCTGAGCGAAATTGCAGGAGACAACAGGAGGTGCCTCATCTTCTGAGTTCGGGTGCTGTAGTCTGTGGAAGACGGACGGACGATCTTCCGTCACTGCCGCGTTGTTGCAGCAGCAGTTGACGATGATCTGGGTGCAGTGACGTCCATGTGAGGATTCTTTGCACGCCGAGGCCCCTTCTCTTTCCTTGCGTTTGTGGAGGATCGCCTCACGCAGGTCAGAGGAACCACTCTGTCCGTTCGCCGCCGGGGATTGGGCTTGAGCGGTTCTGTACAACTTCCCATCAGAGGCCCGTGTGATGATCAGCGGGACGCCCTGATAGTCAGAGGTTGGGGCAGCTGTCTGGGCTTGATGAGCCCGCGCTGCCCTAGACTTCTTCTTTCTAGCACTTGTGGGTGCATAATAGGAAGAGTCCAAGTTGAACATCACAGAGTCTGGCTTATCATCCAGAGAGTCATCAGGGTTCGGACCGTACGAGAGACGGTCGAAAACAGATCGAGAGGAGCATGGAGCAGATGCTATACGGCTGGGAGCGGAAACCGTGCAGGCTGTCTGCATGCGGTTGTCTCCTATCGTCGGACGAGTTCTTATGCGGCTAGGGGTCACGACCGTACAGGCTGGCTGCATGCGGTTGGCATCTGTGGCCGCATGGGTTTTCTGCAAACGATTGACTTTACTGGCCGCATGAATCTCATCCATGCTGTCGGGAACTGTAGTCGCATAAGTTATGCGGCTGACAGAAGTAGCCGCATGAGTTTTCTTCATGCGGTCGGCGGATGTAGCCGTATGGGCTTTCTCCTTGCGGCTAATACTCTTCTGCGGTTCGGTCCGCGTAGAGTCCCTTTTTGTCCCTGCAAGTCCAGCATCATAATGTTTTCTTCTGCCGGACTTGGGGACAGCAGAGTTGTCTATGATCTGAAGTGGGACCGCAGGAGAATCCTTCTCGCCGTCTTGAGCAACAGAGGACATCCCATCGAGGGCTTGAGGAGGAGCAAACGACTTCAGTCTCCATTCTTTGCGAACCTTCGTGGTGCGGGTGCGCTTCTGGGCCGGGCCAGCGCTGCCTTCAGAGAGCATCTCTTCGAACGCCTGTTGGTCGAAGCGGACGACCATCTTCTTTTGTGTGGAGCCAAGTTTGGCTGCATCTGAATGCGTCACCAACTCCTCAGCCGTAGAGAAGTTAGTCCCCAGCAGAGTCGCCATCGTGTTTGCCATTGATTGTAAAAGAACAGAACAATTATCGGAGGACTGAACTTAGACTCACAATACAAACTCGTTCGTACAAAGAAAGCCTAGGGACGAAAACCTAGGTACAGCAGACTAAGTACGATTGTTTATTTTTGATTCTGGGGGGTGACGATAGAGGCTCGGGAAAGCGACGGCCGCTCTGCCTTACTCCTTGGACGATCAGTATGCAGCCTTGGCTCGGGGAAGATCTGCTCGACGTTGATGAAGAAATGCTCTTCTTGCTCTCCTTGGATTGCTCTCTTGGCTTCTCTCTCTCTGTGATTATCAAGAAAAAAGGGGGAGCTCTCTCTGTGTAGATCTCTCTCTTCTTATTTTTTTATTCTTTTGTTGCCGACCTCTCTCCTTTTTTTTACAAGGGAATGATGCTGGCTATTTATAAGAGTGAGGGATGATCATTAGGGTTTGCTAATGATTATCTGTTTGGAATGTCGGCGCTCCTTCATTCTATCTGAACCCTTGATCCTGATTATAGTAAATCTCGGCCATTAATGCGGATAGCATCGTATCTCATGAGCAATTAATGCTAGCTGCTTTAAATCCTCGTGATTAATTATGCCAATGTCTGATTGCTCGCCACGTGTCCCATTAGCTTGATGATAAATGATATGCCCTGATCTCAGTAATTATGACGATGATGTCAAATATATTTGTTGAGATTCGGTTAAATCGCTTATTGATCCCATGCCACGTGTCTTAATTGTGAGTCCTGTCAGAGCCGCATAGGATTGACGATCCTCGAACCGCAGAGAGATACTCTTTGTAAGCCGTATAGGACGATGCTTTATCGACCCGCATATGCGTAATCTTTGTGAGCCGCATGAGCTGGCGTTGTATTGGGCCACAGGGAATGTGTTCCCAGGGAGCCGCATGAGCTAGCGTTGTATCGAACTGCAGGGAACGGGTTCTCAGGGAGCCGCATATGACTGATTGCCACATGGCAATCTGGGACTTCTGACGAATTTGGTCAGAGATTTTCTTCTTTTCCCGAGGAGTCAGTCATTATGGCAAGGCCATTATGAAACTTTATGTCAGGGCCGCCACAGTGAATCGTGCTGGAGCAATAAATGAGGCCACTACTCAAACGACCAGCTGTAGGAAAGGATCACACATGGCGTCCATCGAGCCGCATATGCCTTGCTGAACCGCATACGCTCCCGAGCCGCATGCGATTGAGAGTCTTCTTTGAACCGCATAGGGCCGCTCCTGTGTGAGCCGCATAAGCTTCTTACTCAGAGCCGCATGGATCATTATTCTAATATTTTCCATGCTTCTACAAGTATATGTGTACAGATTTCTGACATTTGTCAGGTAAAACTTATTTAGACTTGTCTCGCTTAGCCTTATCTTGGTTTAATCTTGGCTTGGTTTGTTTTTTTGGTCTGGTTCATCATGGTATGTTAACTTGCCTTGGCTTGGTTTGGTTTGGTTTGGTTTGGTTGGTTTGAGATGAGAAGGATTGGTATATAAACCAACTTCTCTCTCTCTCTCTCCCCTCTATTTTTATCATTTACTTCTCCACCTTCTTCTTCTTCTTCTTCATTTACTCCTTCCACCAACCCAAGGCAAGTACAACTTGCTCTATGGAGAATATTTTGGATCTCCATTTTTATTGTTCTCTTCTCTTTCTTGCATGATTCTAAACATCTTTAGAACCTGGGATTTTTAGTTTTGATGGATATATTTTTGTACATCTTACTCTAAACGTTTCTTGTTTTTCTTGGTTTTGATCTATAAAACTTGGTATTTATGAAAACTAATGGTTCTTTGTTGTGGAGAATTCAATTCTACCCAATTTTGACTTTTGAACCACTTGATTTTGATTTATTTTGAGGAACTTATGGCATTTTTTGTGTTCATGAGTTCCCCACACCTTCGGTGTTGTCGGGATGATAAACAGTGCCACGCGCCCGCGCGCCGTGCATCCGCGTGCCATACGCTTGTGTGATTTATTTTTTGCGTGCCCATGCGCCGTGTATTCACGCAACGTGCGCCTGCGTGATTCGTTTGAGGTGCGCCCGTGCACCGTGTATACGCGCCCCGGGCGCCGTGCATCCGCGCCCCGCACACCGTGCATCCGTGTACCACACGTCGTGCATCCGTGCCCTGCACATCGTGCATCTGTGCGCTGCGTGTTTCGCATGCCGTGCGCCTGCGTGCTTCGTTTGTCGTACGCCCGGTCGTCGTGCATCTGTGCCCCGCGCGTCGTGGCCAGTTTTGTCCGCGCTCACAAATGACTATTTTTGCCTGGTTAAGCTGTTTTATAGCTATAATCTTGTAAACTCAAAACATAAAATTTGTAGATCTCCATCTTGGCTTTAAGAATCTTTCTGTCTCACTTTAACTTTCATATGCGACTGATAGTTTCAATCACCGATGGATGTTCTTGATTTTCTTTGCATATTTTTCTGTACTTGACCTGAATTGCGAAGACCCGACTTGATGAACTTAAACTTAAACTTGAACATGCTAATATGATACCATCTTGATAATCTTGATAGTGGCCTATTGAGGCGCACTCCTGACAAGCATCCTTGATATAACAAGTAAACCTGACATGACATGTGAAATCTTGATTGCTGTTGCGACAACTATTCCTATCTTGCTAAGTGTAACCGTTGTCTTGACTTCGTGGTTGATTTTCCTTGATTGTGACTGTACAAGCTAACTGTCTCGTCTTGCATCATGTCTAGGACATGGATTCCTGGTTACCACGGTTAGGGATTAGTAATGAATCTGACTAGATTAACGACTAGATTGATCAAGTAGTTCATATAGAGAGATTTTCTAGTTATAAGTGACCCCATTATCCCGGCCACACCTGTGGACTTGTAGCCTGCCGTCGAGTATGGCACATTTCTAACATATTGTCATGTGTTGCACTCCTTGTAAACTAAAAGTACTCTTAAATCTTGATAAACTCTTATAAACCCCGCCTGGATAACTTGGATAATCTGCAGGGCTTGTGACTGCGAGAACATCTCAACTGCATCTTGGTAGTAACTAGGTCTGTGATAACCCTAGTTAGCTAATGACTGCAAACCGTAGGACATGATTGGCCGTGCCTGAATGATGGTCTCATTATTAACATGGGAATTATACTCCACCTCTTATTTTCCTAGTGCAACCTAGTTTATTCTTTTAACTTTGTCTTTCGTGTTATTTAATTATGTTCATTTATCAGTTCTTCTATTCAGTTTATGCTGATTTTCATTCATAAGTGGAGTATCCCTTGTGGTACTTGCTCTTCTGGTTTCTGATCCAGCTGGTTTTGTGTGGCCAGATTTTGGAGTAGCACCCGATGATCTACCTACCTTCCAACCAGATGGTGAATACTAGAAGTAACCGTGGCAACAAGTGGGTTTTCTTATTTTGCTATCCCACTCTATTGTAAATTATTCTTTTGAGGTATTTAGCCGCCGAGCAAGTGTTAGCTCGTGTCACTACCACTTTGTAGAATAAGGGTATTTTGGTAAATTATGAAATTTTTGATTATTCTAATATTATTTAAATAATGTATTGTGATAGTATCATTAGTTGGTGAAACCTTAGAACTACATTGACTAGAGGCTAATGAAGACTATAGAAACTTAATTAGTGAGATTAGACATGTTAGTTAGGCTCTAATTATTCTAGAATATCATGTAGAGGCTAGTAGTTGACTTAAACTATAAGCCACATTGGGCCTTCTTTCTTAAAGGGCTTTTAAATGACAACATGAGAGGGCCTTAACCATTTACAGCCAAGCTAACCCTAGAAACCCTAGTGGCCGGCATCATTAGCCTTCCCTTGCTATTTATAGTAACATCTCCCCTCTTCTTCCCTCTTTTCATTAGAAATCCTAACCCTAATTTGTGTTCTTCCCCAAATTGCCTCCATCTCCCAAATTGAGTCCAAATTCCTCCAAACGAATTGTAATCTCTTCCTTCTGAAGAGAGGAAGCCTCTAATTGCTAGTAGGGAGCCTATTGGAGCAATTTGACCATTAGAAGTGAAGGAGATCTAGATCTAGAAGTTGTTCTAATTTCATATTCCTTTCTATAGATGCATTCATTTAGGGTCCCTAAGGCTTTAGGAAGAACTTGGGTCAAGTTTAGATTCATTTGAGGTGCGTACCACGAGAGTATCGGATACACACATTGTTTGCGAAAAACAAAAAGTGTTTTTATTACAAACTTTTTAAAGAATCGTACACGAGTATAATGAATTTTGGGGAAGTACAACTGTAGGAGTCCGGTCTTGAATGACGACCGCTTTGTCCCTTTGACGAGGCAATTGTGGATGGAAGCAAGCTTGTTATTGTGTCTCGGAGCTTCTGTTGACGAGGAATCTTCTGTATGGCTCGGCCGTGTAGAAGTATCGACAAAACTTCGGCTTCGACTAACGGTTGAAGAACTTGCTCTTGAGAATTGATGATTGCAGAAGATAGAAGTGCGATGAGTGCTCAAACTATACCCCTCCTCTCTGTGTCTGTACGTTACGGGAGTGGAGATCTATTTATAGAGCCAAGAGAAAACCACCTAAAAGTTATCCAAAGTAGGCGTCCTTTTTCTAGATTGGCGCCTAAGACACTGGGCGCTATTTTTAAGCAGGGGCGCCTTTGACATGTGACGCCTATATAGAATAGGCGCGTGGTTGTAGCCAAGTGATAGACACGTTCTTCAGGGAATTCGGAGTAGTGCACCACGTTCAGTATGCATGGCAGATTAATACGCCACGTAGATTTGTAGATGTCAGCAGGGAACTGAATACTTTGAGAAAGGTGCCCACGGAAGTAGGCGCTTAGAAAAGTTGAGCGCCTAGTAGCAGTAGGCGCCTAAATGAGTCAGGGCACCTCAGAGAGATGGGCGCCTGAATGCATAGGAAGCTCAGGAGCACAGAACTCTTAAGAAATAATGGGCGCCTAAGAGAGTTAGGCGCCTAAGAGTCATGGGGCGCCTAAGAGTATTAGGCGCCTAAGAGAGAGAGAGAGAGAGAGAGTTATTTTCAACGCCTACAAGCCCCCTTCAAAGTTTTCAAACTTGGATGCCCAAACGTTTGGAATACTTTGAACGACGGCATGCATTAAATGCTTGCTTCATTCCCACGATGAACCTATTTATTTGAGAGGCGCTCTTTTCCAAAATGACCTTCTGTAGCATCCACTTTTTCATAGAAATGGTATTTTAGTCATTTTAGCCATTTTGGCCATTTTGTGACTTTCTAGATATTTTGACTTGTGTTATGCTAGCAACTGGTTTAACCTTAGTGGACATTGTATAGGAGCCTAACCATGTCTTAGAAATTTTTTTTTACTTATTAGAATTCATTTAGGGCTTGGATCCAATTTAGAAGGCTTTTAATTGATTTTTAAGCTTTTTGCATGTAAGCCTTTTTAGCCTTTATGACTTAGGCCTTATTCTTACTTAAGAGAGAGTTGGCCCAAGTGAAACCCTAACCCTAGAGACCCCTATCCTGGCCGCCCACAGCAGTACACCCTCCCCTCTCTTTTCATTTGTGAAGTTTAGACTCCACAAGTGAACCCTAGTAGATCTCCTCCTCAAAAAATCCCATTTTCTTCATCCGGAGTCCGTTTCTCCCCAAACGAACTCCGTTGCACTCATCTAGAAGAGGAGGATCTGTGGAGCAATGCTAACGAGGAGGCGGAGGCAATTGCTTGAGGGGAATCGACCGACACGACAACCGAGGGACTCCGTTTATTGAGTTTTCGACACTCAATAGGTAAACCCTTTTCTACCATAGTTATTCTGGAATTTATTTCATTTTTGCATCCATATAGGTGCCCTAGACTTGTCCATATAGTTTGGTTGGATTTTGACTTCGTTTGATAGCGGTATCGGACACATGTCGGTCCTTTACAGCACGTGTTCGACGAAATGCCGCTTAGGATAGGAAGTTGTTGTTTTTCGATTCTGTCTTCATGGACGTTTAGATAATATCATTCTTAGAAACTTTTGTGAAGACGGATTTGAAATCGATGACTTTTCAGCGGCGTTTCGGGCATCGGACGCACGTACACGGATCCCGTGCACGAGGCCGTGCATGCCCTGCCGTCAGCGTGTTGTATCTTGATGTACAGACCTTATTTTTACCTAAATTTTCTTGAGAACATGGAGGCAATCTCTGCCCCCATGCTCCTAAAATTTCACGGCTTCTCGTTGAGCGAGCGCGGAGAAATTCGACGTGCATCATTCAGCCGCACTGTGCACTCGGGCTGATTTTTGTCGCTGAAATGGACTTCGTACGCGCTATCGACGCGACGAGGACCCATTCCAGGACCTGGAATGCGTCGACCTATACCTAGACTACCTGAGGGACCAACCCCGAGTCGTGGCGTGGCCCGACGAGCGAGCCACGGAGGCCGAACCGCGCGCACGAGGGCACGCACGGGCGCGCGCGAGCAGCAAACCGTGCGTGTGTGCGGGGCTGCGTGCGTCGCCTCGCTGCAACTTGTCGTCGTGTTGCCGTGTCCTAGACCTACCCCAGGACCGCCCTAGCTACGTGCATGAGCACGGGGCTTTTTGTTGTGTATGCGACGCTCAATCGAGCGAGAACGCATGCATACGTGCACGTTGACACGTGGTATCGAGTTTTTCGATACGCGTTCTGTGGACACGATACAGACACGATTTCGGACACGGAAGTACCCGAGCGCATCACGTAGGTTGAGACCAACGTGTATGCCGAGTTTCGCGGGTTCATTTTGTGTATATCTCATTTTGGGTCGTTGTGTGAAAAATGGGTTTTTTTCCTTTAAATGCAAATTTGAGTTTGAATATGATATTTTGTTTTCCAGGAATTTAACTTATAAAATCTGGGTTTTTAGTATGTATATGAGGTTTTGGATTTGTGAGAACCAACTCTTGGATTTATTTCATATTTTTCTATCAATTATGAGCATATGTGCTTTTCTTTGTAGCTATGTATATATGTAATTATATATATATAAGTAAGACTCCGTTGAAGCTCATTGCAAGCATATATGTTGAGAATGGCTCGAAGGGAATTAATCCCAGATTTGGATTCATTAGAACTATTTCAAACCATGTGTCATTTCTTCCAAATGAGCATATGTATGTATATAAGAGTATATTAAAATGAGGCATACCATGGTTGAGTTTTGATGTTTTTAATCTCAGTTTTGACTCACTTCAGTAACCTACAGGTATCACACACACACACAATCATTTGTCAGAATAAGAGTAGGCTTGTGTTGTGAATACATGTGTATGTATATATACCTATATGTGTATAGTTAGTATGCTTGAGAACCCATCTTAGAGTAGATCATAGTTGTGGTTGTAACCATAGGAGTTCTAGGACAGATTTGGTTTGTCATTTTGAGCCTAGTTTAGTCGAATTGGCCGACAAGTTGACCAAGTTGACAAAAGTCAACTTTAGGTCAAACTTGATCCAAATCGACTCAAACGAACTCCGAATGACCTAGAATTTTGTGTATGACCTAAAAATTAGTAGACGGACTAGTTGACCAATGTTTGACAAGATTTGACCAGCGTTGACCAGGTTTGACCAGAGTTGACCAAGGGTTGACTTTGACCAAAAGGGACCTAGAAGCGTGTAGTCTTGCATTGTAGCTATTTCTTTTGATATTTTAGACTTGGTTGTGACCTATGTATACTTTAAATAGGTTTATATCGCCCCAGTTTAGCTACACTTCATCATCAGCAGTTCAGTTTGCCAGGCGAGTACATTCTCTGATCTTTTCATACTTGTTTGGATATGTTCTCTTGTTATAGACTAGTATACTTGATGCTGACACGATGTTCACACGGATTAGTACCCTATGGATCTTTTCATGCAATGTTATCCCCTCGGATACATCGAGTATATCTTGTTCATGTACTTTATCGTGTTCATCATGTACTCCATGTATTCATATTTATCCATGTACACTCATATGTTATTCATGTACACTCATGACCATATGAGCTCCATGTATAAAGTAGTTGTTATCCATGTGCAATAACATATCATGTATTGATCCTTCTGAATGATTAGGGGCAGGGAGAGTGTAGTTGGTTATGTGATCATTATCCCCAGTAGGTATCCATGTGCAACTCCATAGTTTATCCATGTGCAACCCAACCTGTTTACATAACCAATTTTATGCTCTAAATCACGTAGATAATTATATTTCTCTATTTATCATAGTCATATCTAGTCGTGATATTCTCTCTCTTGTTGATTTTCTTTACAGCATTTCATGTATAATTTTCTATAGCTTGCTTTATATGTCCAACCCTGATATGAACTGTTGTGAGAGATATGTGCTCGTTCCGTCCTGATTGGGCATGTTGAAAATTTTATAGGTGATGATGAAGAGTTCTGTCCTACTTATTATGGCATTGGCTTAGATGACACTGGTGACGTGGACCCTCAGGAGGATCCAGCAGTCGCTGAGGACTTGCCCATAGTCTAGCTGAGACTTAGTATTTTAATGTCTTTTTATTTGAGACATTATGAGTTGTACTTTGAGATTTTTTTCTGGTGGTTCACACCTAGACCTTTTATTTATATCTGTGACTCTCTTAAGATTTATTCTTCTATTCCATCTTAGTTGTTGTGATTGAATTACTTATTATTTTATTCTCCATTCGGAGCATATTCTAGACTGTGTTAGATATTGTGACCCAGGACAGCGTTCTACCGTCGACACTGTGGCGTAGGCTGGGCGTACATAACTTTTCGTGCCCTTTCACTGGGTGCGGGTCGTGACACATTTTTAGTGGTGGCCCATGCAGGTCCAATCACAACTAGTATGATTTTGTAGTGGTACTCGAACTAGAGTATCATTACAGCTTGCAGTAGGATATAAGATATAAGTTAAGGTACTCAATCACGTTAGAAAAACTCTTATCAAATTCTTGCTGTTAATTATCTCCTTTTGAAAACAACTGTCTTCCTTTGACGATTTCGCTTCTTTTTCAGTAATTGATTCTTTGTTTGATCTGTCTTTAGTATGGTGGAGACACGATCGCAGCGCTCTGGTCTTAGAGATACTACTGAGAGGTCTGCTACTTCTCGTCCGACTCAGCAGGACCCAGGGACCACAGTGCCTCTTGTTCCAGCTCAGGTGGGCCCGTCTGCAACTTTTGGGGGTGCTCCTCCACCGGTTCCGAGGACTACCCCAGGAGTTCAGGGGATGCTACCACCACCACCCCAGGGGACAGTTGATGTGGCACAGTGTTTCACCTTCATGCAGCAGATGATGGAGACACAGCGACGCTAGACAGAGGACATGAGGCAGGGCATTGATAATGCCCACCAGTTAGCGATGGTGGCAGTGGAGAAGGTGACTGCCCAACCCCAAGAAGGGCAGATCTAGCCATACCAGCCGAGGACTCCAGGTATTCAGGATTTCCAGAAGATGAGGCCGCGAGACTTCAAGGGTACGGAGGGTATCCTTTACGCGGACGACTGGATCGAGCACATAGAGGAGATTTTCTGTTTCGCAGAGATACCGACTAGACTCCAAGTGGAAGTAGCAGGCAGCATAATGCAGGACCTTGCCCACACTTGGTACCAGACCGACCCCAGGGTTGGTACTACGGGGCAAACTTGGAAGGCTTTTAAGAAGCTTTTCAAGGAGAAGTTCTTCCCCGACACTGCACTTGGCGCGTTGGAGACGCAGTTTGAGAACCTGGTTCAGGGGAACCAGACAGTAGAGGAGTACGCCGGGAAGTTCTGTCGCCTTGGCAGATTTGTGGAGGGCCTTAGCAAGACAGCGCAGGCTGGAGATTCAGGAAGGGCTTGGTTAAGGAAGTCAAGTCCTTAACCAAGAGCAACAGGAATGCTACATTTGAGGAGATTTTGATGGAAACCATGGCAGCAGAGGATGATCTGGAGCTGAAGCAGAAGTGAGGTCGTGATTCACATGCAACCGGTGGTAGTGGAGGACCGGCCAAGAAGCCCCATTTTCAGCATCAGCATCAGCAGAGGCCTTTCCAGCAGCAGCATAGGCCGTTCCAGCAGGCACAACAGAGACAGGGTCAGGAGGCACCGAGACAGCAGCAGGCCACCATTTGTGACTTCTGCAAGAAGCCAGGAAATATGTGGAATGAGTGCAGGAAGAGGTTAGGCAAGTGCCTACTCTGCGGTTCATCGGAGCATCAGTTGAGGGAGTTCCTGAGGCTTTCGGGCGTAAAGAATAGGGAGCAGGAACCAAGGCTCCAGTGGAGCAGCAGAGGGGACCATTACCGACTCAGCAGCAGAAGTTTGTCCAGCACCAGCAGCAGACTAGAGGAGGCCAGCAGGGACAAGCTTTCGCCATGGCAACGGAGGATACCGAGGCAGCAGTCAATCTGATAGCAGGTTCTGTTCTTATAGACTCTTTTCCCGCATTCGTATTATTTGATTCGGGTGCTTCCCATAGTTTTGTGTCTGTATCATTTGCCATTAGACACCAGCTTTCTTCTGAACCTTTTCCTAGGACTTGCAAGATCACGACTGGGGGTGGTATTATCCTCGTCCGTGATGTTTGCAAGGATCGGAGAGTAGTTTTGGGAGGCCGAGAATTGGATGTGAGTCTGCTCGTAATGCTATTACCGAACTACTATATTGTACTCGATATGGATTGGTTGAGCAGGCACCATGCCAGTATAGATTATCGCGGTGGTAGAGTTCTTTTCAGCATGCCAGGAGAGCCAGAGTTCGAGCTCACCAAGCGGGAGTCAGAGCAGAGCAGCGGAGTTTTCTGTGGAGTTTCAGCAGTGGAGCAGAGCGTGCCACATCCACTGATAGCTGAGTTTATGGATGTGTTTCCAGAGGAGTTGCCAGGGTTGCCTCCGGACAGGGATGTGGAGTTCTCTATAGACTTGGTACCCTGCGCAGAGCCGATATCTCAGCATGTCTGTAGAGTGAACAACAATGAGCTTGTAGAGTTGAAGAAGCAGGTGGATGAGTTGCAGGATAAGGGCTTATCCGATCGAGTTCTTCACCGTAGGGTGCGCCAGTACTCTTTGTACCAAAGAAGGATGGGTCGGTACGGATGTGTATCGACTACAGGGCACTCTGTAGGAACCCTAGAGGGGGGGAAATAGGGTCAAGCTAACTAATCAAGCACTTAGCACAAGCTAATGGGCAATTTAAAAATATAAGTGCAAGAGAAGAAGCAATAACAATACCGACACCCGATGTATCCTGGTATCCTCCCTAGAGGCACTCCAGTCCCGGAACTCTCTCCGGATTTATTCCACTATTTGAGCAAATAGTTACACACGAGTTTAGATCCGAAGAACTCACCAACTTCTTACACGAGAGTTTGGATACGAAGACTCCCCAACTTCAACCGAGAGTTTGGATACGAAGACTCCCCAACTTCAACCGAGAGTTTGGATACGAAGACTCCCCAACTTCAACCTTTCACAATAGGTTTTGATCTCCTTACAATAGGATGAAGATCTTACTTTTCAACTCAATAACTCTAACACAATTTGTGGATGGCAAGTGAAAGCTTTGTAGAGTTGTATGTGGATAAGCTTTGGTGGTTTAGGAATTTTTAGGCTCAAAGCATCAACCTTGAATGAAGGGGTTCAAGGCTATTTATAACCAAAGCATTGAAAAGAGCTCAAGGCAACTTTTCAGTCCACGAACCGGCATACCGTCGGTATGATCCGGCATACCGGCGGTATACCGGTCTGGGATTACAACGGCTAGAAATATAGCCGTTAGGATCATTAATGGCTGGAAATCCGACCGTTGGAATTTCAACGTTTCGGAAGCGGTATACCGTCGTTATGGACCGGTATGCCGTCGGTATGCCGATTTTGTAAACAAAAACTTTCTGTGAACAAAAATCGGTATACCGTCTGTATACACCGGTATACCGTCGGTATGCCGTCGATATACACCGGTATACCGTCGGTATGCCGTTTTCCACCAAAAATGATCCTGGGCTTATTTCTGCCCTAGCTTTCGATTTTGCCATCCATTTCTTGTGTTTACAATAATTCCTAAGACTCATTACAGACTCCAGATAAACTTAGGCAGGTGCAGGCTTCTTCAGAGTCTTGAAATGATGATGGCATGGCTTGGCTTCTTCCTTTGATAGGTGCTGGTTTTTTCCCTTGGCGGCAGCTGTCCAAAGATATCCAGTTTGTAAAAACTGAATACCTTTCGGGGGCTTCGTATCCAAAGATATCCAGCGGAACCCTCGGTGCGTGGCTCCAGAGATGTCGTCGGGTGGTTCAGAAAAATCTTGTGGGATCCATCGTCTTTGGCCCACCATAATTTCTTCATTGCATTGCATATGTCCACATTGATCTTGCTAATAGCTTTTCTGCAAATACATGTTAGACGAACAAAGCAATATACATGATAAGATAAAAGCACATTAGGACTATGCGAAGTTTAAGTATCAATGCTATAGTGATAGCATAAATATTAGTGATATCATAATGTTAAACTTAATTGAATAACCATAATCAAAACATAGTTCTGATTTTGGTAGCTCAATTAAATTTAACATATATAAGCTCATATCACTAATATGTAAACCAATAGGCACATATCACCAAAGGTATAAGTATAAGTAGAAATGCTATAGCGATAGTATGAAGATTAGTGATAATGAAATGCTAAACTTAACATATTAACCATATTCAAAAACATGATACAATCATTGGGCTAACAATCTCCCCCTTTTTGATTATGGCAAATCGGTTAGGTTTAGTATGGACAAAATAGATGCATGTATCACTAATATACACAAGACATAAGCAATATCACTAAAAGCATACTACTTAGATTACTTATAAAAGCATACTTAAACTTACTTCTCCCCCTTTGACATGATAAAAAATAGGCTCCCCCGTACTAAGAGATAAAATGAAATCAATCTCAAGCATAGAAATCAGAGCATGGAGAACTTATAGACAATCATGATCAAGATAAACTAATGAAAAACAATGGGAGAAGTGTGTAAAGACAAGTGTATAAAACTACATGCCAAATGTAGAGTACTAAATAAAAAATTGCTTGTCAAAACACAATATGGTTGGTAAAACTAAAAGTATTTAAAAAAAAAGAAATAAGTAGTTTACCAACATAAAATCCAAGGAATAAATCCAAAACACAATAGGATATGAAATATTGCTCTAGTTTTGGGAAGAGAACTATGAAATAAAGGATTTCAAACAAAAGCCATGAGGAAAAGATAATTGCAACTAATAGATACCAATTTAGATATGACATTAAATAAACTTGATACCAATTGAAAAGATGTAACCATGAAACATTGATCAAAGAAACTATTAATAATCATAATTGTCCACAAATAAATAGTGGAACAAAATAAAAGAATGATCAATGTAAAATATTGCAATTGATATAAAGTAATATCATTATTTGCAAAATCTTTATGCTTAACCAAGTTCATGCATTTGAACTCAATTACCTTATCATGCTATATGAATACCCTTTAGATAAACATGAAGGTAAAGGAGAAAATTACTTGAGAAAGAGAAATTAAGTCGACTTGAATGCTCCCCCTCAAAGTACTACCAAAGGTGATAAAAATTATGAATTTTGGATAAGTCCTCAACAAGGAATGCCAAATCAATTAAGCATGAAAGAAAAGCCAAATTAACGAAAGCATAATATTCAACAAGATAGGATCTGAAAGTTAATATTAGCAAGATGATATATTTAACCCATATGAAAGAGAGAGATAAGTTAATAAGGACAATCACATACACTCTCATAAATCCTTCAAAATAAAAATATCATGACCTCAGTCAATAAGATATGAAAATGAAGAAAGTATGGGTCCATGATAAACTATGTATACGACATAATAGAGGGTATAGATGAAAAAAAAAAAATTATTTGCTCCCCCTCAAAATATGCGTAACTAGTTTCTAAGCACTCATAGCATCAAAATCTAGGGGTAAATCAACAATGGATTTCTCCCCCTTGCTCAATGCATATAAGGCTATAAAATCGTCAAAAGACGAATAATGTCATCTTTAGTAAAGAGAAGATATCCAATTAATAGCCACTAAAGATGAAAAATCAAAAAAATATTCCAATTAAGCACATATAATCAAAAGATGACATACATTTGTCTATATAGAAGGATCTCATAATTAAATATGATAGATCAATGTATGTTATCCTTTGAGAAAATGTCATCATGAAAAAGAATAAGGTCAGTTAAGAACAATCATGATGATAGACAGGATATAGCTCAAAAATAAAATAAAAATAAAACTCAAACATCATGTCCATGATTATCTAATTAAGAAAGAATCAACCAATTTATTACTTTACATGGACTAGGTATTTTTTATCACATATGTACCCATCAACCGGGTAATATACAAACTTTGCTACTTCTAAATGAAAGACCAATAAAGTTCAAATAGCAAAGACACTATGTGATAATCCATGAGTAGTCAAAGTAGAGTAGTAAATTAACTTGACATTTACAAAATTAGATAGTTTAGGACTACTCAATCATTAGGATCATTCATAAAGAAAACAAATGAATAAATATGATCTAATGAATCTTATCAAGAGAAAATCACAAATCCAAAAAAAATCTCACAAATCAATAAAAAAAATAGAAAAGAGTCATTCTCATTTAAATGATTGCAATTATAATCAAGAGGAGATGTAGAAGATAATATGATAAAATCATGACTCAAATGTGAGAGAAATTTAAGAGACACTTGCTAATGACTAGTATGGAAAAAAGTTAAAACAAGGAATCACAAACCTCTAAGAGAAAACAAGATCTAATAAAGAATTTGTAAAACTAGTTTTAGAGATCAAGCATATCACAAATCTTGTTTTTGTAAACTAGCATATCATATAGATTGAGGTATAGGAATATAGCTAGATGTGTGAAAGTGAGCCAAAATTATATAGCTTAATAGTATATCACAAATAAGCAAACTATATAATCCAAATAAGATTAATGAGGGAAGCCATTAACAAGATAAATGTGCTCATTAAATCTTAAGTCACTAACACTAAAAATACTTGCTTAAGCAAGGAGTTCACAAAGAGGAAAATACATTTTGAATGAACAAAATGATTTATAGACTCTTTACTAAGCAAGGATAAGAGTATAAGATGACAAATAAATGAATTAGACTCTTATCAAGTATAGGCCAAAAGAGATATTCATGAAAACGTAATAAAGTAAATCTTTTTACCAAATATTGAGATTAACCCAAGATAATAAAATGATAGATCGATCTAGAGAATGCAAAATATTATAACCATTGTGAAATAAGTGTATTCTCTAGAAATGGAAAATTTCAACATAAAAGCTCAAACCATAGTAGCTAAAGTCATAAGAAATATGATGTAACAATTACATGTATTCTCATGTGCTACAAAAACTATTGGGCAACAATAATTCAAAAAGAAGCGTAAACCCAAGGAATGAGCAATGAAAGATCATTAAGATCAAGAAAGCTAATTAAGAGCTAAAGATAGCAAGAGACACATTCTTCAAAAGCTTTCATAGTGCACCATAATAAAATATATAAAATAAACTAGAAAAAGTGCACTAATTAAGGAGGTAAATATAAAAACAAGACAAAGCACAAAACCATGTGATTCTTAAAAGAACTTCCATAAATAGTCAAGTGCAAGACATAAACAAATATTTTCTCTCAACATCCTAACTTAAAGGGTATAAAACAAATAAATATCAAAAGTTAGGAATCATTTATATATATAAAACTATATATATCACGAATAGGCATACATGAAAAGATCAAAAATCAATAAGAACATGTATCCATAATGCCAACCAAAAAGTCAAGAAGATATCATCAAAAGAAGACTTTAAGGAAGAAGCTAATTGATTCAAGGAGAATAAATTTGGTCAAGGGAATCAATAGCTAAGGTATGAGAAAAGCACAAGTTTGAAGGTAACAAGTATATTTAAATACTCTTCAAGTCAATATAAAACTTTCGCTTAACTCATATGCCCATATAAAGATATTTATAAAAAAAAATATCAACATAAGAAATACATGATCTACATAGAGATGGAATTTTTTTTTAATGAATATAGTCATGTATCCTTAATGAATGTTTGAAAAACTATCCCAAATTCAAAACACATATAAATAATCTTTATTAGGCAAAGACATAATTGATTCATAAGATGTTTAATCAAAATAAAACATGAGAATCAATTATGAATATATTATGTGAGCACAAGTTTAAAGTGAAAGTATAAGTATATACTTGTCAAGTGATAAGAAGCTTGTGCTAAACATATATATTCACAAATACCGATTAAGATAAATATGACATATTAAAAATAAACCGGCAAGAAGTAACTATTTCAAAAACTTTAAAGACGGAGAGTTAAAATTATATTAACTCAAATCAAAATCAAGCTCCTATGGACTAGAGTGATATGCATGCTTTATAAATAAAGATTAAGAAAAACGAGCATGCATATATAAATGTGTCACACTAATAGAGAATAAGTGATAAACTACATAGTATGAACTAATCATTTAAGTCGAGTAACTAGTCATGCTAGATAAAGAATTAATAAGAAAATTAACTAAGAATGCTAGAATTGTATCTCACATTGATTTATATAAAAGCTGGCAACTAGAGGATATCAATGTGAGCTAGTAGCAAGACATCAAGAGAAACATGCTAGATTCTACAAATATAAATAATTTAAAGAGAATCGCTTAGAATGTTACCAAAGTGGCTCTAGTGGCCACGCTTGTGTTGGTGCAATTGCTTGGAAGATGACCATTGAGCTTTGCAACCACCAACACGCTCCTCGGTACTATGTCCCGATACAAGAAGCTCCACCTACAACATTAGGCGAAGACTTTGGTATCCAAATAAACTTGGATCCACATTTATTAGCTTTAGGGACCCATATAGCACTTACTCTAGCATTGGTAGTAAAGGTCCTACGAATAGGGCATGTAAAGCTCATGTGTCCAATACGAGAGCAATAGAAGCATCTAATGCTAGTGTGTGCACATGTATCATAATGTTAAACTTAATTGAATAACCATAATCAAAACATAGTTCTGATTTTGGTAGCTCAATTAAATTTAACATATATAAGCTCATATCACTAATATATAAACCAATAGGCACATATAACCAAAGGTATAAGTATAAGTAGAAATGCTATAGCGATAGTATGAAGATTAGTGATAATGAAATGCTAAACTTAACATATTAACCATATTCAAAAACATGATACAAGCATTGGGCTAACACACTCAACAGCCTCACGATCAAGAACAAGTACCCGCTGCCGAGGATCGATGACCTGTTCGATCAGCTGAGCAGAGCGAAGGTATTTTCCAAAATTGATCTGAGGTCAGGCTATCATCAGGTAAAGGTAAAAAAGGAGGATATTCTGAAGACAGCTTTCAGGACTCGGTATGGCCAGTTTGAGTTCATGGTAATGTCGTTTGGGTTAACTAACGCCCCGGCGGTGTTCATGAACTTGATGAGCAAGGTGTTCCACCAGTACTTGGACAAGTTTGTGGTGGTGTTCATCGATGACATTTTGGTGTATTCGAAGACCCCGAAGGAGCATGAGGAGCATTTGAGAGTGGTTTTGGAGACTCTTAGGAAGGAGCAGCTTAATGGCAAGCTCTCGAAGTGTGAGTTCTTCTTGGATCGAGTTGATTTCCTAGGTCATGTGGTGACCAAAGATGGGATCTCAGTTGACTCGAAGAAGATCAGAGCAGTTGAGGCGTGGATAGCAACGAGTTCAGTCGTAGAGATCATGAGCTTTCTGGGATTGACAGGATACTACAGGAGGTTTATTTAAGATTTCTCCCGGATTGCAGAGCTATTGACTAGGCTAACCCGGAAGGATGCAGAGTTCGTCTGGTCAGAGGAGTGTCAGGTTGCTTTTGATGAGCTGAAGAAGTGACTGACGACAGCCCCGATTTTGACATTACCATCAGGATCAGGCGGGTTCACTATCTACAGTGACGCCTCAGGGAAGGGTTTAGGTTGTGTCTTGTAGCAGCATGGGAAGGTGATTGCCTATGCGTCCAGGCAGTTACGTTCGCATGAGAAGAACTACCCTACCCATGATTTGGAGTTGGCAGCAGTTATCTTTGCTCTAAAGCTGTGGAAGCACTATCTAAACGGAGAGCGCGTGGAGATCTTCACAGACCATAAGAGCTTGAAGTATGTATTTACACAGAAAGAGCTCAACATGAGGCAGAGCAGATGGTTGGAGTTGATGAAGGACTTCGACATTTCATTGCAGTACCATCCAAGTAAGGCCAACGTGGTTGTCGATGCCTTGAGTAGGTATCTGGTAGCTATGTGCTTGACGATGGATCGTCACTTATTAGCAGATTTGGAGTGCTTAGGGATCGAGGTAATCATGCCAGGAGTTCAAATGCAGATGTGGGACCTTCAGATTTAGTCAGACTTGATGGAGAGGATCAAGTCAGCTCAGTTCGACGATGTTACTTTGCGGTGTATCCGAGAGTAGGTTCGAACAGGATTATCGGATGAGGAGTTCGTCATTGCAGAGGACGGCACCTTGAGGCACGGTTCCAGACTGTGTGTGCCTAGCAGAGAGCTTCGGGAGCAGGTCATGCATTAGGCCTATCGCTCTCAGTACACTATGCATCCAGGTGCCAACAAGATGTATAGAGATTTGAAAGAGCATGTATGGTGGTATAGGATGAAGCGGGAGGTAGCACGCTTCGTAGCCAGGTGTCTAGTCTGTCAGCATGTTAAGGCAGAGAGGCAGAGGTTAGGAGGACTGTTGCAGCCATTGTCCATTCCGGAGTAGAAGTTGGAGCACATCACGATGTATTTTGTTTCTGGATTATCGCGTTCACCAGGAGGAAAAGACGCGGTTTGGGTCATCGTGGACAGGTTGACCAAATCGGCCCACATTTTGCCATTCAAAGTGGGGACGTCTACTGAGAAGCTAGCGGAGTTGTATATGCGACAGATTGTCAAGATACATGGAGTTCCGGTGAGCATTGTCTCGGATCAGGATAGTCACTTTACTTCCCATTTCTGGCGGAGTCTGCATACTAGTTTGGGCACTCAGCTCAAATTCAGTACTGCATACCACCCTCAGACGGACGGACAGTCGGAGAGTACTATTCAGACTCTCGAGGACATGATGCGAACTTGTGTTCTGAATTTTGGAGGATCATGGAAGGATCACCTGCACTTAGTGGAGTTTGCATATAACAACAGTTACCAGGCCAGCATTGGTATATCACCATTCGAGGCGTTGTACGGGCGTAGATTTCGTACTCCTTTGTCTTGGGATGATGTTGGAGAGCAAGATTTATTGGGACCTGAGATGGTTGTTGACGCAGTTGAGAAGGTAAAGCTCATCAGAGATCGACTTCGCGTGGCCTAGGACAGACAGCGGCATTGGGCTGATAGCTACCGGAGACCTTTGCAGTTTGAGGTATCGCTTATACTTAGGATTAGAATTTTGTTGTTTGTGATTTTTGTTGTTTATGTGATTGTTTTTAGTTAATTGAGACCATGCTTGTGCTTGGTTGGAGATATGGTATTCTTGAGGATTTCACCGACTCGAGGCACTATTCGGTTCGGTGGAGGGGGAAACTTAGTCCACGGTACGTCGGACCTTTCATTATCAGCGGAAGGGTCGGTGACGTGTCATACAGACTGGACTTGCTCCCTTCCTTAGCGGGAATCCACAATGTATTTTATGTATCGCAGTTGAGACAGTATGTGGCAGATCCTAGCCATGTACTGGACCATTTCGAGATTGAGGTGGGCCCTACTCTCAGTTATCCAGAGCAGCCTGTAGAGATTCTGGATCGACGGAAGAAGGTGTTGCGGAACCAGTCGATATCCTTAGTTCGCGTATCTTGGAGGTATCACTCTCCAGGAGAGTCCACCTGGGAGAGCGGATGAGATGCGCGAACGATACCCCTATCTTTTCCAGTCTTGAGGTATGATTTTGTCCTTTCTTAATCATACAGTTTGTCTTTAATTTCGAGGACGAAATTATTTTAAGGGGGTAGACTTGTAGCATCCACTTTTTCATAGAAAGGGTATTTTAGTCATTTTAGCCATTTTGGCCATTTTGTGATTTTCTAGATATTTTGAATTGTGTTGTGCTAGCAACTGGTTTAACCTTAGTGGACATTGTATAGGAGCCTAACCATGTCTTAGAAATTATTATTTTTACTTATTAGAATTCATTTAAGGCTTGGATTCAATTTAGAAGGCTTTTAATTGATTTTTAAGCCTTTTGTATGTAAGCCTTTTTAGCCTTTTTGACTTGGGTCTTATTTTTAATTAAGAGAGAGTTGGCCCAAGTGAAACCGTAACCCTAGAGACCCCCATCTTGGCTGCCCACAGCAGTATACCCTCCCCTATCTTTTCATTTGTGAAGTTTAGCCTCCACAAGTGAACCCTGGTAGATCTCCTCCTCCAAAAATCCCATTTTCTCCCCAAACGAACTCCGTTGCACTCGTCTAGAAGAGGAGGATCTGCTGGAGCATTGCTAACAAGAAGGCGGAGGCAATTGCTTGAGGGGAATCGACTGACACGACAACCGAGAGACTCCGTTTATTGAGTTTTTGACACTCAATAGGTAAACCCTTTTTTACCATAGTTATTCTAGAATTTCTTTCATTTTTGCATCCATATAGGTGCCCTAGACTTGCCCATAAAGTTTGGTTGGATTTTGACTTCTTTGATAGCGGTATCGGACACGTGTCGGTCCTTTACGGCACATGTTCGACGAAATGCCGCCCAAGATAGAAAGTTGCTATTTTTTGATTATGTCTTCATGGATGTTTAGATAATATCATTCTTAGAAACTTTTGTGAAGACGGATTTGAAATTGATGACTTTTCAGCAGCGTTTCGGGCATCGGACGCACGTGCACGGATTACGTGCACGAGGCCGTGCATGCCCTGCCGTCAGCGTGTTGTATCTCGATGCACAGACCTTATTTTCACCTAAAATTTCTTGAGCACGTGGGGGAAATCTCTTTCCCCATTCTCCTAAAATTTCATGGCTTCTCGTTGAGCGAACGTGGAGAAATCTGACGTGCATCGTTCAGCCGTACTGTGCACTCGGGCTGATTTCTGTCGCTGAAACGGACTTCGTACGCGCTCTCGACGCTACGAGGACCCATTCCAGGACCTGGAATGTGTCTATCTATACCTAGACTACCCGAAGGACCAACCTTGAGTCATGGCATGGCCCGACGAGCGAGCCACGAAGGCCGAACCGTGCGCACGAGGGCACGTGCGGGCGTGCGCACGCAGCAGGTCGCGCGTGTGTGCGGGGCTGCGTGCGTCACCTCGGCGCGACATGTCGCCGTGTCCTAGACCTACCCCAGGACCCTCCTAGCTACGTGCACGAGCACGGGGCTTTTCGTTGTGTGTGCGACGCTCAATCGAGCGAGAACGCACGCATACATGCACGTTGACACGCGGTATCGGGTTTTTCGATACGCGTTCTGTGGACACGATACGGACACGATTTCGGACCCGGGAGTACCCGATCGCATCACGTAGGTTGAGACCAACGTGTATGCCAAGTTTCGCGGGTTCATTTTGTGTATATCTCATTTTGGATCGTTGAGTGAAAATGGGTTTTTCCTTTAAATGCAAATTTGAGTTTGAATATGATATTTTGTTTTCCAGGAATTTAACTTATAAAATCTGGGTTTTTAGTATGTATATGAGGTTTTGGACTTGTGAGAACCAACTCTTGGATTTATTTTATATTTCCTATCAATTATGAGCATATGTGCTTTTCTTTGTAGCTATGTATATATGTAATTATATATATATATATATATATATATATATATATATATATATATATATATATATATATATATATATATATATATATACTTACGCTGAGCCTTGCGCTGCCGACCTGAGGAAACCCTAATCCTTGTCCACCGACACCGACGTGGCCTTTGGCCGGGCCGGGGTCCCTAGGGCCACCTGAACCATTTGGTCGGTGGTCTCCCAGTTTTGAGTAGTTGTAGGGTTAATGGCGGCCAAGTCTTTTGCAGAGGCGGTTGTGGGGGCGCCGATCGTGCCATCCATGATCCCTCCGCGAACGATCACCTCCTTCAAGGGTGTTCCTGCAATCTCCTTTTCCGTGGAGGAAGAAGCTGCATTATCGGATCCACTCAAGTTTGCTTTGGTGGGAAAATTCTCTCATGCACGCCCGCCGATCGACATGATTCGAAAGGCGCTTGCAGGTTTTGAGTTCTCTGGATCTATTAAGGCTGGAGTTATAGATGAGAAACATGTGCTTATCCGGCCTTCTACTGAATCGAACTTTCTTCGTCTTCGTTCTAAGGAGGTCTGGTATATTGCTCGTGCTCCCATGAGGGTTTTCAAGTGGGATCCGAATTTTTCACCTTCTCATGAATCGCCAAAAATCCCTGTTTGGGTTACACTCCCGAATCTCCCTCATCATCTATATGCGAAGGACGCCCTTTTCGCCATTGCTTCTGTTTTTGGTCACCCTCTGAAAATTGATAAGGCTACAGCAGATCTATCGAGACCTAGTATGGCGAGAATTTTCATGGAGATAGATGCGTCCAAGCCACTTCAACAGCGTATTCGCATTAATTTGCCTAGTGGTAGTTTTTGGCAATTAATTGATTATGAGTCCACTCCGCTGTATTGTTCCCACTGCCGCCATCAAGGCCACATAGTTGATCATTGTAAGGTTAAACAGAAGGATAAGGGTAAGGAGCCTCAGCATGTTGAACCTGCCACTAGAACTCAGAAGTCTTCGCCTCCGATTGTACAACATATTCTTCAGCATGAAGTTATTGGCCAATCAAGCACTCAAGTTCAACCAGCACCTACACAACCCATACAATGCCAAGGGGTTAATACCCAGCAGACTGCTCTTGAAAATACATTGGTAACTGCGGTTGATGGGACTGTAGCCACCAAAGAAGTTGAGTTCCCACCGGAGAATGAGCCTATTCAAGACCTGGATGGGACTGCACCGGGTCTTGAACCCAATACTGACGTTGGTGAGGCGATTGCCAATGCTCCGGACCAAACTTCTCCTGTTGACCCTGTAGCAGAGGACACTCCGGATGGAGCGGCCGCTGACAGTGCAGAGGAGGGGGAGTTGTCCAGCTGGGCGGATGAGGTGGAGGCTGCACAAGCCGGTGAAGAAGGGGTCGCTGTGCCGCCGGCGACCAAAAAGAAAAAGCTACCAGAGCCGTCTAACCGCGTACTCCGTTCGGCCAACTCCACTAAATCGGGTAAACCCTCCGCCTTCTCTAATGTTTAACACCTTATGCTGGAACATTAGGGGAGTGGCTAATAAACTGGCTTTTAAAAGACTTAAGAATCTCTGTCGAGTGAACAAAGTGCAACTTCTTGCGGTCATTGAGCCGAAAGTTAATATGAACCCATTGAATCAGTACAAACTGAAGCTGGGGTTTGCGTCGGCTTTCAGTAATGATAAGGGGAACATATGGGTGATGGCTAGGGCAGGCTGCTTCCTTCATTTATTGGATGCTTTTAAACAAGCCATTACTGTTTCTTTTCAAAATGAGTGCTTGCAGGCGCCACTTATGTTTACTTTTGTGCACGGGCATGGGAAGAAGGAAGGTCGGCGATCCCTATGGGATAGGCTTCTCCAGTTGAGGAATGGGTATCAGTTACCATGGGCAGTTGGGGGAGATTTCAATGCTGTCACTTCCTCGGACGAGAAAGTTAGTGGTAGACCCCCATGCCAGGTCTCTATTCAGGAGTTTCTTAATTTCCAGATGATGGCTGGCTTAACGGATCTTCCTTTTTCTGGGAGCAAATTTACTTGGATTAAATCTAAAGTCGGGGACAAGCAAGGTTCTCGTTTGGATAGGATGATGGTTACGTCGGATTAGCTTGATTTGGCTCCACTGACAGTGGAGGAACACTTAAACAGAACTGAATCTGATCATGCTCCACTTCTTATCAAGCTATTATCTCCTCAGGATGGTGGGCGTAGAAGCTTCAGATTTCTCTCTTTCTGGACTCAACATGATTCGTTTATGCAGGTGGTTCAACAGGCATGGGGATCCGTGGATCATCCTAATGGGCTTGTTAGGGTTAGCATGCGATTGACTGCATGCAGAAGGGCTTTGTCCACGTGGAGCCATCTCACTTTTGGTAACATATTCAGGAAGTTAATAAAGCGGAGGACAATGTACTGGCTGCTGAATTGGAGTATGACAATGACAGGTCCAGTGAAAAGAGAAGACATTTGCTTCAAGCTACTGCTTTGTTGAAACAGCGGCATATCATTGTCGACTCTTTCTGGAAACAAAAGGCTCGCCTGCGATGGAATATTGAAGGAGATCGTAATACGAAATATTTCCATGATTGTGTTGGGAACAAACAAAGGAGATTGCGTATTCACCATATCTTTGATGATGCAGGAGTCCGCAAGCAGGAGTTATGCGATATTCAGCAGGTTGCCAATGCATATTTTGAGAATCAATATCAGTGCGATACTACTGTGGAGGATGAAGATCTTATGCAGGCTATTCCTCATCTTATTACTGTGGAAGACAATGATACTCTTATAGCAGAGCCTACAAAGGAGGAGGTGTTTGAGACCATACGTAGTATGGATGCTGATAGTGCTGGGGGTTTAGATGGATTCACGGTGGCTTTTTTCACCACATGCTGGCCTCTGATTGCTGATGATATTCTGGAAGCTGTCTCTCTATTTGTGGCAGGTTTTGAGTTACCTAAGGCGATTACCAGCACGACGTTAATTCTTATTCCTAAGAACCCTAATCCATCGAGGATGTCCGAATTCAGGCCTATTAGCTTATGCAATGTGGTGAATAAAATAATCTCCAAACTTTTAGCTAGAAGGCTGGGGCCTATCCTTCCGAAACTGATATCGCTTGAACAAAGTAGTTTTTGTTGACACAAAGTCACAGTCAACCAAATATTGACTACATTGACTAAATAATATCTGTATAAATTCAATACGACACACGACGTCTGCTTTCAGTTCGGGACAAACGACAGCTCAGTTTCCGACTCTCAGTATTTTTTCGAGTCTGTACTTTTATATTTCATTGAGTCTAGAAATATGTACTCTGAGTTATGCTGAGCTCTTGGAACTTGGTCTACAAGCCTACCCAAAATCCCAAGCTCCACCAAAATAAAATTGCCCACAAGTCCCACTTAGAATCACTCTGTGCTCTGGAGACAGAGTTCGGGCCGAACTCTGCCTCCACACAGAGTTCGGGCCGAACTCTGTCCCCTAGAAATCAGGAACCCTAATTTTAGGGTTAGCTGGTTGCTAGCTGTCCAACGGCCAATTTTTGAATTCTCCTACCCGAATTCTGGCCGAATTCTGCCTCAAAAATCAGTATAAATAGGGCATGAATTCTCTCATTTTGAATCACTCAATCTTCTCTTCTCTTCTCTCCTACAAGCTCTATAAGCCATACCCTTCCCATCTACTAGCCACAAGCCTTCTAAGTCTCGAGTGCTCAGCATCTCTCAGTTAGGATTCTTGTGCAAGAGTGAAGAAATCGCTTGGACAATTCCAAGCAATCGCCACTGCGATTCTCTGTAAGAAGTTGACGTGCTCTTCTGAAGTAAAGGCACGGGTTGTAAGCTACTATTTCACAAATAGTAGATTTAATCCTGAGCTAGAGTTCTCAGGCCTGGACTAGTCCTCCACGAGGGAAACCAGGTTAAAATTGCTGTGTTTGCGTATGCTCTCTTGTCTTTCATTTACATTCTGCATTTTACTCTGATTATTCATTGTTCGTGAAAGAGTAATTTTTTAATTGGTCATTATATATATATATACTCTATTCACCCCCCATCTAGAGTTGCCAAACTGTTCTTCAATTGGTATCAGAGCTCTGTTCTCTTTATAAGGACTAACATCCTAAGAGCTGATCCATGACAACCACACAATCCTTGATCTCCAATCATGGTGAAGGTCAGTCCACTCATAGGCCTCCCCTATTTGATGGGACTAACTACACATATTGGAAAACAAGGATGAGTTTTTATCTGAAGTCTCTAGACTTTGACCTGTGGACTGTCGTAACTGACGGTTACAAAAAGCCCGCCAGAATAGTTGTCGATGGTGACCTCACTGAGAAACCACACGACAAATATTCTAGTCGAGGAGAAGAAACATGCAAGTCTAGATGCTAGGGCTATTAATGCTTTATTCTGTGCTATAGACAGGAACGAGTTTAACAGGGTCTCTACATGCACCACTGCTCATGAAGTATGGAGACTTCTGGAAGTGACGCATGAAGGAACCACTCAAGTCAAGGAATCAAAGATAAGCCGTCTCACTCAAGAGTACGAAGCCTTCAAGATGAAGCCAAATGAGACGATCACTCAAATGTTTACAAGATTCCTCGACATCATCAACCCGTTATCCTCGCTTGGTAAGCAGTACTCAAACCATGAGAAGATCCGCAAGCTACTCAGAGGGCTACCAAAGATTTGGAACCCTAAGGTGACAGCCATCATAGAAGGAAATGATCTCACAAGTATGTCTATGGAGACGTTGATGGGCAAGCTCATGACTCACGAGCTTGACCTCAAGGACTTCGAAGAGCCTGCTCCGAAGACCAGGGAGATCGCACTCAAAGTTCATCGACGAAAGGTTGATCACGATGAGACTGAAGACGATATCTCAGATGATGAAGACCAAGCTCTCATGGTACGTAACTTCAAGAAATTCCTTCGCTTCAATCAAAGAAAGAAGGAACCACAAGAAGACGATGAAGAAGAGCCAACCTGCTATGGTTGCAAAAAGACTGGACACGTCAGAAGAGACTGTCCGCTCTTAAAGAAAAGCAACCGGTATGAAAAGCCCTACAAGAAGAACTCATCAAAAAGGTATGCCAACACAAGCATTTGGCATGAAAGCGAAGCAAGTGACTCCGAGGAAGAAAAGAACTCTCCTCAAGACAAAGCAAATGTGTGCCTCATGGCAAATTCCACCAAGGTATCAAACGAAACTTTAGATGACTTCTCTTTTGATGAACTTGGCGATGCTTTCACCGATTTACTTGATGATCACAAAAAGGTTATCGGTAAATACAAGCATGCCAAGGACAAAATCAAAAGTCTAGAAGATGAGATACAAAGAATTTCTTTACTTCTTGATAATGTTAGAAACACATCACCCACAAATGACACTGATGAAGTATCCAAGCTTAAATTAAGCTTACATGATGCTGAAGCACGCATTGAGCAACAAACTCAAAAAATCACTACTCTCAACACGTTGCTTGCTGAAGAAAAGAGTAGACACAAGATTTCCATGACTAAGATTTATGGCTTAAATATCAAGATTGATGAACTGTAAGCTATGTCTAAAAGATTAGAAACCAAATTGGGTAAACAGGTTGTTCAACCTCAAACCCAATCACATGGGCACAACACCACTCATACTAGTCAACCACGTCATTCTCATGCAGCACATAACCATGTATTTATATACACAAACTTTCACAAACCACGTGCACGTAAGAATATTCCTCATACTCATTATACTGCACAAAGACACAACCAATATCACTCTACACATAGACAAAGTCATCATACCATACCACATCAACATGCCATGCCACGTAGACAAAATCATCATGTTATGCCACATAAGCAAAATCATCATATCATGCCACAGCATCACACTATACCACACAGACATCATCATCATGTCACTCACTCTATGCATAGTCCTCATTACCATGCTAACTCTCCATATCATCCTCATCCTGTTGCTTATAGATATCATTCTCATGCTCCCAGTATAAATAAAAATGCTATCTGTACTTACTGTGGAATACATGGACACATCTCACCACAGTGTAGAGTTAGAAGATTGGTAGACAAGAAAATATATGCTTGGTTTCCAAAAACTAACTTTTCAGGACCCTCAAGAAAATGGGTACCAAAGGTCACATCTACTCTTGATGTAGGTGGACCTTCCCTCCTCAACTGAGAGTAAGTGGATTCTCGATAGTGGATGCTCGTGACATATGACGGGAGACGCAAATCTTTTTGCATCACTATCGATGAAAAGAGAAGGATACGTATCCTTCGGTAACAATCTCAAAGGGCACATAATAGGTAACGGTATCATTGGTCATCCTCCTTCTCCTGTTATAAAGGATGTCTGCCTAGTGACCGAGTTAAAGCATAACCTGCTCAGCATTAGCCATCTTGCTGATCATGGATATGATATTAACTTTAGACAAAACTGTTGCTATATCTATGATAGGTCAACAGGAGACATTACTTTTGAAGGGAAAAGAGAGGACAATATCTATATTTTCTATCTCTCTATAAATACTAACCATGCAGGTAGATGTTTATATGCCCACAAAGACGAACGACTACTTTGGCACCAGCGTCTCGGTCATGCCAACATGGATGCTATATCCAGGCTTTCTACCAAGAAGCTAGTGAGAGGATTGCCTGACATCACATTCAAAAAGGACACGGTATGTGCCGAATGTGAACTAAACAAGGCAACTAAATCCTCATTTCATTCCATCAACTCTGTAAGTACTACTAGACCCTTGCAATTACTTCATATGGATTTATTTGGTCCTAGTAGAATAGCTAGCCTTGGTGGCAAACTTTATGCTTTTGTTATTGTTGATGATTTTTCGAGATTTACTTGGGTTTTCTTTCTCGCTAATAAGAGCGACGCTATCTCTGTTTTCAAAGTTTTTGTAAATAAAGTTCAAAACGAAAAAGGCTACATGATTACTCGAATCCGAAGTGATCATGGAGGCGAATTCGTAAATTCAGATTTTGAAAGTTTTGTAATGCAAATGGTTTTGATCATGAATTTTCTTGTCCTAGAACTCCTCAACAAAATGGTGTTGTGGAGCGGAAGAATAGGACTCTTGGCGATATGGCTAGAGTCATGTTGAATAAATTTTCTCTTCCGAAATATTTTTGGGCAGAGGCTGTAAGTACAGCATGCCACATTTTGAATAGGGTGCTTATTCGTCCCATTTCGAAGAAAACACCCTATGAGCTTTGGTTTGGGAGAACCCCAAATGTTTCTTATTTTAGAGTTTTTGGCTGCAGATATTTTATCCTTAACACCAAAGACAACTTAGGCAAATTTGATGCCAAAGCTGACGATGGTATCTTTCTTGGTTATGCTGCCAAGAGTAAGGGATATAGAGTTTTCAATAAACGCTCACTTATTGTGGAAGAGTCAACAAATGTGACTTTTGATGAAGACAACAGTATAGCAAATACTCTTAATGATGACATTGAGCCATCAACTTCTACTCCAATGAATACTTCAACCGAAACTAATTCTCTGGAGGGTTTGCCTAAGAAATTCTCTTTCAAACCTTCTCATCCAGAAAATTTAGTCATAGGTGAAGTTTCACGTGGAGTTACTACTAGATCATCATTAAGAGACTCTGTTGCTAGCACTGCCTTCATTTCACAAGTAGAGCCTAAAAACATTTCTGAAGCTTTTACTGATGAATTTTGGATCTCTGCTATGCAAGAAGAACTCAACCAATTTGAGAGAAGCCAAGTATGGGAACTAGTTCCTAAACCGGCTAATCACTCAATAATTGGTACCAAATGGGTGTTTAGAAACAAAGTAAATGAAGATGGTTCAGTCACACGTAACAAAGCTCGTCTAGTAGCTCAAGGATACAACCAAGAGGAAGGTATCGACTACGATGAGACATATGCTCCTGTTGCTAGACTAGAATCCATTCGGATGCTTTGTGCTTTTGCCAATCATCAGAACTTTAAATTATTTCAAATGGATGTTAAAAGTGCTTTCTTGAATGGCTTTATTAAGGAGGAAGTTTATGTCAAACAACCCCCTGGCTTTGAAAATCACAAATTTCCCGACCACGTGTTCAAGCTAAAGAAAGCGCTTTATGGCCTTAAACAAGCCCCCAGAGCTTGGTATGAAAGGCTAAGCAGCTTCTTGCTTGAGAAAGGTTTTTCTAAAGGGAAAATTGACACTACACTGTTTATCAAATCTTTCAAAGACACCATTCTATTAATTCAGATTTATGTTGATGATATTATTTTTGGGTCTACTGATGAAACTCTTTGTCAAGAATTTGCCAAGTGTATGCAGACGAAATTTGAGATGAGCATGATGGGAGAGCTCAACTACTTTCTTGGTCTGCAAGTAAAACAACTGGCTAATGGAACTTTCATCTGCCAATCAAAGTACACCAAGGACATGCTGAAGAAGTTCGATCTTGACAACATCAAACCAATCAGCACGCCAATGGCCACTTCAACCAAACTCGAACCAGATGAGAGCGGCAAACCTGTTGATCAACGTAAGTATCGAGGTATGATAGGCAGCTTACTTTATTTAACTGGTAGTCGTCCCGATATCATGTTCAGTGTTTGCCTATGTGCTAGATATCAAGCTAATCCTAAGGAATCACACATGA
>JANAVB010024399.1:12557086-12818040 GCA_029216955.1 Iris pallida | reverse complement strand
TCAAGGCAACTTTCAGTCCACGAACCGGCATACCGTCGGTATGATCCGGCATACCGGCGGTATACCGGTCTGGGATTACAACGGCTAGAAATATAGCCGTTAGGATCATTAATGGCTGGAAATCCGACCGTTGGAATTTCAACGTTTCGGAAGCGGTATACCGTCGTTATGGACCGGTATGCCGTCGGTATGCCGATTTTGTAAACAAAAACTTTCTGTGAACAAAAATCGGTATACCGTCTGTATACACCGGTATACCGTCGGTATGCCGTCGATATACACCGGTATACCGTCGGTATGCCGTTTTCCACCAAAAATGATCCTGGGCTTATTTCTGCCCTAGCTTTCGATTTTGCCATCCATTTCTTGTGTTTACAATAATTCCTAAGACTCATTACAGACTCCAGATAAACTTAGGCAGGTGCAGGCTTCTTCAGAGTCTTGAAATGATGATGGCATGGCTTGGCTTCTTCCTTTGATAGGTGCTGGTTTTTTCCCTTGGCGGCAGCTGTCCAAAGATATCCAGTTTGTAAAAACTGAATACCTTTCGGGGGCTTCGTATCCAAAGATATCCAGCGGAACCCTCGGTGCGTGGCTCCAGAGATGTCGTCGGGTGGTTCAGAAAATCTTGTGGGATCCATCGTTTGGCCCACCATAATTTCTTCATTGCATTGCATATGTCCACATTGATCTTGCTAATAGCTTTTCTGCAAATACATGTTAGACGAACAAAGCAATATACATGATAAGATAAAAGCACATTAGGACTATGCGAAGTTTAAGTATCAATGCTATAGTGATAGCATAAATATTAGTGATATCATAATGTTAAACTTAATTGAATAACCATAATCAAAACATAGTTCTGATTTTGGTAGCTCAATTAAATTTAACATATATAAGCTCATATCACTAATATGTAAACCAATAGGCACATATCACCAAAGGTATAAGTATAAGTAGAAATGCTATAGCGATAGTATGAAGATTAGTGATAATGAAATGCTAAACTTAACATATTAACCATATTCAAAAACATGATACAATCATTGGGCTAACAATCTCCCCCTTTTGATTATGGCAAATCGGTTAGGTTTAGTATGGACAAAATAGATGCATGTATCACTAATATACACAAGACATAAGCATATCACTAAAAGCATACTACTTAGATTACTTATAAAAGCATACTTAAACTTACTTCTCCCCCTTTGACATGATAAAAAATAGGCTCCCCCGTACTAAGAGATAAATGAAATCAATCTCAAGCATAGAAATCAGAGCATGGAGAACTTATAGACAATCATGATCAAGATAAACTAATGAAAAACAATGGGAGAAGTGTGTAAAGACAAGTGTATAAAACTACATGCCAAATGTAGAGTACTAAATAAAAAATTGCTTGTCAAAACACAATATGGTTGGTAAAACTAAAAGTATTTAAAAAAAAAAGAAATAAGTAGTTTACCAACATAAAATCCAAGGAATAAATCCAAAACACAATAGGATATGAAATATTGCTCTAGTTTTGGGAAGAGAACTATGAAATAAAGGATTCAAACAAAAGCCATGAGGAAAAGATAATTGCAACTAATAGATACCAATTTAGATATGACATTAAATAAACTTGATACCAATTGAAAAGATGTAACCATGAAACATTGATCAAAGAAACTATTAATAATCATAATTGTCCACAAATAAATAGTGGAACAAAATAAAAGAATGATCAATGTAAAATATTGCAATTGATATAAAGTAATATCATTATTTGCAAAATCTTTATGCTTAACCAAGTTCATGCATTTGAACTCAATTACCTTATCATGCTATATGAATACCCTTTAGATAAACATGAAGGTAAAGGAGAAAATTACTTGAGAAAGAGAAATTAAGTCGACTTGAATGCTCCCCCTCAAAGTACTACCAAAGGTGATAAAAATTATGAATTTTGGATAAGTCCTCAACAAGGAATGCCAAATCAATTAAGCATGAAAGAAAAGCCAAATTAACGAAAGCATAATATTCAACAAGATAGGATCTGAAAGTTAATATTAGCAAGATGATATATTTAACCCATATGAAAGAGAGAGATAAGTTAATAAGGACAATCACATACACTCTCATAAATCCTTCAAAATAAAAATATCATGACCTCAGTCAATAAGATATGAAAATGAAGAAAGTATGGGTCCATGATAAACTATGTATACGACATAATAGAGGGTATAGATGAAAAAAAAAAATTATTTGCTCCCCCTCAAAATATGCGTAACTAGTTTCTAAGCACTCATAGCATCAAAATCTAGGGGTAAATCAACAATGGATTTCTCCCCCTTGCTCAATGCATATAAGGCTATAAAATCGTCAAAAGACGAATAATGTCATCTTTAGTAAAGAGAAGATATCCAATTAATAGCCACTAAAGATGAAAAATCAAAAAAATATTCCAATTAAGCACATATAATCAAAAGATGACATACATTTGTCTATATAGAAGGATCTCATAATTAAATATGATAGATCAATGTATGTTATCCTTTGAGAAAATGTCATCATGAAAAGAATAAGGTCAGTTAAGAACAATCATGATGATAGACAGGATATAGCTCAAAAATAAAATAAAAATAAAACTCAAACATCATGTCCATGATTATCTAATTAAGAAAGAATCAACCAATTTATTACTTTACATGGACTAGGTATTTTTTATCACATATGTACCCATCAACCGGTAATATACAAACTTTGCTACTTCTAAATGAAAGACCAATAAAGTTCAAATAGCAAAGACACTATGTGATAATCCATGAGTAGTCAAAGTAGAGTAGTAAATTAACTTGACATTTACAAAATTAGATAGTTTAGGACTACTCAATCATTAGGATCATTCATAAAGAAAACAAATGAATAAATATGATCTAATGAATCTTATCAAGAGAAAATCACAAATCCAAAAAAAATCTCACAAATCAATAAAAAAAATAGAAAAGAGTCATTCTCATTTAAATGATTGCAATTATAATCAAGAGGAGATGTAGAAGATATATGATAAAATCATGACTCAAATGTGAGAGAAATTTAAGAGACACTTGCTAATGACTAGTATGGAAAAAAGTTAAAACAAGGAATCACAAACCTCTAAGAGAAAACAAGATCTAATAAAGAATTTGTAAAACTAGTTTTAGAGATCAAGCATATCACAAATCTTGTTTTTGTAAACTAGCATATCATATATAGATTGAGGTATAGGAATATAGCTAGATGTGTGAAAGTGAGCCAAAATTATATAGCTTAATAGTATATCACAAATAAGCAAACTATATAATCCAAATAAGATTAATGAGGGAAGCCATTAACAAGATAAATGTGCTCATTAAATCTTAAGTCACTAACACTAAAAATACTTGCTTAAGCAAGGAGTTCACAAAGAGGAAAATACATTTTGAATGAACAAAATGATTTATAGACTCTTTACTAAGCAAGGATAAGAGTATAAGATGACAAATAAATGAATTAGACTCTTATCAAGTATAGGCCAAAAGAGATATTCATGAAAACGTAATAAAGTAAATCTTTTACCAAATATTGAGATTAACCCAAGATAATAAAATGATAGATCGATCTAGAGAATGCAAAATATTATAACCATTGTGAAATAAGTGTATTCTCTAGAAATGGAAAATTTCAACATAAAAGCTCAAACCATAGTAGCTAAAGTCATAAGAAATATGATGTAACAATTACATGTATTCTCATGTGCTACAAAAACTATTGGGCAACAATAATTCAAAAAGAAGCGTAAACCCAAGGAATGAGCAATGAAAGATCATTAAGATCAAGAAAGCTAATTAAGAGCTAAAGATAGCAAGAGACACATTCTTCAAAAGCTTTCATAGTGCACCATAATAAAATATATAAAATAAACTAGAAAAAGTGCACTAATTAAGGAGGTAAATATAAAAACAAGACAAAGCACAAAACCATGTGATTCTTAAAAGAACTTCCATAAATAGTCAAGTGCAAGACATAAACAAATATTTTCTCTCAACATCCTAACTTAAAGGGTATAAAACAAATAAATATCAAAAGTTAGGAATCATTTATATATATAAAACTATATATATCACGAATAGGCATACATGAAAAGATCAAAAATCATAAGAACATGTATCCATAATGCCAACCAAAAAGTCAAGAAGATATCATCAAAAGAAGACTTTAAGGAAGAAGCTAATTGATTCAAGGAGAATAAATTTGGTCAAGGGAATCAATAGCTAAGGTATGAGAAAAGCACAAGTTTGAAGGTAACAAGTATATTTAAATACTCTTCAAGTCAATATAAAACTTTCGCTTAACTCATATGCCCATATAAAGATATTTATAAAAAAAAATATCAACATAAGAAATACATGATCTACATAGAGATGGAATTTTTTTTTAATGAATATAGTCATGTATCCTTAATGAATGTTTGAAAAACTATCCCAAATTCAAAACACATATAAATAATCTTATTAGGCAAAGACATAATTGATTCATAAGATGTTTAATCAAAATAAAACATGAGAATCAATTATGAATATATTATGTGAGCACAAGTTTAAAGTGAAAGTATAAGTATATACTTGTCAAGTGATAAGAAGCTTGTGCTAAACATATATATTCACAAATACCGATTAAGATAAATATGACATATTAAAAATAAACCGGCAAGAAGTAACTATTTCAAAAACTTTAAAGACGGAGAGTTAAAATTATATTAACTCAAATCAAAATCAAGCTCCTATGGACTAGAGTGATATGCATGCTTTATAAATAAAGATTAAGAAAAACGAGCATGCATATATAAATGTGTCACACTAATAGAGAATAAGTGATAAACTACATAGTATGAACTAATCATTTAAGTCGAGTAACTAGTCATGCTAGATAAAAGAATTAATAAGAAAATTAACTAAGAATGCTAGAATTGTATCTCACATTGATTTATATAAAAGCTGGCAACTAGAGGATATCAATGTGAGCTAGTAGCAAGACATCAAGAGAAACATGCTAGATTCTACAAATATAAATAATTTAAAGAGAATCGCTTAGAATGTTACCAAAGTGGCTCTAGTGGCCACGCTTGTGTTGGTGCAATTGCTTGGAAGATGACCATTGAGCTTTGCAACCACCAACACGCTCCTCGGTACTATGTCCCGATACAAGAAGCTCCACCTACAACATTAGGCGAAGACTTTGGTATCCAAATAAACTTGGATCCACATTTATTAGCTTTAGGGACCCATATAGCACTTACTCTAGCATTGGTAGTAAAGGTCCTACGAATAGGGCATGTAAAGCTCATGTGTCCAATACGAGAGCAATAGAAGCATCTAATGCTAGTGTGTGCACATGTATCATAATGTTAAACTTAATTGAATAACCATAATCAAAACATAGTTCTGATTTTGGTAGCTCAATTAAATTTAACATATATAAGCTCATATCACTAATATATAAACCAATAGGCACATATAACCAAAGGTATAAGTATAAGTAGAAATGCTATAGCGATAGTATGAAGATTAGTGATAATGAAATGCTAAACTTAACATATTAACCATATTCAAAAACATGATACAAGCATTGGGCTAACACACTCAACAGCCTCACGATCAAGAACAAGTACCCGCTGCCGAGGATCGATGACCTGTTCGATCAGCTGAGCAGAGCGAAGGTATTTTCCAAAATTGATCTGAGGTCAGGCTATCATCAGGTAAAGGTAAAAAAGGAGGATATTCTGAAGACAGCTTTCAGGACTCGGTATGGCCAGTTTGAGTTCATGGTAATGTCGTTTGGGTTAACTAACGCCCCGGCGGTGTTCATGAACTTGATGAGCAAGGTGTTCCACCAGTACTTGGACAAGTTTGTGGTGGTGTTCATCGATGACATTTTGGTGTATTCGAAGACCCCGAAGGAGCATGAGGAGCATTTGAGAGTGGTTTTGGAGACTCTTAGGAAGGAGCAGCTTAATGGCAAGCTCTCGAAGTGTGAGTTCTTCTTGGATCGAGTTGATTTCCTAGGTCATGTGGTGACCAAAGATGGGATCTCAGTTGACTCGAAGAAGATCAGAGCAGTTGAGGCGTGGATAGCAACGAGTTCAGTCGTAGAGATCATGAGCTTTCTGGGATTGACAGGATACTACAGGAGGTTATTTAAGATTTCTCCCGGATTGCAGAGCTATTGACTAGGCTAACCCGGAAGGATGCAGAGTTCGTCTGGTCAGAGGAGTGTCAGGTTGCTTTTGATGAGCTGAAGAAGTGACTGACGACAGCCCCGATTTTGACATTACCATCAGGATCAGGCGGGTTCACTATCTACAGTGACGCCTCAGGGAAGGGTTTAGGTTGTGTCTTGTAGCAGCATGGGAAGGTGATTGCCTATGCGTCCAGGCAGTTACGTTCGCATGAGAAGAACTACCCTACCCATGATTTGGAGTTGGCAGCAGTTATCTTTGCTCTAAAGCTGTGGAAGCACTATCTAAACGGAGAGCGCGTGGAGATCTTCACAGACCATAAGAGCTTGAAGTATGTATTTACACAGAAAGAGCTCAACATGAGGCAGAGCAGATGGTTGGAGTTGATGAAGGACTTCGACATTTCATTGCAGTACCATCCAAGTAAGGCCAACGTGGTTGTCGATGCCTTGAGTAGGTATCTGGTAGCTATGTGCTTGACGATGGATCGTCACTTATTAGCAGATTTGGAGTGCTTAGGGATCGAGGTAATCATGCCAGGAGTTCAAATGCAGATGTGGGACCTTCAGATTTAGTCAGACTTGATGGAGAGGATCAAGTCAGCTCAGTTCGACGATGTTACTTTGCGGTGTATCCGAGAGTAGGTTCGAACAGGATTATCGGATGAGGAGTTCGTCATTGCAGAGGACGGCACCTTGAGGCACGGTTCCAGACTGTGTGTGCCTAGCAGAGAGCTTCGGGAGCAGGTCATGCATTAGGCCTATCGCTCTCAGTACACTATGCATCCAGGTGCCAACAAGATGTATAGAGATTTGAAAGAGCATGTATGGTGGTATAGGATGAAGCGGGAGGTAGCACGCTTCGTAGCCAGGTGTCTAGTCTGTCAGCATGTTAAGGCAGAGAGGCAGAGGTTAGGAGGACTGTTGCAGCCATTGTCCATTCCGGAGTAGAAGTTGGAGCACATCACGATGTATTTTGTTTCTGGATTATCGCGTTCACCAGGAGGAAAAGACGCGGTTTGGGTCATCGTGGACAGGTTGACCAAATCGGCCCACATTTTGCCATTCAAAGTGGGGACGTCTACTGAGAAGCTAGCGGAGTTGTATATGCGACAGATTGTCAAGATACATGGAGTTCCGGTGAGCATTGTCTCGGATCAGGATAGTCACTTTACTTCCCATTTCTGGCGGAGTCTGCATACTAGTTTGGGCACTCAGCTCAAATTCAGTACTGCATACCACCCTCAGACGGACGGACAGTCGGAGAGTACTATTCAGACTCTCGAGGACATGATGCGAACTTGTGTTCTGAATTTTGGAGGATCATGGAAGGATCACCTGCACTTAGTGGAGTTTGCATATAACAACAGTTACCAGGCCAGCATTGGTATATCACCATTCGAGGCGTTGTACGGGCGTAGATTTCGTACTCCTTTGTCTTGGGATGATGTTGGAGAGCAAGATTTATTGGGACCTGAGATGGTTGTTGACGCAGTTGAGAAGGTAAAGCTCATCAGAGATCGACTTCGCGTGGCCTAGGACAGACAGCGGCATTGGGCTGATAGCTACCGGAGACCTTTGCAGTTTGAGGTATCGCTTATACTTAGGATTAGAATTTTGTTGTTTGTGATTTTTGTTGTTTATGTGATTGTTTTTAGTTAATTGAGACCATGCTTGTGCTTGGTTGGAGATATGGTATTCTTGAGGATTTCACCGACTCGAGGCACTATTCGGTTCGGTGGAGGGGGAAACTTAGTCCACGGTACGTCGGACCTTTCATTATCAGCGGAAGGGTCGGTGACGTGTCATACAGACTGGACTTGCTCCCTTCCTTAGCGGGAATCCACAATGTATTTTATGTATCGCAGTTGAGACAGTATGTGGCAGATCCTAGCCATGTACTGGACCATTTCGAGATTGAGGTGGGCCCTACTCTCAGTTATCCAGAGCAGCCTGTAGAGATTCTGGATCGACGGAAGAAGGTGTTGCGGAACCAGTCGATATCCTTAGTTCGCGTATCTTGGAGGTATCACTCTCCAGGAGAGTCCACCTGGGAGAGCGGATGAGATGCGCGAACGATACCCCTATCTTTTCCAGTCTTGAGGTATGATTTTGTCCTTTCTTAATCATACAGTTTGTCTTTAATTTCGAGGACGAAATTATTTTAAGGGGGTAGACTTGTAGCATCCACTTTTTCATAGAAAGGGTATTTTAGTCATTTTAGCCATTTTGGCCATTTTGTGATTTTCTAGATATTTTGAATTGTGTTGTGCTAGCAACTGGTTTAACCTTAGTGGACATTGTATAGGAGCCTAACCATGTCTTAGAAATTATTATTTTTTACTTATTAGAATTCATTTAAGGCTTGGATTCAATTTAGAAGGCTTTTAATTGATTTTTAAGCCTTTTGTATGTAAGCCTTTTTAGCCTTTTTGACTTGGGTCTTATTTTTAATTAAGAGAGAGTTGGCCCAAGTGAAACCGTAACCCTAGAGACCCCCATCTTGGCTGCCCACAGCAGTATACCCTCCCCTATCTTTTCATTTGTGAAGTTTAGCCTCCACAAGTGAACCCTGGTAGATCTCCTCCTCCAAAAATCCCATTTTCTCCCCAAACGAACTCCGTTGCACTCGTCTAGAAGAGGAGGATCTGCTGGAGCATTGCTAACAAGAAGGCGGAGGCAATTGCTTGAGGGGAATCGACTGACACGACAACCGAGAGACTCCGTTTATTGAGTTTTTGACACTCAATAGGTAAACCCTTTTTTACCATAGTTATTCTAGAATTTCTTTCATTTTTGCATCCATATAGGTGCCCTAGACTTGCCCATAAAGTTTGGTTGGATTTTGACTTCTTTGATAGCGGTATCGGACACGTGTCGGTCCTTTACGGCACATGTTCGACGAAATGCCGCCCAAGATAGAAAGTTGCTATTTTTTGATTATGTCTTCATGGATGTTTAGATAATATCATTCTTAGAAACTTTTGTGAAGACGGATTTGAAATTGATGACTTTTCAGCAGCGTTTCGGGCATCGGACGCACGTGCACGGATTACGTGCACGAGGCCGTGCATGCCCTGCCGTCAGCGTGTTGTATCTCGATGCACAGACCTTATTTTCACCTAAAATTTCTTGAGCACGTGGGGGAAATCTCTTTCCCCATTCTCCTAAAATTTCATGGCTTCTCGTTGAGCGAACGTGGAGAAATCTGACGTGCATCGTTCAGCCGTACTGTGCACTCGGGCTGATTTCTGTCGCTGAAACGGACTTCGTACGCGCTCTCGACGCTACGAGGACCCATTCCAGGACCTGGAATGTGTCTATCTATACCTAGACTACCCGAAGGACCAACCTTGAGTCATGGCATGGCCCGACGAGCGAGCCACGAAGGCCGAACCGTGCGCACGAGGGCACGTGCGGGCGTGCGCACGCAGCAGGTCGCGCGTGTGTGCGGGGCTGCGTGCGTCACCTCGGCGCGACATGTCGCCGTGTCCTAGACCTACCCCAGGACCCTCCTAGCTACGTGCACGAGCACGGGGCTTTTCGTTGTGTGTGCGACGCTCAATCGAGCGAGAACGCACGCATACATGCACGTTGACACGCGGTATCGGGTTTTTCGATACGCGTTCTGTGGACACGATACGGACACGATTTCGGACCCGGGAGTACCCGATCGCATCACGTAGGTTGAGACCAACGTGTATGCCAAGTTTCGCGGGTTCATTTTGTGTATATCTCATTTTGGATCGTTGAGTGAAAATGGGTTTTTCCTTTAAATGCAAATTTGAGTTTGAATATGATATTTTGTTTTCCAGGAATTTAACTTATAAAATCTGGGTTTTTAGTATGTATATGAGGTTTTGGACTTGTGAGAACCAACTCTTGGATTTATTTTATATTTTCCTATCAATTATGAGCATATGTGCTTTTCTTTGTAGCTATGTATATATGTAATTATATATATATATATATATATATATATATATATATATATATATATATATATATATATATATATATATATATATACTTACGCTGAGCCTTGCGCTGCCGACCTGAGGAAACCCTAATCCTTGTCCACCGACACCGACGTGGCCTTTGGCCGGGCCGGGGTCCCTAGGGCCACCTGAACCATTTGGTCGGTGGTCTCCCAGTTTTGAGTAGTTGTAGGGTTAATGGCGGCCAAGTCTTTTGCAGAGGCGGTTGTGGGGGCGCCGATCGTGCCATCCATGATCCCTCCGCGAACGATCACCTCCTTCAAGGGTGTTCCTGCAATCTCCTTTTCCGTGGAGGAAGAAGCTGCATTATCGGATCCACTCAAGTTTGCTTTGGTGGGAAAATTCTCTCATGCACGCCCGCCGATCGACATGATTCGAAAGGCGCTTGCAGGTTTTGAGTTCTCTGGATCTATTAAGGCTGGAGTTATAGATGAGAAACATGTGCTTATCCGGCCTTCTACTGAATCGAACTTTCTTCGTCTTCGTTCTAAGGAGGTCTGGTATATTGCTCGTGCTCCCATGAGGGTTTTCAAGTGGGATCCGAATTTTTCACCTTCTCATGAATCGCCAAAAATCCCTGTTTGGGTTACACTCCCGAATCTCCCTCATCATCTATATGCGAAGGACGCCCTTTTCGCCATTGCTTCTGTTTTTGGTCACCCTCTGAAAATTGATAAGGCTACAGCAGATCTATCGAGACCTAGTATGGCGAGAATTTTCATGGAGATAGATGCGTCCAAGCCACTTCAACAGCGTATTCGCATTAATTTGCCTAGTGGTAGTTTTTGGCAATTAATTGATTATGAGTCCACTCCGCTGTATTGTTCCCACTGCCGCCATCAAGGCCACATAGTTGATCATTGTAAGGTTAAACAGAAGGATAAGGGTAAGGAGCCTCAGCATGTTGAACCTGCCACTAGAACTCAGAAGTCTTCGCCTCCGATTGTACAACATATTCTTCAGCATGAAGTTATTGGCCAATCAAGCACTCAAGTTCAACCAGCACCTACACAACCCATACAATGCCAAGGGGTTAATACCCAGCAGACTGCTCTTGAAAATACATTGGTAACTGCGGTTGATGGGACTGTAGCCACCAAAGAAGTTGAGTTCCCACCGGAGAATGAGCCTATTCAAGACCTGGATGGGACTGCACCGGGTCTTGAACCCAATACTGACGTTGGTGAGGCGATTGCCAATGCTCCGGACCAAACTTCTCCTGTTGACCCTGTAGCAGAGGACACTCCGGATGGAGCGGCCGCTGACAGTGCAGAGGAGGGGGAGTTGTCCAGCTGGGCGGATGAGGTGGAGGCTGCACAAGCCGGTGAAGAAGGGGTCGCTGTGCCGCCGGCGACCAAAAAGAAAAAGCTACCAGAGCCGTCTAACCGCGTACTCCGTTCGGCCAACTCCACTAAATCGGGTAAACCCTCCGCCTTCTCTAATGTTTAACACCTTATGCTGGAACATTAGGGGAGTGGCTAATAAACTGGCTTTTAAAAGACTTAAGAATCTCTGTCGAGTGAACAAAGTGCAACTTCTTGCGGTCATTGAGCCGAAAGTTAATATGAACCCATTGAATCAGTACAAACTGAAGCTGGGGTTTGCGTCGGCTTTCAGTAATGATAAGGGGAACATATGGGTGATGGCTAGGGCAGGCTGCTTCCTTCATTTATTGGATGCTTTTAAACAAGCCATTACTGTTTCTTTTCAAAATGAGTGCTTGCAGGCGCCACTTATGTTTACTTTTGTGCACGGGCATGGGAAGAAGGAAGGTCGGCGATCCCTATGGGATAGGCTTCTCCAGTTGAGGAATGGGTATCAGTTACCATGGGCAGTTGGGGGAGATTTCAATGCTGTCACTTCCTCGGACGAGAAAGTTAGTGGTAGACCCCCATGCCAGGTCTCTATTCAGGAGTTTCTTAATTTCCAGATGATGGCTGGCTTAACGGATCTTCCTTTTTCTGGGAGCAAATTTACTTGGATTAAATCTAAAGTCGGGGACAAGCAAGGTTCTCGTTTGGATAGGATGATGGTTACGTCGGATTAGCTTGATTTGGCTCCACTGACAGTGGAGGAACACTTAAACAGAACTGAATCTGATCATGCTCCACTTCTTATCAAGCTATTATCTCCTCAGGATGGTGGGCGTAGAAGCTTCAGATTTCTCTCTTTCTGGACTCAACATGATTCGTTTATGCAGGTGGTTCAACAGGCATGGGGATCCGTGGATCATCCTAATGGGCTTGTTAGGGTTAGCATGCGATTGACTGCATGCAGAAGGGCTTTGTCCACGTGGAGCCATCTCACTTTTGGTAACATATTTCAGGAAGTTAATAAAGCGGAGGACAATGTACTGGCTGCTGAATTGGAGTATGACAATGACAGGTCCAGTGAAAAGAGAAGACATTTGCTTCAAGCTACTGCTTTGTTGAAACAGCGGCATATCATTGTCGACTCTTTCTGGAAACAAAAGGCTCGCCTGCGATGGAATATTGAAGGAGATCGTAATACGAAATATTTCCATGATTGTGTTGGGAACAAACAAAGGAGATTGCGTATTCACCATATCTTTGATGATGCAGGAGTCCGCAAGCAGGAGTTATGCGATATTCAGCAGGTTGCCAATGCATATTTTGAGAATCAATATCAGTGCGATACTACTGTGGAGGATGAAGATCTTATGCAGGCTATTCCTCATCTTATTACTGTGGAAGACAATGATACTCTTATAGCAGAGCCTACAAAGGAGGAGGTGTTTGAGACCATACGTAGTATGGATGCTGATAGTGCTGGGGGTTTAGATGGATTCACGGTGGCTTTTTTCACCACATGCTGGCCTCTGATTGCTGATGATATTCTGGAAGCTGTCTCTCTATTTGTGGCAGGTTTTGAGTTACCTAAGGCGATTACCAGCACGACGTTAATTCTTATTCCTAAGAACCCTAATCCATCGAGGATGTCCGAATTCAGGCCTATTAGCTTATGCAATGTGGTGAATAAAATAATCTCCAAACTTTTAGCTAGAAGGCTGGGGCCTATCCTTCCGAAACTGATATCGCTTGAACAAAGTAGTTTTTGTTGACACAAAGTCACAGTCAACCAAATATTGACTACATTGACTAAATAATATCTGTATAAATTCAATACGACACACGACGTCTGCTTTCAGTTCGGGACAAACGACAGCTCAGTTTCCGACTCTCAGTATTTTTTCGAGTCTGTACTTTTATATTTCATTGAGTCTAGAAATATGTACTCTGAGTTATGCTGAGCTCTTGGAACTTGGTCTACAAGCCTACCCAAAATCCCAAGCTCCACCAAAATAAAATTGCCCACAAGTCCCACTTAGAATCACTCTGTGCTCTGGAGACAGAGTTCGGGCCGAACTCTGCCTCCACACAGAGTTCGGGCCGAACTCTGTCCCCTAGAAATCAGGAACCCTAATTTTAGGGTTAGCTGGTTGCTAGCTGTCCAACGGCCAATTTTTTGAATTCTCCTACCCGAATTCTGGCCGAATTCTGCCTCAAAAATCAGTATAAATAGGGCATGAATTCTCTCATTTTGAATCACTCAATCTTCTCTTCTCTTCTCTCCTACAAGCTCTATAAGCCATACCCTTCCCATCTACTAGCCACAAGCCTCCTAAGTCTCGAGTGCTCAGCATCTCTCAGTTAGGATTCTTGTGCAAGAGTGAAGAAATCGCTTGGACAATTCCAAGCAATCGCCACTGCGATTCTCTGTAAGAAGTTGACGTGCTCTTCTGAAGTAAAGGCACGGGTTGTAAGCTACTATTTCACAAATAGTGGATTTAATCCTGAGCTAGAGTTCTCAGGCCTGGACTAGTCCTCCACGAGGGAAACCAGGTTAAAATTGCTGTGTTTGCGTATGCTCTCTTGTCTTTCATTTATATTCCGTATTTTACTCTGATTATTCATTGTTCGTGAAAGAGTAATTTTTTAATTGGTCATTATATATATATATACTCTATTCACCCCCCTCTAGAGTTGCCAAACTGTTCTTCAATTGGTATCAGAGCTCTGTTCTCTTTATAAGGACTAACATCCTAAGAGCTGATCCATGGCAACCACACAATCCTTGATCTCCAATCATGGTGAAGGTCAGTCCACTCATAGGCCTCCCCTATTTGATGGGACTAACTACACATATTGGAAAACAAGGATGAGTTTTTATCTGAAGTCTCTAGACTTTGACCTGTGGACTGTCGTAACTGACGGTTACAAAAAGCCCGCCAGAATAGTTGTCGATGGTGACCTCACTGAGAAACCACACGATAAATATTCTATCGAGGAGAAGAAACAGGCAAGTCTAGATGCTAGGGCTATTAATGCTTTCTTCTGTGCTATAGACAGGAACGAGTTTAACAGGGTCTCTACATGCACCACTGCTCATGAAGTATGGAGACTTCTGGAAGTGACGTATGAAGGAACCACTCAAGTCAAGGAATCAAAGATAAGCCGTCTCACTCAAGAGTACGAAGCCTTCAAGATGAAGCCAAATGAGACGATCACTCAAATGTTTACAAGATTCCTCGACATCATCAACCCGTTATCCTCGCTTGGTAAGCAGTACTCAAACCATGAGAAGATCCGCAAGCTACTCAGAGGGCTACCAAAGATTTGGAACCCTAAGGTGACAGCCATCATAGAAGGAAATGAGCTCACAAGTATGTCTATGGAGACGTTGATGGGCAAGCTCATGACTCACGAGCTTGACCTCAAGGACTTCGAAGAGCCTGCTCCGAAGACCAGGGAGATCGCACTCAAAGTTCATCGACGAAAGGTTGATCACGATGAGACTGAAGACGATATCTCAGATGATGAAGACCAAGCTCTCATGGTACGTAACTTCAAGAAATTCCTTCGCTTCAATCAAAGAAAGAAGGAACCACAAGAAGACGATGAAGAAGAGCCAACCTGCTATGGTTGCAAAAAGACTGGACACGTCAGAAGAGACTGTCCGCTCTTAAAGAAAAGCAACCGGTATGAAAAGCCCTACAAGAAGAACTCATCAAAAAGGTATGCCAACACAAGCATTTGGCATGAAAGCGAAGCAAGTGACTCCGAGGAAGAAAAGAACTCTCCTCAAGACAAAGCAAATGTGTGCCTCATGGCAAATTCCACCAAGGTATCAAACGAAACTTTAGATGACTTCTCTTTTGATGAACTTGGCGATGCTTTCACCGATTTACTTGATGATCACAAAAAGGTTATCGGTAAATACAAGCATGCCAAGGACAAAATCAAAAGTCTAGAAGATGAGATACAAAGAATTTCTTTACTTCTTGATAATGTTAGAAACACATCACCCACAAATGACACTGATGAAGTATCCAAGCTTAAATTAAGCTTACATGATGCTGAAGCACGCATTGAGCAACAAACTCAAGAAATCACTACTCTCAACACGTTGCTTGCTGAAGAAAAGAGTAGACACAAGATTTCCATGACTAAGATTTATGGCTTAAATATCAAGATTGATGAACTGCAAGCTATGTCTAAAAGATTAGAAACCAAATTGGGTAAACAGGTTGTTCAACCTCAAACCCAATCACATGGGCACAACACCACTCATACTAGTCAACCACGTCATTCTCATGCAGCACATAACCATGCATTTATATACACAAACTTTCACAAACCACGTGCACGTAAGAATATTCCTCATACTCATTATACTGCACAAAGACACAACCAATATCACTCTACACATAGACAAAGTCATCATACCATACCACATCAACATGCCATGCCACGTAGACAAAATCATCATGTTATGCCACATAAGCAAAATCATCATATCATGCCACAGCATCACACTATGCCACACAGACATCATCATCATGTCACTCACTCTATGCATAGTCCTCATTACCATGCTAACTCTCCATATCATCCTCATCCTGTTGCTTATAGATATCATTCTCATGCTCCCAGTATAAATAAAAATGCTATCTGTACTTACTGTGGAATACATGGACACATCTCACCACAGTGTAGAGTTAGAAGATTGGTAGACAAGAAAATATATGCTTGGTTTCCAAAAACTAACTTTTCAGGACCCTCAAGAAAATGGGTACCAAAGGTCACATCTACTCTTGATGTAGGTGGACCTTCCCTCCTCAACTGAGAGTAAGTGGATTCTCGATAGTGGATGCTCGCGACATATGACGGGAGACACAAATCTTTTTGCATCACTATCGATGAAAAGAGAAGGATACGTATCCTTCGGTAACAATCTCAAAGGGCACATAATAGGTAACGGTATCATTGGTCATCCTCCTTCTCCTGTTATAAAGGATGTCTGCCTAGTGACCGAGTTAAAGCATAACCTGTTCAGCATTAGCCATCTTGCTGATCATGGATATGATATTAACTTTAGACAAAACTGTTGCTATATCTATGATAGGTCAACATGAGACATTGCTTTTGAAGGGAAAAGAGAGGACAATATCTATATTTTCTATCTCTCTATAAATACTAACCATGCAGGTAGATGTTTATATGCCCACAAAGACGAACGACTACTTTGGCACCAGCGTCTCGGTCATGCCAACATGGATGCTATATCCAGGCTTTCTACCAAGAAGCTAGTGAGAGGATTGCCTGACATCACATTCAAAAAGGACACGGTATGTGCCGAATGTGAACTAAACAAGGCAACTAAATCCTCATTTCATTCCATCAACTCTGAAAGTACTACTAGACCCTTGCAATTACTTCATATGGATTTATTTGGTCCTAGTAGAATAGCTGCCTTGGTGGCAAACTTTATGCTTTTGTTATTGTTGATGATTTTTCGAGATTTACTTGGGTTTTCTTTCTCGCTAATAAGAGCGACGCTATCTCTGTTTTCAAAGTTTTTGTAAATAAAGTTCAAAACGAAAAAGGCTACATGATTACTCGAATCCGAAGTGATCATGGAGGCGAATTCGTAAATTTAGATTTTGAAAGTTTTTGTAATGCAAATGGTTTTGATCATGAATTTTCTTGTCCTAGAACTCCTCAACAAAATGGTGTTGTGGAGCGGAAGAATAGGACTCTTGGCGATATGGCTAGAGTCATGTTGAATAAATTTTCTCTTCCGAAATATTTTTGGGCAGAGGCTGTAAGTACAGCATGCCACATTTTGAATAGGGTGCTTATTCGTCCCATTTCGAAGAAAACACCCTATGAGCTTTGGTTTGGGAGAACCCCAAATGTTTCTTATTTTAGAGTTTTTGGCTGCAGATGTTTTATCCTTAACACCAAAGACAACTTAGGCAAATTTGATGCCAAAGCTGACGATGGTATCTTTCTTGGTTATGCCGCCAAGAGTAAGGGATATAGAGTTTTCAATAAACGCTCACTTATTGTGGAAGAGTCAACAAATGTGACTTTTGATGAAGACAACAGTACAGCAAATACTCTTAATGATGACATTGAGCCATCAACTTATACTCCAATGAATACTTCAACCGAAACTAATTCTCTGGAGGGTTTGCCTAAGAAATTCTCTTTCAAACCTTCTCATCCAGAAAATTTAGTCATAGGTGAAGTTTCACGTGGAGTTACTACTAGATCATCATTAAGAGACTCTGTTGCTAGCACTGCCTTCATTTCACAAGTAGAGCCTAAAAACATTTCTGAAGCTTTTACTGATGAATTTTGGATCTCTGCTATGCAAGAAGAACTCAACCAATTTGAGAGAAGCCAAGTATGGGAACTAGTTCCTAAACCGGCTAATCACTCAATAATTGGTACCAAATGGGTGTTTAGAAACAAAGTAAATGAAGATGGTTCAGTCACACGTAACAAAGCTCGTCTAGTAGCTCAAGGATACAACCAAGAGGAAGGTATCGACTACGATGAGACATATGCTCCTGTTGCTAGACTAGAATCCATTCGGATGCTTTGTGCTTTTGCCAATCATCAGAACTTTAAATTATTTCAAATGGATGTTAAAAGTGCTTTCTTGAATGGCTTTATTAAGGAGGAAGTTTATGTCAAACAACCCCCTGGCTTTGAAAATCACAAATTTCCCGACCACGTGTTCAAGCTAAAGAAAGCGCTTTATGGCCTTAAACAAGCCCCCAGAGCTTGGTATGAAAGGCTAAGCAGCTTCTTGCTTGAGAAAGGTTTTTCTAAAGGGAAAATTGACACTACACTGTTTATCAAATCTTTCAAAGACACCATTCTATTAATTCAGATTTATGTTGATGATATTATTTTTGGGTCTACTGATGAAACTCTTTGTCAAGAATTTGCCAAGTGTATGCAGACGGAATTTGAGATGAGCATGATGGGAGAGCTCAACTACTTTCTTGGTCTGCAAGTAAAACAACTGGCTAATGGAACTTTCATCTGCCAATCAAAGTACACCAAGGACATGCTGAAGAAGTTCGATCTTGACAACATCAAACCAATCAGCACGCCAATGGCCACTTCAACCAAACTCGAACCAGATGAGAGCGGCAAACCTGTTGATCAACGTAAGTATCGAGGTATGATAGGCAGCTTACTTTATTTAACTGCTAGTCGTCCCGATATCATGTTCAGTGTTTGCCTATGTGCTAGATATCAAACTAATCCTAAGGAATCACACATGACCGCAGTTAAGTGTATCTTTAGATACCTTAAGGGTACGGTTACAGTAGGCCTATGGTATCCCAAGTCAATATCATTTGATCTCATTGGTTACTCTGATGCTGACTTCGCTGGATGCAAGGTCGACCGTAAAAGTACGAACGGCACGTGTCATTTATTAGGAAAAGCTTTAGTCTCCTGGTTTAGCAAAAAACAGAACTCTGTTGCACTATCCACAACAGAAGCTGAATACATAGCAGCTGGGCGTTGTTGTGCACAAATTCTGTGGATGAAGCAAACCTTGGAAGACTATAAGTTATCTTTCATGCATATTCCTATATTCTGTGACAATACTAGTGCCATCAATTTGACTAAGAACCATGTATGCCACTCACGCACTAAACACATTGAGATCAGACACCACTTTTTGCGTGATCATCAGCAAAATGGCACGATTAACTTAGAATTTATTGACACTGATCATCAGCTGGCAGATTTCTTTACTAAGCCACTATCCGAAGAGCGTTTCAATTTTCTTTGTCGTGAACTTGGAATCTTAGATGAAGCAGTCATAAATTGAAACTCACCTGCGTAAATATCGAGTATATTGTGATTCTTTTACGAAGAATTTGGTATGGATACAAGCCGAAAGGGTCCTTCTGACAACAAGGCGTAAAAGCCTAAGCGACACGGTGCACTAGTCCTCAGGACTACCGCTAGCTGGGATCCGGCCCCTGCAGCTAACCCATGGCAAATTTGGACTATTGAACCACAATATATATCCTTATTTATTATATGGCTCATTTCGATTTAATATTGCCTAATTAATACTTTCTAAAAAGTTCATTCTGTTTTCTGTGTACCTCTCCTTCTCTATCTATTCTATTCTCTTTGGTGTCCTCAACTTTCTTTTGTTTAACTCTTAAATCTTTTTCTTTGTTATCATTTCTTGTTATTCTTCAACTTTTGTTTTCTTTTTAGCCTTTGTTCTGTTCTGGACCAATGATCCAGAACTCGGGCCGAACTCTGCTCCTATCCGAGTTCGGGCCGAGTTCGGTCCCTTGGTTCCAGGGTCGGGATCTGGCTCTGCCGTTGGATCTATTCTAATCCAATGGTCAATATTTCACCCGACCAAAGACGAAACCCTACTTTATGTCGGGATTCTTTCTCTCTCCTTCACTATTACCACCTTTTCTCACCTATACACACTCTTTTCTTGAAACCCTAACCCTAGTTTTTGATCTAGAGTGCCTCATTGCTTCTCAAATCAAGAAAAAGGTGTCTCCTCTCCATTCTCCTCCATTGTTCTTTACCTGTTTGAGGTACTATTTTTTTAAAATCTTTTAATGGCTCCTTGCTTGTTCAATCGTGGGAAGAGGATTCGAGTTGAGAGTATTTCCTCTTCGGATTCTCCTCCATCAATTGAACAAATCATTGAACAACTTCAACCACCTCACCCTTTGTTCAATCCACCTCGTCCTCAACATCCTTCCACTTATGACAATAGACTTTTTGTCTCACTTGATGCATCAAACAACTGGTTTAGTGACTTTCGGAATCGTCAGGTATTCACAGGACATCCTATCAATTTTTCCATATTCTCTCAATATGATTCTTTATTCCATGACCTCTATATTGATGAACTAGTCACTACATCTTCTGCTATTTATCGTCATGCCGTTCAAATGTTCTACTGCAACTTAACCTTTGATGACCTTCGTATTTATTCACGAGTTGCTGGTATCGATATCTCGTTTGATGACTTTGAACTAGCCGAATATCTTGATCTTCTTGAGCCAAGTTCTTGGGAAAGGCTTGTTGATGCTCGCTCGTTCCGTTTTCCCAACGGACTTTCACTTGAAAGCTTCAAGGACGATTTGTGCACTCCATACACACGTCCTCGAAAGCTCATGACGAAATATCTCAACCCATATTTTTCTGATCTTCATTGGATCATCTCTAATACCATTCTACCCAAGATCGGTTCCCCTGATGAAATCATTTATCTTGACATTTCTGCTCTTTATCATCTTCACTTTGGAATTCATTTCAATCTTCCACGTACTATGATAGACTGGATGATTCGCTGTAGGAGGAAACCACGAGCTTTGGTTTATCCTCTGTATCTTCCTATGATCTTTCGTGCTTTTCGTATACCACTTGATGCTTGTTCGTTCCTGCCGGCACCTACCTTTCTATCTAAGGTACGACGCCTTCAGCCTGTTGCTACTACTGAGTTGTCTGCTGATGAGGAGCCTGACGCCCCTCCGCTCGGTCAGACTGCACCTCCTGCCAACCTGGATTCGCTTTAGACTATGCTTCGCGATCGTTTTGCTATTGAGGATGATCGCTGGACGCAGCAGGATTACCGTACCACTCTGCAGATTAGTGCCCTTGGGAACTCTCTGCATGATATGCGGTATTCGCTTGTTCGTCATCCTGATTTGCATGTGCCTATTGAGCGGGATCCACATCGCTCGGGTCATCGTCTAGACGATCCGTGGGTCATGCAGTATATGGATCCAGATGATACTTTTGTGGATCTTCAGATATTCCAGGACCTTTTCGTTGGCCCTTTCCCTGGTCCTTCAGATGTTCCAGGACCTTCTGGTGCTCCGTGATGGAGACTGGCTTGTTATGCTGCTGCCACTGCTGATGGTCTTAGTTGCTTTATATTTTTAGTTATTTAGTTATGGATTTATGTACTGGATTTTTATCTTAGAACCCTGATGATGTGTTTGACATTCTGGTTGGTGGATATCATTTTATGCTATTTCTCATAGTTTCTTTCATGCCAATGCACTCTCTTGTCAAGTATTATACTATTTTTTCTCTTGGTGTGGTTGCATTACTATTTATTGCTTATTTATATTGCTAACTGCCAAAAGGGGGAGAAACATATGTATATTTTTGTGCTGGCTTGTTTTGGGATTCTATTACAGGTTCTATACAGGTTCTATGCATTCATCTGTGTATATCTGTGCTCGTTCTGGGAATATGTTATCTATCAGGTTACAGGGTATATGCACTGTTTACGGGGGAGAGCTACTACTTCTAGCTCGGAACCGTTCACTAATTACGGGGGAGCTATCCGATTCTAGCTCTGCATCAGTTATGGGGGAGCTATGTTGTAATCAACTGTGTCAAGGTATGAATATTGAAATATACATATATTATTTTGTCAATTATCAATATGGGGGAGATTGTTGACACAAAGTCACAGTCAACCAAATATTGACTACATTGACTAAATAATATCTGTATAAATTCAATACGACACACGACGTCTGCTTTCAGTTCGGGACAAACGACAGCTCAGTTTCCGACTCTCAGTATTTTTTCGAGTCTGTACTTTTACATTTCATTGAGTCTAGAAATATGTACTCTGAGTTATGCTGAGCTCTTGGAACTTGGTCTACAAGCCTACCCAAAATCCCAAGCTCCACCAAAACAAAATTGCCCACAAGTCCCACTTAGAATCACTCTGTGCTCTGGAGACAGAGTTCGGGCCGAACTCTGCCTCCACACAGAGTTCGGGCCGAACTCTGTCCCCTAGAAATCAGGAACCCTAATTTTAGGGTTAGCTGGTTGCTAGCTGTCCAACGGCCAAATTTTTGAATTCTCCTACCCGAATTCTGGCCGAATTCTGCCTCAAAAATCAGTATAAATAGGGCATGAATTCTCTCATTTTGAATCACTCAATCTTCTCTTCTCTTCTCTCCTACAAGCTCTATAAGCCATACCCTTCCCATCTACTAGCCACAAGCCTCCTAAGTCTCGAGTGCTCAGCATCTCTCAGTTAGGATTCTTGTGCAAGAGTGAAGAAATCGCTTGGACAATTCCAAGCAATCGCCACTGCGATTCTCTGTAAGAAGTTGACGTGCTCTTCTGAAGTAAAAGGCACGGGTTGTAAGCTACTATTTCACAAATAGTGGATTTAATCCTGAGCTAGAGTTCTCAGGCCTGGACTAGTCCTCCACGAGGGAAACCAGGTTAAAATTGCTGTGTTTGCGTATGCTCTCTTGTCTTTCATTTATATTCCGCATTTTACTCTGATTATTCATTGTTCGTGAAAGAGTAATTTTTTAATTGGTCATTATATATATATATACTCTATTCACCCCCCCTCTAGAGTTGCCAAACTGTTCTTCAGTTTTGTGCAAGGAAGGGAGATTGTAGATAATATTCTCTTAGCTCAAGAATTGATCAGTTTGATGCCGAAGAAAAATAGAGGTGGTAATATAGCTATCAAGCTTGACATGGCCAAGGCGTATGATCGGTTAGACTGGAGTTTCTTAATGTCTGTTATGCGCAGATTTGGCTTTGATGAGAGATGGATTAGCATGATCTTTCGGCTGATTAACAATGTTTGGTATTCTACTATCATCAATGGCGTAACTTCCGGCTTCTTTAAAGCTTTCAGGGGGGTTCGACAAGGTGATCCACTATCCCCTGCTCTTTTTATTATTGCTGCTGAAGTTTTGTCACGGAATTTGAACAAACTGCTACATAACAGTTCCTTCTCTCATTATTACTCTCCTAGTGGCTGCCCGACAATTAGTCATTTGGCTTTTGCCGATGATATTCTAATATTTTCAGCTGGGGACGTACGTTCCGTTCAGTTGATATATGATCTGATCGGCAGATATGAAAGTGTATCGGGCCAGCAGGTGAACGCTGCCAAATCATCTATTTATGTATATTCATCTTTTGATAGACCAACTGAACTACACAACATCACTGGTTTTGGTATCAAGACATTGCCATTTACCTATCTTGGCTGCCCTTTGTCAGTTGGGATGAGGAATGCATCACTGTATGAGGAACTAATTCAGAAAATTAGGAGGAGATTGGAGGGTTGGCAGCAGAAGACGTTATCTTATGGGGGTAAATTGGTACTGATTAAATCAGTCCTGAACTCTATTCCTATGTATACGCTAGCTGCGTGTACTCCTCCACAGACAGTTCTCAATCGGCTAGAGGACATGATTGTCCGCTTCTTCTGGGGTACTTCAGCTGGAGATCAGAAATATATATGGTCAAGTTGGAAAACGATGACAAGACCAACTGATGAAGTTGGACTTGGCATTCGATCACTTTAGGACACTATGGACGCTTTTACTGTCAAGTTATGGTGGAAACTCAAGACTAAAGATGGGCTTTGGCAACAATTTATTCAAGCTCGTTATTGCAAGTTTCAAGCTATAGATGATGCTGGTGCTCCCCAAAAGTGCTCTCAAGTTTGGCGGCGATTACTCAAAGGTAGAGAGATGTCTAATCACTATATCATGGAGGCCAATGGGGAGTGGATTTGGACGTCAACGGCATTGGGTAAATTTACAGTTTCTAAAGCATGGCAGGCGATTCGTATAGCATCACCACGCCAACCACAGTTCTTACATATTTGGAGCTCCTGCATGCCCGTGAATTGGTCTATACTTTTATGGCGGGTTTTACATCACAAACTACCTACAGATGACAGGGTTCGTAGCATGGGGTATAAATTACCATCAAAATGTCATTGTTGCAGACACCCGCAAGAAGAGACACTGGAACACTTGTTTAAGGAAGGTGATAACTCTGCAGAAATTTGGAGTGAGTTCAGCCATGACCTTCAGGTCACTGTGCAGCCGGGTACTCTCTTTCTACTGTTTCAATCATGGTGGAAAACTCATAATATACATCTTAAGGAGATTGTGGTAGGAGCTATTGTATGGGTCACTTGGAAGAACAGGAATAAGTAGAGATATGAGGAGTTTCAGTTCCCGTTGGAGATGCTCAAGAAGGAAATTCGAAGACAAGTGATGAAGGCTCTTACGAGATGCAAGCACAAGATGTCTATTTCTGATACATTTCTCTAGTTTGTTTTTGATGTACTCAGACTTTTCCAGCTCTGTCATTCAATAAAAGTCTTTTAAAATATATATATATATATATATATATATATATATATATATATATATATATATATATATATATATATATATATATATATAAGTAAGACTCTGTTGAAGCCCATTGCAAGCATATATGTTGAGAATGGGTCGAGGGGAATTAATCCCAGATTTGGATTCATTAGAACTATTTCAAACCATGTGTCATTTCTTCCACATGAGCATATGTATGGATATATACATAGTTTTCCTATTTTGTTTATATGTATATAAGAGTATATTAAAATAAGGCATACCATGGTTGAGTTTTGATGTTTTTAATCTCAGTTTTGACTCACTTCAGTAACCTACAGGTATCACACACACACACAAGAGTAGGCTTGTGTTGTGAATACATGTGTATGTATATATACCTATATGTGTATAGTTAATATGCTTGAGAACCCATCTTAGAGTAGATCATAGTTGTGGTTGTAACCATAGGAGTTCTAGGACAGATTTGGTTTGTCATTTTGAGCCTAGTTTAGTCGAATTGGTCGACAAGTTGACCAAGTTGACAAAAGTCAACTTTGGGTCAAACTTGATCCAAATCGACTCAAACGAACTCCGAATGACCTAGAATTTTGTGTATAACCTAAAAATTAGTAGACGGACTAGTTGACCAATGTTTGACCAGATTTGACCAGCATTGACCAGGTTTGACCAGAGTTGACCAAGGGTTGACTTTGACCAAAAGGGACCTAGAAGCATGTAGTCTTGCATTGTAGCTATTTCTTTTGATATTTTAGACTTGGTTGTGACCTGTATATACTTTAAATAGGTTTATATTGTCCCAGTTTAGCTACACTTCATCATCAGCAGTTCAGTTTGCCAGGCGAGTAAATTCTCTGATCTTTTCATACTTGTTTGGATATGTTCTCTTGTTATAGACTAGTATACTTGATGCTGACACGACGTTCACACGGATTAGTACCCTATGGATCTTTTCATGCGACGTTATCCCCTCGGATACATCGAGTATATGTATATCATGTTCATATACTTTATCGTGTTCATCATGTACTCTATGTATTCATATTTATCCATGTACACTCATATATTATTCATGTACACTCATGACCATATGAGCTCCATGTATAAAGTAGTTGTTATCCATGTGCAATAACATATCATGTCTTGATCCTTGTGTATTGATTGGGGGCAGTGAGGGTGTAGTTGGTTATGTGATCATTATCCCCAGTAGGTATCCATATGCAACTCCATAGTTTATCCATGTGCAATCCAACCTGTTTACATAACTAATTTATGCTCTAAATCACGTAGATAGTTACATTTCTTTATTTATCATAGTCATATCTAGTCGTGATATTCTCTCTCTTGTTGATTTTCTTTACAGCATTTCATGTATAATTTTCTATAGCTTGCTTTATTTGTCTAATCCTGATATAAACTGTTGTAAGAGATATGTGCTCATTCTGTCCTGATTGGGCATGTTGAAAATTTTACAGGTGATAATGAAGAGTTCTGCCCTACTTTTTATGGCATTGGCTTAGATGACACTGGTGACGTGGACCCTCAGGAGGATCCAGCAGTCGCTGAGGACTTGCCCATAGTCTAGCTGAGACTTAGTATTTTATTTTCTTTTTATTTGAGACATTATGAGTTGTTGTAGAAGCATGGAAAATATTGCTTTTAGTCCCACATCGGAAAGAAGAAAAAGAAAGGGCTCACTCCATTCTATAAATAGAGCCCCTTTGCCTCCGTTGAAAAGGGTACCAACTTCCCTTCCCTCCTTCCAACTTGGACTCTTCCTACTACGCACCTTCGAGTGCTAAGTCGAAGAAGTTTAGGGCAGCGCGGGCTCGTCGAGCTCAGTCAGCTGTCCCAACCTCCGACCATCAGAGAGCTCCACTTACAGTTAGGCGGGCCTCTGATGGAAAGTTGTACAAAACCGCCCGTGTCCAGCCCCCGGCGGCAAACGGACAGGGTGGTTCTCAAGAGTCTTCCAACAAAGATCGAGGGCAAGTGCTTTTACTAGCCCCACATCAGGGAGCAAACATGGTGCCAACACACTCGTGTGCTCGGGATACCCGGGCCCACAAAACGAGTGCAAAGGTTGACCGAGATGTCCTTGACTTGCAAGATGTGATCCTTCACAAGCACAAGGAAATAAGAGGATTCTCTATGCGGCCCAAAAATCAACATGAAGCTTCATGCGGCTCAAAACCCAGGAATCTTCATGCGGCTCACAAAACCCAGGAAGCTTCATGCGGTTCAGAAACTTCATGCGGCTCAGAAGCGTCATGCGGCCCAGAAACTTCATGCGGCCCAGAAGCTTCATGCGGTTCAGAAGCTTCATGCGGTTCAGAAACCACATGCGGCTCAGGAATCTTATGCGGCTCAGAAAGAGCCATGTGCCCTCATGCGGCTCAAAACAGGCTGATGACAGCTGGCCATAATTACTTCCTACAGCTGGCCATTTAATGCTCTGACATAAAGTGACAGCTCTGACGGCTCTGACATAATGAGAAGACGCGTCAGGCTCCTCAAAAGACGAGAAAATCTCTGAGACAGCCGACACAGTCCACAAAGTCCAAAGAAGCTCTCCATGCGGACCGCCCAGACCACCCTTATGTGACCGCCACCCTCATGCGGCTGCCACCCTCATGCGGCTGCCACTCTCATGCGGCTCGGATTGTGGGGGCCACCCTTATACGGTTCAGTTGGAGGCCACCCCCCATGCGGCTGCCACGCTCATGCGGCTCAGATTGTGGGGGGCCACCCTTATGCGGTTCATTTGGGGGTTCACCCTTATGCGGCTGCCACTCTCATGCGGCTCGGATTGTGGGGGGCCACTCTTATGCGATTCAGTTGGGGTTCACTCTTATGCGATATCACTCTTATACGGCTGCCACCTTCATGCGGCTCGGTAGTCGAGGCCACACTCATGCGGCTCTGCCAGGACGCCCTATCTATGCGGCTCACAGAACAATGGTAGTTAGGACACGTGGCAGAAGATCGACTAAGACTTATTCACCCGCGTTCATACGGTTCTCAGCATAATGGCGGTTGGGACACGTGGCAGAAGATTGACCAAGACTTATCCATTCGGATTTGCTGCTATCAACAAATCGTCAGAATGCAGATTTGTTGCAATCAATATTAACTGCCCAGATCGATTTCCAACAAACCATACAGATTTGGTGCAATCAACATTAACTGCCCAGATTTGTTACAATCAACATTAACTGCCCAGATTTGTTACAATCAACATTAATGGCCCAGATTAATTTCCAAACAAACAAGATCAAGGCTAATCTTCACCAAATTCCTAATCGCCCACTTTTAAAGGAGCAATTACTACACACCCTACTTATCACAAAGCCCTATAAATAGCAAGGTGCCATTCCCTTGCAAAACCCTGGAGACAGAGAGCGGCAGAGACAGAGAGAAGTATACAGCAAAGAGCATCCAGCAAGAGCATTTCCTCATCAGAGCCGAAGCGACGTCCGATCGTCCAAGGAGTAAGGCAGAGTTGATAGCACTCTCCCGAGGCTCTACCGTCACCCCCCAGAATCAAAAACAAAACAATTGTACTTTAGATTGCTTTTCCTAGGTTTTGTTCCTAGGCTCTCTTCTGTACAAGCGAGTTTATAGTTGTGAAGTAAAAGTCCAGTCCTCCCATAAAACTATTCTGTTCTTTTATAATCAATAGCAAACACGATGGCGACTCTGCTGGGGACTAACTTCTCTACGGCTGAGAAGTTTGTGACGCAATCGGACGCAGTCAAACTTGGCTTCACACAACAGATGCTGGTCGTCCGCTTCGACCAACAGGCATTTGAAGAAATGCTCTCCGACAGGAGCGCTGGCCCGGTCCAGAAGCGAGCCCGCACGAAGAAGGCCCACAGGGAGTGGAGGCCCAAATCATTTGCTCCTCCCCAAGCTCTGGATGAAGTGTTCTCTGCTGCCCAGGACGGCGAAGATTCGCATGCGGCCCCACTTCAGGCCACAGAAAACCCTGCTATCCCCAAGTCCGGCAGAGGAAAGCACTACGATGATGGACTTGCGAGAACAAAGGGGAACTCTGTGCAGAAGCCGTATAAGGGCGCCGCCGCATGAAGACTCGTGCGGCCACAAAGGCCAGCCGCATGGAGAAGAATCATGCGGCCACAAAGGCCAGCCGTATGGAGAAGGTTCATACGGCTAATACTTCCAGCCGCAGGGAAAAAGCTCATTAGGCCACAACTGCCAGCCGTATGGAAACGGCTCATGCGGCCACAACTGCCAGCATGGAGAAGGCTCATGCAGCCACAACTGCCAGCCACATGAAGGAGGCTCATGCGGCCACAACTCCCAGTCGCATGTAAATTGCTCAAGCGGCCACAAATGCCAGCTGCATGAAGACAGCCTATGCGGCCATCAATCCCAGCCGCATATCATCTGTTCCATGCGGCTCAGGTTCAGTCTTTAACCGCCTCTTATGCGGCCCTGACTCTAGAGGCTCCCAAGAAAATATGCCAGACTCTGTGCGGCACCATTTAGACTCTTCCAACTATGCACCCTCGGGTGCTAGAGCGAAGAAGTCTAAGACAGCGCGGGCTCGGCGAGCTCAGTCAGTTGTCCCAACCTCTGACCATCCGAGCGCTCCGTTTACTGTTATACGGGCCTCCGATGGAAAGTTGTACAGAACCGACCGTGTCCCGCCCCCAGTGACAAGTGGACAGAATGGTTCCCAAAAGTCTCCCAATCAGGGAGCAAACATGGTGCCAACACACTCGGATGCTTGGGGTTCCCGGGGCCATAAAATGGGGGTAAAGGTTGCTCGAGATGCACCTAACTTGCGTGACGTGATCCTTCACAAAGCACAAGAAAAGAGAAGAAGCCTCGGTGTACAGAGAGTCCTTCCATAGACATCACTGCACCCAAGTTATTGTCAACTGCTGCTGCAACAACGCGGCAGTACCAGAAGACCGGCGATCCGTCTTCCAACGACTGTAACAACCAAGCTCAGTGGACGAGGCGCTTCTCGTCACCTCCTGTAATTCTGCTCAAAAAATCCCTGGCGGCGGGAGAGGGAAGAAGACAAATGTCTCCAACCCGAAAATCTCAACCAGCGTAACCGAGAAACTCTCTTCTAAGCGGTTGCCCACGACCGTTTCAGGAAGAGTTTACCATGGTACCCGTTCAAAGACGAAATCTGCCACACTTGGAGATTCGTCGTCCATATCTCTGGGAGGCACTGGAGCCAGGGGTAGCACTCCTTCGAACATCCACGACAATCCGGTGTTCCAAGAAGATAACCCAAGAGAAACGGTTCCCCCAACAGATGCAGCAGGTTCCGACGTCCCCGGGTACGTCCACAACTCTCAAGACGAGGCAAGCTCTGAAGCTGGGGGTACCACTCCTTCTGAGTCTGAACCAGAGGAGAACATTCCCACATACCCTGACGACTTATCTGTACAAGGGTATGATTCGGAGGGCACGTCGTCCACCGTTTCTTCTATTTTTTCTCATGTGAGGACGGCGTTCATGACGAACAACGACCAAGACGGACCTAGTGATCGCCAACGCATCGACACTCTGGAAGCCATACTGCATGCCTTGGTCAAGTCCGTGGACGAGATCAAAGCGGCCCTACCGACTCTGCAAGAAAGGACGCCTGGCCAAATAAGCTTGGGTCCCGCGGTCAATGCAGACTCAAACTCAACTACGCCAAACCCGGGCAACAATCCTCCTACAATGACGGCTCCCACCACTGCAGATGAGGCCAGGGAGGCGAGACGAGAAGTCCAAGAGCTCCGGGCCATGTTTCATGCCCAAAAAACTTTCCAAGACCTCAGGATACGACAACCGTATCCCTCTGCTTGGAGAGATGTTCCCTTCCCACCAAGATATAAACCATTCAACATCAATCCATATGATGGGAAGACATCTGCAAGTAGGTATATCACCTACTTCGAAGTCACTATCGACCATCTGCCTCATGATGACGCTATCCTTATGCGGTTGTTTATTGGAGCATTGGAAGGGGTCGCCTTCGACTGGTACCGCAACTTGCCAGACAACTGTATCCATTCCTTCGTCGGCTTCAAAAACATGTTCCTTGAAAGGTTCTACGAGGTAGGACAAGATGTGACAATGTCCACCCTCATGGACGTTGTTCAAGGTAAGAAGGAGCTAACAAGGAACTACATTGAGCAGTTTTGCCAAACCGCGATGAAATTGCTCTCTGGTAATCCAGATTCTTCCTTGATTGAAATCTGCCAAAAGAGGTTGCTTCCTACAATCAGCCTCTGGATGGACGAAAGTCAGTTCAAGGACTGGAAGACTTTCATCATCAGCGCCACTAGCGCAGAAGACAAGTTGAAGAAAGCTCGCCAACTGGGGTTGCATATCTTGGATGTGGAGGACAAGACCAAATGCCCAAAACAACAACGACAAGTTCCTCAAGAAGTACTATGTCTAAACGACACCTTCCAACTATCTCTCGGATTGTGAGTTATATACCCGCAGGTATCGCTGAACTTACACTTCGACTTCAAATCTTCCAGATTGTTGAGTTACGTACCCTCAGGTACCACTGAACTTACTCTCTGATTACTCCGAATGAATTCTCTTGGTCATATCTATGTACCCCCTGGTCATAGCTTTTCTACCGCCAAGAATTCACCTCAAAATCTATTGCCCGTACCACCGGTGCACAGATGGATAGTAGATCCACAAAATATTATTCAAATCTATTACTCGCACTGCCAGTGCACGAAAAGGGTAATAGGTCCACAAAATTCCCTAACGGGAAAAGCAACCACGTCCATATTACCTCTGAGTTATTTTTCCATCCATCACAAACAAATCACCCCTTGCGTAGAACTTCCACGTTGATAGCACCTCTGAGTTATTCTACGTACCCTTCATGGAGCCCACTCCTGCCACGTCCTCATTACCTCTGAGTAGGAAGGCTCCTTTGAAGAAACCCTCATATTTACCACGTCCTTATTACCTCTGAGTAAGTATATTAGTTTTCTCTCGACTTATTATCCGTACCCAAGACCGGAGTACGCCAAGGATAATAGGCCCACAAATGTCCTCTGTTGACCACAAATGTCTATAGTTGACCACAAATGCTGTACTAGGTCCCCTAGCACATCCACATCTTTCCTCATCATCACATGCTTTTGGAGCTCAGCTGTTCTATAGCATTCTTTCACCCAATACATAGAACTTCCACGTTGATAGCACCTCTGAGTTGTTCTGTGTATCCTCATTAGGCCCACTCCTACCACGTCCTCATTACCTCTGAGTAGGAAGGCTCTACTTTAGACCCATACTTACCACGTTCTCATTACCTCTAAGTAAATATGTTGGTTTTCTCTCCACTTATTATCCGTACTCGCACCGCCAGTACACAAAAAGGATAATAGGTCCACAAATGTCCTCTGTTGACCACAAATGCTGTATTAGGTCCTCTAGTACATGCATACCTTCTTCACAATCATATGCTTCTGGAGCCCAGTTGCCCCGTGGCATTCATTACCCATTACATAGAACATCTACGTCCATATTACCTCTGAGTTATTCTATGTATCCTCATTTGGGTCCACTTCTACCACGTCCTCATTACCTCTGAGTAGGAAGGCTCTACTTTAGACCCATATTTACCACGTCCTCGTCACCTCTGAGTAAATATGATGGTTCCATCTTTCAACATATTATTCGTACCTATAACCAAGGTACGCCAAGGATGATAAGTCCACATAAAATCCGCAGCAGAAGTACCCAAACCTATCACGTCCATACTACCTCTGATAGGATTGCCGCACCTAAACAACTCTACTTTCTATGCTTCTTATTCAAAGTATTCCAAATTTGTAATTAGGAAACTTTGAAGGGGGTCTTGTAGAAGCATGGAAAATATTGCTTTTAGTCCCACATCGGAAAGGAGAAAAAGAAAGGGCTCACTCCATTCTATAAATAGAGCCCCTTTGCCTCCTTTGAAAAGGGCACCAACTTCCCTTCCCTCCTTCCAACTTGGACTCTTCCTACTATGCACCTTCGGGTGCTAAGTCGAAGAAGTCTAGGGCAGCGCGGGCTCGTCGAGCTCAGTCAGCTGTCCCAACCTCCGACCATCAGAGAGCTCCGCTTACTGTTAGACGGGCCTCTGATGGAAAGTTGTACAAAACTGCCCGTGTCCAGCCCCCGGCGGCAAACGGACAGGGTGGTTCTCAAGAGTCTCGCAACAAAGATCGAGGGCAAGTGCTTTTACTAGCCCCACATCATGGAGCAAACATGGTGCCAACACACTCGTGTGCTCGAGATACCCGGGCCCACAAAATGAGTGCAAAGGTTGACCGAGATGTCCTTGACTTGCAAGATGTGATCCTTCACAAGCACAAGAAAATAAAGGGATTCTCTATGCGGCCCAAAAATCAACATGAAGCTTCATGCAGCTCAAAACCCAGGAATCTTCATGCGCCTCACAAAACCCAGGAAGCTTTATACGGTTCAGAAACTTTATGCGGCTCAGAAGCGTCATGCGGCCCAGAAACTTCATGTAGCCCAAAAGCTTCATGCGGTTCAGAAGCTTCATGCGGTTCAGAAACCGTATGCGGCTCAAAAATCTTATACGGCTCAGGAAGAGCCACGTGGCCTCATGCGGCTCAAAATAGGCTGATGACAGATGGCCATAATTACTTCCTGCAGCTGGCCATTTAATGCTCTGACATAAAGTGACAGCTCTGACGGCTCTGACATAATAAGGAGACGCGTCAGGCTCCTCAAAAGATGAGAAAATCTCTGAGACAGCCAGCACAGTCCACAAAGTCCAAAGAAGCTCTCCATGCGGACCGCCCAGTCCACCCTTATGCGATCGCCACCCTCATGCGACTGCCACCCTCATGCGGCTGCCACCCTCATGCGGCTGCCACTCTCATACGGCTCGGATTGTGGGAGCCACCCTCATGCGATTCAGTTGGAGGCCACCCCCCATGCGGCTGCCATGCTCATGCGGCTCAGATTGTGGGGGCCACCCTTATGCGGTTCAGTTGGAGGTTCACCCTTATGCAGCTGCCACTCTCATGCGGCTCGGATTGTGGGGGGCCACTCTTATGCGGTTCAGTTGGAGTTCACCCTTATGCGGCTGTCACTCTCATGCGGCTGCCACCTTCATGTGGCTCGGTAGTCGGGGCTACACTCATGCGGCTCTGCTAGGACTCCCTATCTATGCGGCTCACAGCACAATAGTAGTTGGGACACGTGGCAGAAGATCGACTAAGACTTATTCACCCGCATTCATACGGCTCTCAGTATAATGGCGGATGGGACACGTAGCAGAAGATTGACCAAGACTTATCCATTCCGATTTGCTGTTATCAACAAATCATTACAATGCAGATTTGTTGCAATCAACATTAACTGCCCAGATCGATTTCCAATAAACCATACAGATTTGGTGCAATCAACATTAACTGCCCAGATTTGTTACAATCAACATTAACTGCCCAGATTTGTTACAATCAACATTAATGGCCCAGATTAATTTCCAAACAAACAAGATCAAGGCTAATCTTCACCAAATCCCTAACCGCCCACTTTTAAAGGAGCAATTACTAAACACCCTACTTATCACAAAGCCCTATAAATAGCAAGGTGCCATTCCCTTGCAAAACCCTGGAGACAGAAAGCGGCAGAGACAGAGAGAAGTATACAGCAAAGAGCATCCAGCAAGATCATTTCTTCATCAGAGCCGAAGCGACGTCCGATCGTCCAAGGAGTAAGGCAGAGTTGATAGCACTCTCCTGAGCCTCTACCGTCACCCCCCAGAATCAAAAATAAAACAATTGTACTTTAGATTGCTTTTCCTAGGTTTTGTTCCTAGGCTCTCTTCTGTACAAGCGAGTTTGTAGTTGTGAAGTAAAAGTCCAGTCCTCCCATAAAACTGTTCTGTTCTCTTATAATCAATGGCAAACAGTTGTACTTTGAGATTTTTTTCTGGTGGTTTACACCTAGACCTTTTATTTATATCTGTGACACTCTTGAGATTTATTCTTCTATTCCATCTTAGTTGTATTGATTGAGTTACTTATTATTTTATTCTCCATTCGAAGTATATTCTAGATTGTGTTAGATATTGTGACCCAGGACAGTGTTCTACCGCCGACACTACGACGTAGGCTGGGCGTACTTCACTTCTCGTATCCTTTCACTGGGTGCGGGTCGTGACACCTTCTCTCTTCTTCCTCATTTTGAGCTTTTCTTTTAAATATTACCTACTTTTTCATGGAGAATATGAGGTGCCGGCTGGGATTAGTCTTGACTATATATACGGGAATAAGGCTTTTCCGCAGCCCTCATCCTCATTTACTTTCATGGAATCCAAAAGGAACATGAAGAAGGAGAAAGAGACAAGTGCCAACGTCGACGGCAAATCTCTTAAAGAAAATCCTAATGCTGCGCCTATGGCTTACTTGTTGGAGGCTGACCCGTCTCTAAGGGCGGATAATCTTCTAGACTGCTTTGGCCTGACCCCAGAAGTCTTCGATTACCCAGGTGGTAGGCCATCGTCTTCCTCTGAAGAGTGTGGCAATTCAGAATAGATGGAGGGATTCCTTCGTCTGATGCGTCATTCGGGGATCCATAACATTGAAGAATTAGCTACTACCCTTCATCAGACTAATGAAAACGAGAAAAAGAAGTGATAAAATACGAAGGTGCCTTATTTATCTCTCTCTTTCTCTGAATGGCCATGGCGCCAATTTATCTGTAGGGGCCTGTCCTTTATGAAAAAATAAAAAGTTTATTTTATCTTATTTCTGGCGCCCTATTTTTTTTACTTTTATTGTGTGACTGTTGATACAAATAAGCGCCAACTGCTGGTTCGAGTGCATGGTGCCAAATCTGACTGATTCAATGTCTAGCCTTTTCTATGAGACACGTGGCAATTCCTATATGATTTCAAAAAAATTACATTTTATCTTTCCTGAAATATGTGCCTAGGGAAGCAGCATGCCGTTTCAGCTTCAATTGCTTATAAATGGCTGTGAGGAGAGAAAGAAAGAGTCCATTGTACTCTCATCATCCAAACTCCTTTGCCATTCTTTCTTCTCTGACGATGGCTCTCCGCAGGATCTTGGCTGTCGAGAAGGATCAGGCGCTTATGAGCTTCTCTACGCCACCACAGCGTGCTGTCGTCCCATCACACGCCACTTTACCTAGTATTGGGCCATTGTGTGCATTATCGACGACCATCGATATATGTGTTCTTGATAGTAAGTTTTTAGGAGACGAATAAGGTAGCCTTTAATCGTGAGTGCCGTCTTTAAAGAAGAAGGTGCTTGTTTGAGCGCCTGAAAGTGCCTAAATATGAGCACCTGTCTGCTCGTTAAAGACGAGCGCCCAACTTCGAGAAGGAGGCGCCCGTTTGAAGACGAGCGCCTGAATTTGAGAAGGAGGTACTTGTTGAAGGCAAGCGCCTGACTTTGAGAAGAAGGCGCCTGTTTGAAGGCAAGCGCCTGACTTTGAGAAGGGGTGCTTGTTGAAGGCAAGCGCGTGACTTCGAGAAGGGGCGCTTGTTGAAGATGGGTGACTAACTTTTGAGAAGAAGGCGCTTGTTGAAGGCAAGCGCCTGACTTCGAGAAGGGGCACCTAACTTTTGAGAAGAAGGCGCTTGTTGAAGGCAAGCGCCTGACTTCGAGAAGGCGCGCCTGTTGCAGATGGGTGCCTAACTTTTGAGAAGAAGGCGCCTGTTGGATATATCCATCTGATTAATTTGCTAACTTCCTCCCTTTTAACTCTGCATAAAACTAGTTGGCAAGCTTCCCCAGAACCGTTATTGGTGATTTTGGATGTCATGAAGATGAATTGATCTGACACACACATCAAACAGCTCAGAACTCTCCATGTTTCAGAAGGGCCTCCCTCAGATGGTAGGAAGGGCCTTTATACATGGAGAGTTGGATGGTGGAGTGAACTCTAACCCGAGTATTTGGGTAGAAGATTTTTTTTGATGGCAGAATTAGGAATCGTATCACAAGAGTGAACGTATTCCTACCTTCGGTGGAAGGTCGTCATTCTGCCTCCATTTTCTCTCTTGCCTTTCTGAGAGAGAAGACCAAGAGTGATTATGTTCCCTGCCTACCACTGAGGGTCGGGACAACAAGGAATTGCTACCAACAACATGACCAGATGGCAAAAATCCAAAGATGTAATAGATTTCCATTAGGTCTTTGTTGTTACTTTAGAATGAAAATCCAAGATGTAATAGATTTCCATTAAAATATAAACATCCTTTTGTAGAGAAAGAGCAAAATAAAGGATGATTTTTGAAAGGAATATTTGTGGTTTTATGGAGATGCATCACTGGGACTTTGTATTTTCGTACCCATATGGTATTCATAACTTGAATGTATATATGAATTTATCATCGAAATAGCATTTACTTGTTATATGAACCAAATGAGGAAATAGTACCGTTTGTTTAAGTGTGCTTATCAGAGGTGTTTATGGACGTGATAAGAACTTATATAAATGATTCATTCTCGCGAGAACACGTAATCAAGAAAAATGTTTTCAAAGATAAATTGGTGGAGATAAAGTTTCAGAGGTATGATGGATGTGAACTTTATCATGGCGATCGATCATAAGATCCATTTTAAAGCAACTGGCTTTTTTTTTTTAAAAAGGAGACGATTTTTGATGATAGAATATTTATGTAGTGACTTTCCACAAGAGAGTTTGAATTGTATTCCACTGGAGAATTTATTGAGAGACACTTGTTAACCGGTGGGTCGATTCATAAAGTGAATAAATTCGATGAATGACTGAACGATCACATCTTTTCAAGGAGAAATCGTTTCAGTTTTTAAGACAGACTATTTGATCTTTCTGCCTATAAATAATATGTAACTTATGCAGATGCTGCCAACACCTGCCCCTTTGGTACAAATGGCTTCTGAAGAGATACCCAAGGAGACTGACGTCATCTTGGAGACTGAGATTGCCAAGGTTGCTTGTTCTGACGAGCCGTCGTTGCCCATTCAGAAAGAGACGGAGGAAGGCTCGACTACTCCTAGACAGAAACATGACATTCTTGCTAAACTTGTGGAGCCTGGAAGTACTGCTGAAGAAAAAGCTCTGAGAAAGGCTGCCTGCGAACTGTTGGTATCGTCTGACCATAATATTTTTGAGCTTCTTACGAATTATGTCTTTAATCAAGAGGGCTCCGGTTCTAGTTCCTCTCTTTGATTTTATGTATCTCCTTCTATTTTGTCTATGCAATAAAAGGAGTTTTATTTACATTATGCGTTGAAAATACTTTGTTCATGATGCCTCTCTGTATTCATATATAGTATTTTTTGAGAAATTTGCCATTGATGGGCATCATCGCCACTCAACCGTCCATCCCGATCAATTGATAAGCTCTGTTTGAGAAAATTTTGCTTACAACATAGGGACCTTCACACTTTGCTTCGAATTTGTCCTTACTCATATGTATCATAGTCATAGGACGTTTGATAGTAAGGACTAATTCGCCTTTTTGGAATGCTCGTACTTTGACTTTTCGGTTGAAAGCTTTGGAGATACGGGCTTGATATAGCTCAATATACTGTTGAGCTAGTAACCATTTCTCGTCCAGCGCTTCAAGCTTTTGAAGACGAAGACGATCATTGTTCTCGATCATGAGTTCATTAGTAATTACAATTCTCAGGGATGGAATTTGAATTTCCAATGGTAATACAACTTCATACCCATACACCAAGAAAAAAGGTGTACAATCGGTAGGATTGCGCACGATAGTACGATAAGCCCATAGACATTCTCTGAGCTTCTCACTCCAGTTACATTTGTTAATAGAAATGAACTTTTTGAGAAGTTTAATGATGGTCTTATTGAATGCCTCAGCCAAGCCATTAGCTGCAGGATTATAGGCCGTGGAAGCGACATTGTTGATTATGTTGTCATCGCAAAACCGAGTAAACTTGTGGCTGATGAACTGTGGTCCTATATCATGAATGATTCGTGGAGGGACAACGAATCTGTATATTACATGATGTTTGATGAAGTTGATGACGCTACTGGTCTTAACTTCGACCAAAGGTATAGCTTCAGCCTACTTCAAGAAGTGTCACGACCCGTACCCTAGAGTAAGGGCACGAGACGTGGGTACGTCCAGCCTACGCCGTAGTGTCGGCGGTAGAACGCTGTCCTAGGTCACAACATCTAGCAATAATATACTAAGCAGTTTATACTCTCCGAATGGGGGTGACATGATAGAAGTAAACTCAATCACAACTAAGGAAGAAGAAGCACGATATGATATAGAACTCAAGGAAATACAGATGATAAAATAGTCTAAGATAACATCCCAGCAAATATTCAGAGTACAAATCTCAGCTACTGAATATGAAAGAATATATACAACTCAGAATCTCCAGACAGAAATAAAGTCTAGCTAAAACAGTCTCAAGACAACATAAATAAGATAGGCCTAACTAAGCTAGTCTAGGCAATGGGGGTAATGTCCTCAGCTAGAGCTGGGTCCTCCTGAGAGTCCATCTCGCAAGTGTCGTCTAGGGCTGCCCCGTAGAAGGTATCCACACAGGCCTCCTCCTCGTCCTCTATAATATTTTCAACAGGTCCAGTCAGGACAGGAGCGAGCATAATACATCTCAACAGTTCAAAGCAGGTTAGAAAATATAATCATACAGTAAAGTAAGATACAGGTACTGAAAGAAATGCAGTATGTAAACAGAGAGAGAACTATAAATAGAAATATCTACTATAAATAGAGACTAACAGTGGCTAGTGAGTCAGAGTACAATATAGACATATAAATGGCATAGGAGATTCTGATGCTACACTATGGAAAGATTCTGATGCTACACTACTTGGATAATATTCACATGTCTACTTCTACTCCCCCGTACCCCAATCAATACACAAGGATCCAACCAGGTTATGTTATGATTCCATGCAAAGGCCCCCGAAGGGTGATACATGGATGTCCCATAAATAGGGATTCTAGGAGATTCTAGGAGACCCAATAAATGGGATAAAGATTCAAGGAAGACTCTGTGATCATAAAAGTATATGTCACAAGTGATCAATGAACCAATGAAGCATAGTGATACGCCATGTAAGTGAAACGCACAGAACATGAAGTACCCGATGCTCTCTGAGGATAACATCTCAAGAAGGGATCCATATAGTACCAATCCGTGTGACCAACGTGACAGTAACAAGAAAAGTAATTTAAAGCAGAAAAATAATTCTAAGCAGGATATGAAATGATCAGAGAATGTACTCGCCTGGTATCTGAGTGTCCGGATGAAATGTACTGTCCGAGGAGAGGTGTCTGGCTCCTAATCAGAGCAGCACAAGTCAAAACAAGTCTAAAATGATAACAATATGCAATTCAATGCATTCTAGATGAATCTAGGTCAATCTAGGCCAAAGTCAACTCTTGGTCAACCTTGGTCAACCAAGAAGTCAAACCTAGGTCAACTATGGTCAAACTAGGTCAGACAAGTCTAAATTAGGTCAAACTAGTCATTCTAGGTCGAACTAGTCCATACTAGTCCAAACAAGGCTAAACTAGCTAATACATACCATTACAAGGCTATGCAAGCCTATACTAGTCTATTCTAACCATTACACTATACATTATGTAGATATGTATATACATTACACACACATATTTATATTACATATATATATAGATATTCATATATAAAATATACATTCACATTACCTAGATATATACATACATATATATACATTACATATATATATGATTTACATACATAAATAGATTTACACATAGTATATATACATACATATATTATATTCATATATATAATATATGCATACCTAGGTATATAGAGAGAGAGAGGGCACGTGTGTGTGTGTGTAGAGAGTGAGAGACAAAGTGTGTGTGTGTGTATGACTGTGTGTGTGTGTTATTGAGTGAGGGTGTGTGTGTGAAGCTTGTGTTAGGGAGTGAGTAAAACAGTATGGTGCAATAGGAAATAGAAAATCAGTGAATACACAGTGTGTAGAGGGGTGAGCTAATGAGAGACTGTACAGAAATCAGGATGCTACTGCACAGGAAAGAGGAGGAAAGGAAATCAATTTATCTTGCAATCTCAGTTCAGATTTGACAGTTCAGTCCTATACTTCAAAACCCAATAACTAGTCCAAACATACACCAAAACAACCCCAAATTCGACACACAGTTAGTTTACTAGTAGGAGAACTATATTAGAGACTAAAACCAATAATAATCAGCATTTAATTAGGTTAAAACAGTTGCCAAAGTTCGTATCAAAAACCTGGAAAATACAGGAAATGTGTGTTTCCAGAAATTTAGGGTAATATAGGAAAATGTAATCAAAATCAAACAAAAATGTACAAATAATGGTTGGTAATAATAATATAGGGTGTACACGTGTCATTGTAAGTGTCTCGGGTCCACCATAGCCGGACACGGCGTGTCCACACAATAAAACCCAAATCAGTGCACAGTTGGGCACAGGCTCGTGCAGCCATGTCCAAATGAACTGGACACGACACAGAGTACGGGACACCTCGTGCTCACTAACCTAGGTAGCCCACCTATAGGACTACACATTAGGCTAGACAACACGTGTCCAAGTCGTGTCAGTGTCCGATACGAAAGTCGTATCAGTGCACAAAACTCGACTGATACAGTCAATGAAATTCCAGTACGGGCAGGAGAACGTGTCCGACACAACACGAGGGGTCGTGCCACTTGGGGAGTGTCGTGTCAGATATTGCCATAACGTGTCCTCAAAATCCCATGTGTCCTCGTACTGTGTCCAGTGAGAAATCTACCCCGAGTAGCAGGACACGCACGCTGCCCGCGCGCGCGTGTGCACCCGCGTGTGCACGTGTCCAACCCGACACGATGCAACACAAAAACACTCCCAGTCCAAAAGAAACATGTAAGCAACATCAAAATATAATTTTCTATTCAATTACTTTTCCAAAACTAAATCGAAATGCCCATTGGGGCATTTCATCAAACACTTAGGTCTAGGGTCGTATACGTGTCCGATACGGACACGAAATGGGTCCACCTGGATACGAAATCAATTCCTATGGCTCGGGGACACCTAGGGCTAGGTCTACATGCAAAGAAATCCAGAAATTAATGGAGTTTATATAGATTTACCTATTGGTGACCAAATGCAAGAAAAGCCTCAAATGGGGGGGTTCCTCTTGCTAGCAAACTTCTCCAAATTGATATGAATCTGAGAATAACACTCCACAATAGCAAGAACACTATATTTAGAACCTATTGTAATTGGTTTGAGGGAAAAAGGAAATAAATATGATTTTATATGAATTAATGAAGATGGGATAATACCTCTTTCTAAAACTTGTTCTTCCTAAAGAGGCTTAACCTAATGGAAGAGGATATTTATAGGTGGGAATCCCTAGGTTAGAGTATGTGGCCGGCCACTATGGGTTTGGGTTAGGGTTGCTAGTGGGTTGGGCTTTGGGCTCCTATGTGCCAAGTTATTAATCATTGGTTCAACCATAAGTCATGGCTTATGACTTAATATCCTAACTTGAGTCAAATAACTAAAACATAGGTCAACTCTAGTCTAACTAGGGTTGCATGACCTAACCAAGTCCAAACTCAAGTAGGGTTAGCTCCTAGGTTAGTCTACAAAGGTCATTGCTAGTCAAAGTCAACCTAGTCAACCTTCATTCAAACAATTCCAAAATAATTTCTAAAAATTCCCATAAATTTAAATAAATTCTAATAAATTCAAATAACCCCAAAAATGACAAAAATACCCTCAAACTAGAAATGTGGTAGTGACAAGAAGTAATCGGTTATAGCCAGTATAAACTGATGTCCTCTAGATGATGGTGGGTTAATAGGACCAAAGACATCCATGCCCAAGCTTCAAAGGGCCATGATACGGCAGTCGGATGGAGAAATTCTGATGGTTGATGAATGAAGTCTGCATGGATTTGACAAACTTAGCATTTCTTTGCATAATCAATATCATCTGATACCTTAGTGGACCAGTAGTAACCCATACGTCGGATACAATCCAGTAGCTTAGGATCGAGCTGACGTGCTCCACAAACACCATCGTGAGCCTCACGTAGTATTTGCTTTGCTTCGTCTCCCGCCAAACAATGTAGGAGTAGACCATCAAACGTTCGTCGATAGAGAGTCTTGGTGGTATGATTGTAATAGAATCGGAGCGATCGACGACAGATAGTTGTAGCTTTTTTAGCATCTTCAGGTAAGATGTCATGCACCACGAAGTCAATGAAAGGAGCTCTCCAGTCTTCACTGATGGCATTGATTTTTGTTGAATTGTTGAATTCAATATTGGAATTGTCACGACCCGCACCCTAGAGTTAGGGCACGAGAACGTAACGACGCCCAGCCTACGCCGCAGTGTTGGCGGTAGAACGCTGTCCTAGGTCTCAATGCATCTAAGAGTATAAGACTAAACAGTTTATACTCCCCGAATGGGGGTGACATAGTAGATACAAACTCAATCACATCTAAGGTAGAGCATGATAAAGATAGATAAAACATGAAATCCAAAAGAGATACAGGAGATAGAAATCTAAGTGTCTATGATACATAAACCCATAAATACATCTCAAAACTCAATACAGTAATCCACAAAGTAAAATACAACTCCAGACAAAATGAAATAACTACCTAAACAACCTCTAATGTGTCTCCTCTAGGCTAGCAGGCACCTCCAGGCTATCTGTAAAATTTTTCAACAGGTCCAGTCAGGACGGGAGCGAGCACAAAACATCTCACACAGTTCATATCGAGTTAGGAAATATAAAGCATGCAATAGAGTAAAGTACATGAAACGCTGAAAGAAGAATGTATAGAAAACAGTAGAGATTTAATAACAGGAAATATCTAAATATGATAAGTAAGAACTGTAAGGAACATGTGATTTAGAGTACAATCTGGTTATGTAAACGGGCTAGGAAAATGCAATGGTAACTCCAATGTACGTGGGTATACAATAGACATATACAATAGTTATACAATGTTGTACAATAGGATTTGAGTACATAACCAATTCTACTCCCCCTCCCCAATCAATACACAAGGATCCACTCCAGTTACGTTATCTTGTACAATAGTGTACAATGTTATACAATGGATGTACAATATTATACAATAGATGTACAATGTTATACAATAGTTGTACAATGTTATACAATAGTGTACAATGGTCTATCCCTGGGACTCGTGTGATACTGAGAGTACAATATGCACAAGGAGTATACAAGGATATAGGTATTCAATAAATACAATATGGAAGTAAAACGCACATCACAATATGTATTTAGTGAATACAAGGGGATAACATCCTAAAAGGAGATCCATATAGTACCAATCCGTGATAACAATCGTGTCAGCATCAAGTACAGTAATCTAGAGCAAGAATGTAAATCCAGACAAGTATGAAACGGTCAGAGAATGTACTCGCCTCGATAACCTGAACAGCTGATAAGTATAGGAGGTCCCACTGAAGCCACAGAGTCCTATTTAAAGCAACACAGGTTACAAGGTGTTCAAGTTGAAATAAATGAATCCCTACAGGCAATCTATATTATTCTAGGTTCTTCTAAGTCAAATTAACTCTAGGTCAACTCCGGTCAACAATCTAGTCAAACTAGGTCAAGCGTTGACTTATAGTTGACTTTGGGTCAACTGGTCAACTCTGGTCAAACAGGGTAAATCTAATCTAATATAAAGTGTACTTCGTTATTTGTACGTCGAAACTTACGTCACGCAAATCGAGATAAGAAGATTATCAGTAAGGTTGATAATCTCATTATAGTGATCCACGTGTCCAACTTGTCAATTTCAGCGATGTGAGATCACTGGAATTGACTGATCTCAGTTTCGTTGTACTAATCCCGAAATACGAACATTATATGAATTAATTATTAATTAATTATAAAAAGGTTAAACTCAGAGAAATTATCAACAAACATTGTCGGACGATGAAATGAACATCGCCAACGTGTCCAGAAAGGTCAAATTAGCTAGGATAGCCTACCCAACGGTCCAATTTGGACACAAGGGCAAAAATGTAATTTCGGATCAAAACAGTGTCCGTGTCGGAGCCATTTTGCACCGAAAAACGTGCAAGAAAACAAGTCTATAAAATATAACAAATTATATGTCCACGCAACCAGAATGTCGATACGAACCCAACGGTATTTCCAGAATTGGATTCCGTTGACCCGATCTCAATTTGGCCCGTTGACCAGAACTTGGAATTCCGATTTGCACGGAAATGCGCGCCGGAGCCAAAGTTCTCAAAACTTAGCAAACTACCTGTCAACAAGTCCAGAATGATGATACGAATTCAGCGGTATCTCCGGAATTGGATTCCGATGAGCCGATCTCAAAATGACCCGTTGACCCGGATATTGGTATCCGACTTGCACCGAAATGCGTGCCAGACCCAATGTCCATCAAAACCTAGCAAATTATATGTCAACGAGTCCAGAATAACGATACGAACTCAATGGTATATCCGGAATTGGATTCCGATGAGCCGGCGTCAAAAAGTCCCGTTGACCCAGAATGTGGGACCCGCTTTGCACCGAAATGCGTGCCCGTGCCCACGTTCTCCAAATCTAACAAATTTTATATGAAAACATGCCAGAACGACGCCACAAGTCTAATGGTGGTGTCAGAAATGAAATCTGGAGTCCCGTGTTCAAAAATGGAATTTTACATGTTGGAAATTACGAATTCGGACGGCCAACTTTGGCGTCGAATTCAACCAATCAAACAAGCTCAAACTGAAATGAAATCTAAAGGGGGCAGGAAGAGGGTTATACCAGCTTCGCACCGGAACTAGTAGCACGCCAAACGGAGCTACGGTGGAGGAGATACAAGCTGACGAAGTTGGCCCCGCGAAACTGTCCAAATTTAATACAATTTAAACTGTCAACTTGGTGGCCGGTTTTCATGTATCAAACGATAAAATTAACGGACGAAAATTGACATGAGCGAAGGTGGATATACCGAGATTGCGACGGAGCGAAGAAATCGCCGATCCAACGGTCGAATCTCCGGAAAAACGTGCACGAAGTCGCTGCGACGGAGCGCCAAAATGAACGTGATTTCGCGCGCGTCACGACGGGACGTCGTGCAAAACGCACGAATCGCCTCGACGGCGCGTCCCGGAGGACGTTGGCCGCCATGGGGCCTACCCCAGTGGTGCGCCCGAGGGAGGGGGCCACCCACGACGGGTCGCCGGAGCACGGTGGACGACGACGGCGCGTCCAAGCCCCCCGCGCTCGCGCAGATCCGTGCGCGCTGTGCGCGCGAAGTTGCTGCTGGTGGCGCCGTGCTCGGCCTCCTGCCAGCGCGGCCTGCGCGGGGCGCGCGTTGCCAGGCCCGGCGAGGCCAGAGGCTGGTGGTGGCGGCGAAGCACGGCTGGAGGTGGTGGTGAGTTGTTGTGAAGGTCGGCTGTGCATGGGATTGGTTAAGTGGTGGTGGTGACTAGATTCATGGAGGAGGAAGGAAGAGGTTGGGAAGATGGCCGGTGTGCTCGACCAAGGTGGCCGGAGCCACGGCGAGCAAGGGGGTGGTCGGACTGGGACGTTGGTCGGGTTTGCATGGGAGGAGTTGGAGTTAATGGAGTGGAGGTGGAATGGTGAAGAAGGAGAAGGAAGTTGGGATGGTGGAGATGGTCGGCTGACCACGGCGATGGTCGGCCAGTGGTCGGAGCCAAGCCAGGAGAGGAGAGGAGAGGTGGTCGGACTGGAGAGAGAGAGAGGTCGGTTTCCATGGAGTTGTGATGGAGTTGCTGTTGGTGTAGTTTTTGTTGTTGTGGTTTTTGCATGGTTTGATAAGAACAATAGAAAGGACAGAGAGAGAAAGGATAAGAGGGAGAGAGGAAAGTTATCCAATCCTTGAAACTAGGGCCGGCACATGGCTGCCAAGGGTTGGGGAAAAATGAATGAGGAATTTAATGGATAGGATTAGTTTGAACAATCCAAAGGCTAGGAATTAAATAGAGAAAATAGGTTGTTCCAATGGAGATTAATTCAACAAAAATTCTATTAAATATAGAAAAAATGGGTAAATAGATATCTGATATTTTGGGCAACAAAATATTAGAGTGTCATGATGGAGGGTAGCACGAAGCTGGACTGGGCTCGGTGGAGCCGGATTGGGTCAAAACTGGACATCGTACAAAAATCGAATTAAAATTAGATGTTGATGATCATGAGTCAATAAGTTGCACATGGGGATTCCAAATAATGGGACACAAGTGTCGGACGGATAGTAGGCTCAAAGTGGGCCATGTCCATAGTTGGGGCTGACAGGTTTTGGTCAACAGGGGACCCACAAATCAAGTTGGAAAATGAATGTGACGCCGTGGCGTGAAATAAAATCGGGTCACGCGTCGGGAAAGTTGTGCGAATCAAATGGAGCCCAAAATGACATGAATGAGTGGGAAACGAAGGTCATGGGTGACGAGCGTCTCGAGTAGATCATCAATGAGGAGTTGGTTTCAAGGAAATGACTGGTCTTGCGCTCCCAATTTAAATATCATGGTAACGCGCTGAAAATGATCGAGGAAAAAAGTGGGAAAATCAATTACTGATCGAACGGTCTAATTCGACCCGAAGTTCAGCGAAGAAAAAGGGGCACAAGGGAACAAGTTTGGGTGGGACACCATATACCGTCATGAAGGTAATCGTGTCCACTCCAAAACTCGTGAAGAGGATTTCCAGAGTTGAACATCCCTGATACTCCAAATATCAATGGCATGAAAAAGTACACTTAGGGAAAAATATATAACAGAATAAAATATTTATCAAAATCAATCAATCAGAAAATAAATAAAATGAAAAAAAAATCAACCCGAAATTCAGGGTGCTAACATCCTACCCACCTTACAAAAATTTCGTCCTCGAAATTAAAATGTCCCTACTCCCTCTAGGTCAAACCCCCATAATCAAAGTCCCAGATTAAAACAAATCATGTGATCAAAAGGACGACATACAGGGTCATGGCATACGGTGGTAGTGAAAGTCTCATCTAGGTATACTAGTCATGCTAACCAACGGTCATAGGGTATCAAACACACAAACAAATCCAGGGTGCTAAACGAGAAAAGATACAGAAACAACAACCATCAAAACTATAAAGTTGTCTACCACCCCATATGAAAACTGGTACACATAAAAAATAAAATAAGGGAAGATAACTACCAATCATTTGAAAAAAAAAAAAATACTATCCCAAGAAAATCAAAATCACAAGTTAAAGAATCGAAAGTCACTTGCATTGAAATCCAATCACAATATATATACAGAGAGAGCGTTAGAGAGAGAAAACTAGCATCATGTGTATGGGGACATGTTCATATGGTTAGAGAGTAGGCATGTGTGTGTGTCCTGGTACAGGGTTATAGCTTAGTATTGAAAGGTTAAACCCAGTTTTAGTTCAGCATTTACATACAAAATCTAAAAATAAGCTAACATTTAAACAAGTGTAATATTAACATGTTGCAGTGATGTAAACATAACTAATAACATGAAATTTTCATTTAAATTACGAATCTAAACATAGAAAAGTAGAGGACCAGAAATATTGAGGTTTTGACAATCTAACATCAACGACATATTAATATGTATCTAGATATGTGGAAAAATCAAGTGTAGCATGCATACGTGTTAGGCAAAGTGTTTGCTATACATATTCATATACATATTCTCATGTCCCAATAAAATAAAAAAAAAATTATTTCTACATCAGGACCAACATTTAAATTCTTACCAAAAATTACAGAGTAGGTGATTGACAAAATCAAGACAGTTTTATTATTATCTAAAACAAGAAAAATAGCAAGAAAGAATAACGATAAAATCTGTTTTGCTTATCTGTTTAAAGAAGGAACGATTTTGAAATTCAGAGTTAAAATATCAAATTCAAGATAAAGTCTAACAAAATCGTCGATTCATTGTATTATGAAAAACTCATAGCAAGAAATTACACAAGGTTTATAAAAACAACTAAACATATTCTTAAGTTAAATGACAAGAAACTAGGCAAAACAACAAACAATAATTAATTTTTTTTTGAATGACTGAGAAAAAGTAGATAAAACATGTTCAAAATATTTTAAGTACAATCTGATAATCATATGCGTCTATCCAAAATCATGGTACTCTAAATCCTCGTCATACTAGTAAGCAAGGCTACGATAATCACAGAGCCCTTGACTTATGCACATATCTCTAGAATCATGGTATTTAACATTTTCACGGTGCCGCATGCTTGGCTGCGAAAACCTTAAATTCCCACACCCGAGAAATACATCCAGGGTCAGACTATATGTCCTCACCGTGCTGGCTAATGTGACTATAGAAGACTAGATTCCATAACATAGATGACCTAGCCCATATAATTTCATCTTGCCAAAAATTAAATTAATCAATAATGAATACTCAAAATCAAATCAAATTTATTATCGAACATCAAAATTCAAAAATGAACAAAATCCATCAAAATACAAACTCGAATGCAACAGCTATCATCAAAATTCAAAATTCGAAAATCTTCCATCAAAATTAATAAATACAAACTCAAATTCAATAATAATCCATTAATATCAATTTCAACAACAGAAAATAAAGATAAAACAAATAAAGGAAAAAAAGAGTTTTCAAATCGAAGTTAAATAAGATTCTCCAGGGTCGTCCCAGGAATCTCTCAAGGGGTCCTAATTGTGATTGAGTACCTTCAAAATATATCCTAATCCTACTGCAGGCTGTAGTGGTACTCTAGTTCGAATACCACTACACTTTAGTCTCGACCAGCATGGGCCACCACTAAAAACGTGTCACGACCCGCACCCGAGAGTTAGGGCACGAGAACGTAACGACGCCCAGCCTACGCCGCAGTGTTGGCGGTAGAACGCTGTCCTAGGTCTCAATGCATCTAACAGTATAAGACTAAACAGTTTATACTCCCCGAATGGGGGTGACATAGTAGATACAAACTCAATCACATCTAAGGTAGAGCATGATAAAGATAGATAAAACATGAAATCCAAAAGAGATACAGGAGATAGAAATCTAAGTGTCTATGATACATAAACCCATAAATACATCTCAAAACTCAATACAGTAATCCACAAAGTAAAATACAACTCCAGACAAAATGAAATAACTACCTAAACAACCTCTAATGTGTCTCCTCTAGGCTAGCAGGCACCTCCAGGCTATCTGTAAAATTTTTCAACAGGTCCAGTCAGGACGGAAGCGAGCACAAAACATCTCACACAGTTCATATCGAGTTAGGAAATATAAAGCATGCAATAGAGTAAAGTACATGAAACGCTGAAAGAAGAATGTATAGAAAACAGTAGAGATTTAATAACAGGAAATATCTAAATATGATAAGTAAGAACTGTAAGGAACATGTGATTTAGAGTACAATCTGGTTATGTAAACGGGCTAGGAAAATGCAATGGTAACTCCATTGTACGTGGGTATACAATAGACATATACAATAGTTATACAATGTTGTACAATAGGATTTGAGTACATAACCAATTCTACTCCCCCTCCCCAATCAATACACAAGGATCCACTCCAGTTACGTTATCTTGCACAATAGTGTACAATGTTATACAATGGATGTACAATATTATACAATAGATGTACAATGTTATACAATAGTTGTACAATGTTATACAATAGTGTACAATGGTCTATCCCTGGGACTCGTGTGATACTGAGAGTACAATATGCACAAGGAGTATACAAGGATATAGGTATTCAATAAATACAATATGGAAGTGAAACGTACATCACAATATGTATTTAGTGAATACAAGGGGATAACATCCTAAAAGGAGATCCATATAGTACCAATCCGTGATAACAATCGTGTCAGCATCAAGTACAGTAATCTAGAGCAAGAATGTAAATCCAGACAAGTATGAAACGGTCAGAGAATGTACTCGCCTCGATAACCTGAACAGCTGATAAGTATAGGAGGTCCCACTGAAGCCACAGAGTCCTATTTAAAGCAACACAGGTTACAAGGTGTTCAAGTTGAAATAAATGAATCCCTACAGGCAATCTATATTATTCTAGGTTCTTCTAAGTCAAATTAACTCTAGGTCAACTCCGGTCAACAATCTAGTCAAACTAGGTCAAGCGTTGACTTATAGTTGACTTTGGGTCAACTGGTCAACTCTGGTCAAACAGGGTAAATCTAATCTAATATAAAGTGTACTTCGTTATTTGTACGTCGAAACTTATGTCACGCAAATCGAGATAAGAAGATTATCAGTAAGGTTGATAATCTCATTATAGTGATCCACGTGTCCAACTTGTCAATTTCAGCGATGTGAGATCACTGGAATTGACTGATCTCAGTTTCGTTGTACTAATCCCGAAATACGAACATTATATGAATTAATTATTAATTAATTATAAAAAGGTTAAACTCAGAGAAATTATCAACAAACATTGTCGGACGATGAAATGAACATCGCCAACGTGTCCAGAAAGGTCAAATTAGCTTGGATAGCCTACCCAACGGTCCAATTTGGACACAAGGGCAAAAAGGTAATTTCGGATCAAAACGGTGTCCGTGTCGGAGCCATTTTGCATCGAAAAACGTGCAAGAAAACAAGTCTATAAAATATAACAAATTATATGTCCACGCAACCAGAATGTCGATACGAACCCAACGGTATCTCCAGAATTGGATTCCGTTGACCCGATCTCAATTTGGCCCGTTGACCAGAACTTGGAATTTCGATTTGCACGAAAATGCGCGCCGGAGCCAAAGTTCTCAAAACTTAGCAAACTACCTGTCAACAAGTCCAGAATGATGATACGAATTCAGCGGTATCTCCGGAATTGGATTCCGATGAGCCGATCTCAAAATGACCCGTTGACCCGGATATTGGTATCCGACTTGCACCGAAATGCGTGCCAGACCCAATATCCACCAAAACCTAGCAAATTATATGTCAACGAGTCCAGAATGACGATACGAACTCAACGGTATATCCGGAATTGGATTCCGATGAGCCGGCGTCAAAAAGTCCCGTTGACCCAGAATGTGGGACCCGCTTTGCACCGAAATGCGTGCCCGGGCCCACGTTCTCCAAATCTAACAAATTTTATATGAAAACATGCCAGAACGACGCCACAAGTCTAATGGTGGTGTCAGAAATGAAATCTGGAGTCCCGTATTCAAAAATGGAATTTTACAAGTTGGAAATTACGAATTCGGACGGCCAACTTTGGCGTCGAATTCAACCAATCAAACAAGCTCAAACTGAAATGAAATCTAAAGGGGGCAGGAAGAGGGTTATACCAGCTTCGCACCGGAACTGGTAGCACGCCAAACGGAGCTGCGGTGGAGGAGATACAAGCTGACGAAGTTGGCCCCGCAAAACTGTCCAAATTTAATACAATTTAAACGGTCAACTTGGTGGCCGGTTTTCATGTATCAAACGATAAAATTAACGGACGAAAATTGACACGAGCGAAGGTGGATATACCGAGATTGCGACGTAGCGAAGAAATCGCCGATCCAACGGTCGGATCTCCGAAAAAATGCGTGTGAAGTCGCTGCGACGGAGCGCCAAAATGAACGTGATTTCGCGCACGTCACGACGGGACGTCGTGCAAAACGCACGAATCGCCTCGACGGCGCATCCCGGAGGACGTTGGCCGCCATGGGGCCTACCCCAGTGGTGCGCCCGAGGGAGGGGGCCACCCACGACGGGTCGCCGGAGCACGGTGGACGACGACGGCGCGTCCAAGCACCCCGCGCTCGCGCAGATCCGTGCGCGCTGTGCGCGCGAAGTTGCTGCTGGTGGCGCCGTGCTCGGCCTCCTGCCAGCGCGGCCTGCGCGGGGCACGCGTGGCCAGGCCCGGCGAGGCCAGAGGCTGGTGGTGGCGGCGAAGCACGGCTGGAGGTGGTGGTGAGTTGTTGTGAAGGTCGGCTGTGCATGGGATTGGTTAAGTGGTGGTGGTGACTAGATTCATGGAGGAGGAAGGAAGAGGTTGGGAAGATGGCCAGTGTGCTCGACCAAGGTGGCCGGAGCCACGGCGAGCAAGGGGGTGGTCGGACTGGGACGTTGGTCGGGTTTGCATGGGAGGAGTTGGAGTTAATGGAGTGGAGGTGGAATGGTGAAGAAGGAGAAGGAAGTTGGGATGGTGGAGATGGTCGGCTGACCACGACGATGGTCGGCCAGTGGCCGGAGCCAAGCCAGGAGAGGAGAGGTGGTCGGACTGGAGAGAGAGAGAGGTCGGTTTCCATGGAGTTGTGATGGAGTTGCTGTTGGTGTAGTTTTTGTTGTTGTGGTTTTTGCATGGTTTGATAAGAACAATAGAAAGGACAGAGAGAGAAAGGATAAGAGGGAGAGAGGAAAGTTATCCAATCCTTGAAACTAGGGCCGGCACATGGCTGCCAAGGGTTGGGGAAAAATGAATGAGGAATTTAATGGATAGGATTAGTTTGAACAATCCAAAGGCTAGGAATTAAATAGAGAAAATAGGTTGTTCCAATGGAGATTAATTCAACAAAAATTCTATTAAATATAGAAAAAATGGGTAAATGGATATCTGATATTTTGGGCAACAAAATATTAGAGTGTCATGATGGAGGGTAGCACGAAGCTGGACTGGGCTCGGTGGAGCCGAATTGGGTCAAAACTGGACATCGTACAAAAATCGAATTAAAATTAGATGTTGATGATCATGAGTCAATAAGTTGCACATGGGGATTCCAAATAATGGGACACAAGTGTCGGACGGATAGTAGGCTCAAAGTGGGCCATGTCCATAGTTGGGGCTGACAGGTTTTGGTCAACAGGGGACCCACAAATCAAGTTGGAAAATGAATGTGACGCCGTGGCGTGAAATAAAATCAGGTCACGCGTCGGGAAAGTTGTGCGAATCAAATGGAGCCCAAAATGACATGAATGAGTGGGAAACGAAGGTCATGGGTGACGAGCGTCTCGAGTAGATCATCAATGAGGAGTTGGTTTCAAAGAAATGACTGGTCTTGCGCTCCCAATTTAAATATCATGGTAACGCGCTGAAAATGATCGAGGAAAAAAGTGGGAAAATCAATTACTGATCGAACGGTCTAATTCGACCCGAAGTTCAGCGAAGAAAAAGGGGCACAAGGGAACAAGTTTGGGTGGGACACCATATACCGTCATGAAGGTAATCGTGTCCACTCCAAAACTCGTGAAGAGGATTTCCAGAGTTGAACATCCCTGATACTCCAAATATCAATGGCATGAAAAAGTACACTTAGGGAAAAATATATAACAGAATAAAATATTTATCAAAATCAATCAATCAGAAAATAAATAAAATGAAAAAAAATCAACCCAAAATTTAGGGTGCTAACAGGAATTATTCTCGATGCAAAATAATTCTTTGTTAGTGACAACAACCATCTGCTGTCTTCCTACTGGAATTGCTAATACTGCAGCAAGATTAGCTAGTGCATTAGCTTCTGTATTGTATGCTCGTCGTACATGCTTAATGAAGAAGCCTTTGAATGATGTAGCCAATCTAACTGCTGCCTCGTGATATGGGACAAGATCTTGATATCGAACTTCATACGTTCCTCTGACCAGATTGACGATCAGTTTAGAGTCTCCGTAAACCTTAAGATATTCAATATCTAGTTGTTTAGCTAGTTAGAGATCAATGAGCAAAGAATTGTAATCTACCACGTTGTTGGAGCATGATTCATTTAGAGAATAAGCTCTTTGAATAGCCAATCCATCGGGTGATACAAGGACAATTTCGATTCCAGCGACGATGGTGCCTTTGGGTCCAATTTTGGATGCTCCATCAAAGAATAGACGCAAAGTAGGAAATTATTTAGAAATCATGTTAGATTCCAGGGTTCCGTCAAAAATTTCATCATAGAGTTTAGACGTCTCAAGAATTGGATGAGCTGCTAGGAAGTCAGCGAGGGCTTGAACCTTAACAGACTTTTGGGGAACATATATCGTACTGTGCTAATAATATGACCCATGTAACAAGCCTGGAATTGAGCGTACTGGACTTCCTCATCAAAACTCGGAGAGGGTTGACTCAGGAGATGACATGAATGGTTTGGCCTGTGATATAATGTCGTGTCTTTTGAACAGCGAACATCAAGGCTAAACATTCTTTTTCTACCGGACTATAATGATGTTCAGCTCCGATCATCGTGCAGCTAAGATAATAGATAGCCTGCTCATGACTTTCTTTATTCTTCTGGGCTAATAATGCATCCAATGAATGATCCATTGCTAGAACATACATCAGAAAGGGTATTCCTGAGACTGGAGGTACTAGAATTGGAGGGTTCATCAAGTACTGCTTTATGTCTTCAAATGCTTGCTGGTATTCTTCAGTCTAAATGAAAGACACACCTTTTTTCATGAGTTGAATGAACGGACTGCAACGTCCAGACATATTCGAAATGAACCTCCTGATATAGGCAAGCCGACCCTGGAATCCTTGTAGCTCTTTCAGGTTGCGTAGTGGACGCATCTCTTGAATGGCTTTGATCTTCTCGGGATCAACGTGTATACCTTTAGAGGTAATGACGAATTCGAGAAATTTACCACTAGAGACTCCCAGGAATGATTTGGTGGAATTTATCTTGAGTTGATGTTGGTGCATTAGATCGAAGATAGTTCTCAAGTCTTGGATGTGGTCTTCATTTAGACGACTTTTGACAGCAATATTGTTGGCCCATTCCATAGTCATACCCGATTTTGATAATCGACACTAACTTAAGTCAATGCACAAAATATACGAACTGCTGCTAATCATTTCAGGTTTAGTGAAATCAATATCAAAAAGCGTACTACTACATCAACAAGCATGCGAATCATCATTCTGAAGCTTATTTTCATTAGAATCAGTCCGAGTAATTATACAATTTATTATGTATTTTATCTTTATTGAGTCTAGGATATAAATTGTAAGATCGACTGGATACTATTGGCTTAGGTTAATCATAGTCCACTCTCCTATGCAGCCTACCCATCCAAAGTCTACCTACCAAAAATATTATTCACCTTCTGAAAACAAATATTTTACATTTATACTGAGACATAACTCAAGCCGAGTTCAGTCCGAGTTCGGTCAGTTTCAATTTAAATATTTGTTGCCTCCAAATCAGCATGCAACGTTTGTTTGCAAAATCTTTGCATCAGAACTATGCCCGAATTCTGTCCGAGTTCGGTCCTCGAAAACACCTATAAATAGAAGATAATTTCTCATTCTAAATCACTCAATCAATTCATCTTCTCTTCTCTCTTCAATAAGTGTTTTCATTTGATCGAAAGCTTTCATATTTCACCTACACATCTCTTAGCCAAAAGCCAGTAATATCTATTTGATCTAGAGTCTTTTGGTACTCAAGAGTTGTAAAGAGGTTGTTCAAAGTTCAGAAACTATCTCTATTGTGGAGCCGGTCGTGCGCTCGTCGCCAAGCACGGTGTTGTGAAGTCTGTCGTGCACTTGTCACCAAGAACGATGTTGTAAGATACTGCAAGCTTTCAATTAGCTTGTGCCTTAGTGGATTAACATCGAGCAAGAGTACTCGAGACTGGATTAGTCCTCTCAGAGGGATACCAGTATACATCGTTGTGTCACTGAGTTTGATCTCTCTATCTCTTATGATATTTATTTAATGTCTCTTATTCACTACCATAATTATTTGTTTTTAATTTTATATTGGTGATTTTTTTTTCGCTGCACTTGCACTCACTCTATTCACCCCCCTAGAGGTGCTCAATGGTCCTACAATTGGTATAAGAGCAGGTTATATTCTAATATAACAAACCTCAGAGAGTATATATGGCAGCCATGAAATCTATATTCAACGGTGAAGGGCAATCCACAAATAGACCCCCACTATTTGATGGTACAAACTATACCTACTGGAAAACCCGAATGACATTCTTTTTAAAGTCTCTTGACTTTGATCTTTGGTCTATAGTAGTTGACGATTATAAGAAACTGGCACCTACAGTAGTTGATGGTGTGCTTGTAGACAAGCCTCATGACAAATATACAAAGGCTGAAAAAGCAAAGGCTAGTCTAGATGCTCGTGCCATCAATGCACTGTTCTGTGCAATTGACAAAATGGAGTTCAACAGAGTTTCAACCTATAAGACGTCTCATGAGATTTGGAAACTTCTTGAGGTAACTCATGAAGGTACTTCCCAAGTGAAGGAATCCAAAATCAGCAGACTAACACAGGAATGTGAATCTTTTAAAATAAAATCCGATAAGTCAATTACACAGATGTTCACTCGTTTTCTTGATATTACTAATCCTTTGCAATCCCTTGGTAAGGATTACAGTAATCACGAGAAGATCAGAAAAGTACTACTGGCTCTAACCAAGAACTGGAACCCAATGACAACAACAATCATTGAAGGAAATGATCTCACCACCATGTCTCTGGAAACACTGATGGGCAAGCTCATGACCCATGAGCTTGATCTGTAAGAGTTTGAATAAGCAACCCCAAAGGAAAAATCTATCGCCTTTAAAGCTCAAGCTAGAAAATCAACATGTAATAATTCTGAGAAAGAATCATCAAGTGGTGATGAACAAGCCCAACTAGTGAAGAACTTCAAAAAATTCCTAAAGTTTGAGAAATCAAACAGAAGGAAGAGAGATATCCAAGAAAGTAATGAAGATGAAACAATATGCTTTGGATGCAAGAAATCAGGGCATATGAAGAAGGACTGTCCAACTTCAAAGAAAAGCAGTCCACACAATAGATCAAGATCAAGTAGAAAAGCAACAACTAGTCGAAAGTATGCAAATATAGTATCTAGCATGAGAGCGATGCCAGTGATACAGAGAAAGAAGACAGCCCCTGCGGAAATGCCAATGTCTGTCTTATGGCTTTTGATAAGGTATCCTCAAACCCTTTGTATGACGATTTTACTTTTGATGAATTAGAAAATGCCTTCAGCAAACTACTTAAAGAACATAGAAATGTGCTTGACAAGTATAAGCAATCTTGAAAAAAAGGTTAAGGCATACACAACCGAAGTAGCTAGACTATCCAGTCTCATTGAAGACATTAAAGAGACGTCTACTACCGGTAACACGGAAGAGATAGCCAAGCTTAAAGTAGACTATCATGAGGCTATCTTCAAAATTGAAAAGAAAGAAAGAGACTATGTCAAAATACAAGAGTTGTATAACATAGAGAAGAAGAAGCACTTAGTCACAGAACAAAGACTCATAGATATGACTGCTAAATATGATATACGGTTTCTAAAAAGTTAGAAATCAAGTTAGGCAAATAGGCAATACCTGTGACACAGCCTAAGTTTAGTCCTAATGCTAAGCATACACCTAAGAGGACTAAAACACAGAAAGTACATAAGAAACACGAACATCACCATGCTTTCACTTATAGGTTTTCAAAGAAACCACATACGCATGTTAACACAGATTCCACAAACATGTTTTCAAAACTTACTTGCACATACTGTGGTATTCATGGACACATATCACAGTATTATTTAGCAAGAAAACTTGTTGACAATCGCACATTATTTTGGAGACCTAAGACTAAACAATATGGACCCTTCAGTAAATAGGTACCAAAGGATTCATCTACTTGTTTTGTAGGTGGACCCTCAACCCTCTCATGCTAAAAGTAAGTGGATCCTCAATAGCGGATGTTCACGGCACATGATTGGTGATGCATCTTTGTTCGCCATGCTATCGATGATGAAAGAAGGATACATCTCCTTCGAAAACAACCTGAGAGGTGATATCATTAGAAATGGCACTATTGGTACATCTCCTTATCCTGTAATAAAAGACGTTTGTCTAGTTACAGAATTGAAACATAACCTGTTAAGCATAAGTCACTTGGCTGATAATGGTTATGGTATTAATTTTATAAAAGACAAATGTACCATATATGATATGTCATCTGGTAACCCCGTATATAAAGGGATTAGAGAAGACAATATTTATGTTTTCTTTCTGGAGAGTACTAATAATGCAGAAAGATGCATAGTAGCTAACCTAGATGAAAGCTGGCTATGGCATATAAGACTAGGACATGCTAATATGGATACTATCTCACGACTGAGCACTAAGAAGCTGGTAAAAGGACTCCCTAAGATACCGTTCAAGAGAGATATGGTATGTGCTGACTGTGAAAAGAACAAAGCACATAGGTCTACATTTAAATCTATCAACGCTGTAAGTACTTCTAGACCTTTGCAGTTGATACATATATATTTATTTGGTCCTAGTAGAGTCGCTAGTCTTGGCGGTAAGATCTATGCATTTGTTATTGTTGATGATTTCTCTCGTTTTACTTGGGTTTACTTTTTATCAAACAAAAGTGATACTATTTTTGAATTTTAGTTATTTTGTAAAAAGGTACAAAATGAAAAAGGCTTCATGATTACTCGTATCCGAAGTGATCATGGTGGCGAATTCGTAAATACTTATTTCAAAAAGTTTTGTGATGATAGTGGATACTACCATAAATTTCCCTGTCCTAAAACTCTTCAACAGAATGGTGTTGTAGAGTGGAAGAACCGTACTCTAAGCGAGATGGCTAGAGTCATGCTGAATCAGCATAATCTTCCTAAATATTTTTGGGCAGAAGCTGTTAGCACAGCCTGTCATATTTTAATTAGGGTGTTAATTCGACCCATCTCGAAGAAAACACCTTATAAACTTTGGTTCGGAAGGATTCCAAACATTTCCTATTTTAAAGTTTTTGGATGTTGTTGTTTTATCCTGAACACCAAGGACAACTTGGATAAGTTCGACTCTAAAGCAGATGAAGGGATATTTTTCGGATATGCTGCTAAGAGTAAGGGATATAGAATTTTCAATAAAAGATCTATGATTGTTGAAAAATCTATTAACGTTACTTTTGATGAGCTCAATAGTCACAGATCTAGCGACAGTGATGATGAAGGTGTACAAGCAAGAACCGATAAGAGTCCTGTGGAATATCTGACTTATAAATTTGAATCATTGAAGTTCTTTCCAGATCATTCAGAGACACTCATTATAGGTGATGTATCAAAAGGTGTAAGTACACGCTCTTCTCTTAGAGATTCTGAAATAGCAGCAAATGTAGCTTTTATTTCATAAATAGAACCTAAGAATGTAGAAGATGCTTTTAATGATGAGTTTTGGATTAATGCCATGCAAGAGGAACTTAATCAATTTGAGAGAAACCAAGTTTGGGAACTCGTTCCTAAACCTATTGGTCAATCGATAATTGGTACCAAATGGGTGTTCCGAAATAAACTAAGTGAAGATGGACAAGTTCTACGCAACAAAGCACGTCTAGTGGCATAAGGTTATAATCAAGAAGAAGGTACTAATTATGAGGAGACATATGCATGTTGCTAGACTAGAAGCTATCCGTTTGTTTCGTGCATTTACATGTTTTAATGATTTTAAATTATTTCAAATGGACGTAAAAAGTGTATTTTTAAACGGATTTCTAAAAGAAAAAGTATTTGTGAAACAACCCCTAGCTTTAAAGATTTTCAAAAACCTGATCACGTCTTCAAGCTTAAGAAAGCACTCTATGGACTTAAACAAGCACCTCGTGCTTGGTATGAACACCTAAGTGCCTTCTTACTTGATAATGGTTTTTTAAAAGGAAGAGTTGATACAACTTTGTTTATCAAATCTTTAGATGATGATATTCTTCTTATGCAAATATACGTTGATGACATCATATTCGGTTCTACTAATAAAAAACTTTGTCAAGAGTTTGCTAAGTGTATGCAGAGTGAATTTGAGATGAGTATGATGGAAGAGCTGAACTTCTTCATAGGACTCCAGATCAAACAACACTCAAAGAGAACATTCATCAATCAAGCCAAAGATACGAAGGACATACTGAAAAAGTACGACTTCGAAAATATAAAGCCAATCGAAACTCTAATGGCTACATCTACAAAGCTTGACACTGATGAAAGTGGCAAACCTGTCGACCAACATAAGTATCGAGGTATGATTGGTAGCTTATTATATTTAACTGCTAGTCGTCCTGATATTTGTTTGCCATTAAAATTCTTTTATTGCAAATTTCAATACAAACAAAACAGTGTTACAATATAGGACTTAGATGTAGTCCTAGGAGTACACTTTTGTTTATCTGGGTCCCTTGTGCTGATGGAGTAAGTGGTAATGCATTAACTCCATTGACGATCTGACGACGGTTATCAGTTCTCTGAAGATTTGGATTACTCTGGGTGCTGGAGCTTACTTAGAGGAGGAAGACGTTGAGTGTCTGTATCTGCCTCTCTGGTGGTGTGATCCTTCGTTTTTTGTACGTAGGATCGTTCTGTGTGTGTGTGTGAAGGAAATGATACTTCTATTTATAGCTTTGCAAGCCGGCTGCTCATGCGCGCACGTAGGATGCGCTTGTACGCGGGGACGCCACGTGGTGATTGCTGATGGAGGCGCATGGACGATGCGCCCTGATCGAGGGGTTGAATTCTTCATACTGCTGTTGTGAGTCGGCACGTAGCAGAGAAGAAGATCTTTCTGTTGCTAAAATCTTGGGTAAGTTGAGTCAAAGGACACGTGTCGTCGACTCATGGCTCGGAGATCTCGGATTTGATGGGGAGAATAATTTGGTAGGATGCGCCTAGGACTGGGCACATTAGGAGACTTTGGCTCGTAACCTTTAGGAGTCATGAACTATTCTGGGTGCATGGCTTTTGAGGCGCATGCAGAGCTTCAAATGGAGACTTTCCTTCTGTCTTTAGGGATCAGTAAAAAGTCTGAGGCGTACGGCTTTTGAGGCGCATGCGGATTTGAGTGCATAGCTGCAGAAGCGCATGCGAGTGGTTGGGTGGCCACGTGGCAGTAGCCATCGGAGTAAAGTAATGATGATGCTGATGTTGGCGATGCTTCGTCTTCTAAAAAAAAACTGTCAACTGTTCAGACTTCGGAAGGCGTGCTGCCAACTCTGTCAGTTCAGCATTTAATGTTTCTGACATTCGATGGACAGCTGAGTGGGCACGTCGATTGGTGTTCTACTAGGCGTATGGGGACACATGGGGGCGCATCCTCTGTGATGCGCTTGGTACTAAAGGGTGCGTCTGTACTGATGTACTTGATGTTGAAGGGCGCGTCTGTGTGATACGCGGTCTGGCCGACGCATCCGCTTCGTGATGCGTTCTTTAATGCAGCGACTATTACGTTCTTCGAGTGCTTTAAATAGCCGTTTTGATTTGGCTGAATTCGAAGCATCCGGTTCATCCATTAAATGCAAATTCATTATACGGAATTCGGAGAGCCATCCACTTGGTGCATGGGTTTGATTTGCCCGGCCTATAAATAGTGGCATGGAGAGAGGGTTTGCTTCTCGTTCTCTCATGTACTTCCGACATGAACTTGTGTACTCGAATGCATTCTGTTGATGAGATGCTTCTGAGGGTGAAGATATGACGCAATATCTTCTTTGATGCACTTGAAGGTGACTGTTACATCCAAAAGTCGGAGTCGAGGGCTTTCGAGGCAGGCAGAAGGTGTCTGTTGCATCCAAAGATAGGGATGCTCGGGCCTCGTCTTCGTTGTGCAGGAAGAGCCGTAGATCGAAATTGCGGTGCTGCGGCTTTGGGAGCTCTCTCTTCCTTCAAAGTGGGTGTTGCCCACTCTGATTGGGTTGAAAGCTGCTCCTTTAGCCGCAATTTCGATTATGGTCTTCCTTCGCCTTTGGAGGCTCTTTCAAATCCTCCCTTAGCCACAGGTTGGCTTGCGGTGCTCTTCTCTTCCTCGGCTAGAGGGTTGATTGCCACCCTCGTTCTGCTCAATAAATGCTTTATTAGTCGAAGCATTTTGACGGCGGTGAGCCTGGCTGGAAGGGCGGCACATAACTGGGATGCACATAACTGAGCTGCTAAAAAGGATGCGTCTTGCTGAGGGCACATGGTGGGATGCGCCTAACTGAGGGCACATGGTGATTGCTGCGCCTGCTTGAGGGCGCATGGTGATTGCTGGCTGTAGACTTAGGATCTTTTCTTTATAGAAATTCTCCTTTGTATAATCTTTTCTTAGACATGTAATAGACTTTTATATGTTAAATAAAAAGTTCTCTTTCAATGTCTATACTTGTTGTTTTTGCTGTGAAGTACTTTGTCCGAGTTCTGGCGCGTATAGTCTGGCGCATGGGCTTTCTGGTTCTGAAATCCCATGCTTCTACAATACCCCCTTCAAAGTTTTAAAAACTTTTGGATAAGTTTTGGAATACTTTGAATAAGAAGCATGGTGGTAGAGGCGCATGTCTGTCGGGGCGCATAGATACTCCGCGCATTAGTGATGGAGCGCATGCTCCGCTCAGTTAATGCAAATGATGACGCCTCGGTAACCGAAAAGATTAATGATGATTTTTTGGGTTTTATTTACGGTTATCTCTTCACAGAACTCGAGGCGACGGCTGAGATCACACGTCATCGGTTCACGCGTGCGACCAAGCCCTATAAATAGGCGAGAGATGGAGAGAGAGAGAGAGTTCTTCTTCTCCTTGCTTTTGCCTTTTTTTAGAGTTTTTCCTCAAAAACCCTAACTTTTCTTCTCTCAAAGAATGGCTCCCAAGACTCCTCGCGGCGGCAAAGGAAAGGAGCCTGTGAAAGTTGCGGCGGCTGACGTTCCCCGTCGGCCTGTCGAAGTTCGGCCGGAGGTGGTTGGTAAGTTTCATTTACACCAACGCACATAGACCTTGAATCTTTGATGATGTGCCGAGGTTTTAGCCGCCGACGCGCACGGGTTTAAGCCCTGAAGATGCGCCAAAGCACCGCTGACGCGCATGGGTTCACACCCTGATGATGTGTCGAAGCTCCACTGCTGATGCGCATGGGTTTACATCCTAATGATGCGCCGAAGCTCCACTGCTGATGCGCATGGGTTTACACCCTGATGATGTACCAAAGCTTCTTTTTCAGACACGCTATGCCCTTCTGATGAGTCTCAGATTCTTCTGTTATTTCTAATATTTTCGAATCTTTGCTAGTGTCGATGACTATCCCACTCTTGAATAAAGTGCTTCTGGATGCTGCCCTCAGCCAGGCGGGAGTAAATTATGATGAGGAAGTGATAAACCATGCTCAAGATGTTATTATACTGGATCAGCATCCCGAGAGAATGACTCAAATCCGGAAACAACAGTATAGGTTCCTCAAACGGATGATGGAGCGTGGTGTTTTGAAATCTGCCATATCTGATAAAGTGGCCTTCTTGAAGCCTGAGTTCCTGTTCGGGGACCGCCTTACTTCCACTGAAGTAACGGTATTGAAGGTCAAGGAAGACTAGTTTTTTGCAGCAAAGGGAGTGCATATGACTGTTAAGCAACTTGAACGTCAATGGCCTTTGACGGCCTTCTGTCGTCTTGCTTCTAAGAGGAGGATGTCTTGGGATCTTACCCCATCTCAGGGGGAGCGGTGATTGGCATCATCAAAATTGATTCTACCTCCGATCAAAGGGATACTTTGACCGCCGTGCGGTCTGGGCCCTCTTTCACCTGGCGGACTCTACGTCCTGGGAGCATTTACAGTGATGTTCCTATCGATACATTTGCTTATAGTACCTCGACTTTTGTACATCGTATGCTGTTGATGGAACGCTCATACCCGAAAGAAGAGTTTCAGGTAGAGGGTTGGTGTCATTACGTTTCCAAATGGGATAAACTGACACTCTGGAACTTGTCGCGGTTTCGGACTGAGCTCCGAGAGATTGGGTTGACTGCCGCGATCCGTGCTACCCAGGCGGGTGTTGACATTAACAGGCATATGTTCCTCGCACTCTTGGAGATATTTGATATCCACACCGGGACCTTTTTTACTCCGGTGGGGGAGTTAGGGCTCGCTCTTCATGAGATGTATGAAGTGTCAAAGCTCCCTTGGGGATCGTAACCCTATGAAGAGTACTTTCCAACCAACGAAGAGTTTCAAGTCCTGGGGGACAAGGCTGAGGAGATGACGGCCGTCTTTAAGGAAGTGGCGAGTCATCATTACTATATGCAGAAAAGGGATAAAAGCGGGTCGCAACCTCATGTGACCGCTTGGAGAGATTACGTCTTTAAACAAGACAAGGAGGATCCCTCGCAGTTCTCTACTCCGCCAGCGCTCTCTCGTAGCGAAGTGCTCTCTGAAATGAGCAGGTTAGGTGAGAAGAATCCCCGGAAGAACGAGGACCAGCAGTCGGATGAACGCTCCTACAGCTGTTTCTGGCATCTTGCTCATCAGATGTCGTCGAAAGCAGTATTGGTCGCGTATCTTATGGTTTGGCTTCGGGATTACATCTTCTCGGGCGGATCCGACTATGTTGAGAGGGTGACCCGGAACTTAATCCTGCCAGCCGTGAAGTTGGTCTTTGGCCGGCGTTTGGCTCTACTCCCCGCAATGGTATGTAACCTGCAGTAAGGTTTACGAGAGTTTGTGGTAAATGTGATTCATGACCGAGGTAGAAACAATAATTTCCCGTGCGCCAAACTGCCGTTTCACTATTTGATGGGGTGGTTAATTTTACACCATCCCAATGTGATGAGTCCGGGTTCAGAAGAAGACTACAGGACCGAAGATGCATTCCTCCGCCGTTTCTACCAGAGGAGCTGGTCGCACACTGGCGTCCCTGTTTGCAGAAAGGTTTTATCCCATCTTCAGGGATGGGAGATCACCAAAGTTGGTCCAATCTTCTTGGGTTTTGAGGCCAACAAAGACTTAAGGGATTCGGGCGAAGACGCCACCGCTCTGCCTCCATGGGGATTCCGCTGGTTGCAAAGTATTCGGCCATCCCATCTGGTGTACCAGAACATGAATCAATGCTACCTGGAACCGTATTTACCGAGCCGCTTTGTACGGTAATTCGGTTATGCTCAGCTGATGTTGGATAACCCCAGTATCACTCTGGGGTATGCTGGAAGTTTGTTGGATGGTGCACGAGCTTGGTATTACTATAATGCCGGATGTACCGGGGCTCGCTTTACGTTGCCCGTCCCGGATCCGTGGCCGCCCATTCTTTACTCGGCCGCCAAATTTTATTGTGTTATGGCTGCCGTGCCTCCCGGATATGATAGGGAGACCAGTCTTATCGCAGGCACTCAGTTAGTAGTGGCCGGAGACATGCCAGCGAAAGCCCGATCGTACCGTCTGCCAGGAGCGAGTTATCGGGGTGCCCCTACAGTGTCCACAGGGGGTCAGACAGAACCCTTGGTCGATCAATCAAAACGACGTGCAGATATAGGGGCTGGATCTTCTACGTCGAAGAAGCAGAAGAAGGTATCGTCACTGACAGTGTCATCGGATTCAGCATCTACAGAGGTAAGGATGTCCTACATAGTCTGGTTTAGGTTCCATATTTCATGTAATCAATACTTCCCTTTTTTGTAGGAGCCGCTAAAAAGAAAGCCTCGTACTCTAAAATTTGGTGGGAGCAGGCCAAAGGAGATGGCGGGCTCGTCTGAAGTGCGCATCCCGCCGACTATGATGTCTCCCATGGAGGAGAATCCGGAGGATGTTGTTATCGTGGAGATTCCAGCATCCTCAGATTATGTTAGAAGGGAAGCTGAGGATGCAACAGCTTCCGAGATGATGAAGGCCGCAGCGGGGGCCTCGGATGCCGAGGGTCCAGCAGACATGCGGCTTCCTGGTGATGAAGTGGGGTGGAGTTCGTCGTCTTCGGATGACGTTGCTCCAGAGTTGCAAGAGTCTGTCGCGGGGGCGATAGGTATGGTTGGGACAGAGGAGAGGGTTGATTTCCCTCCTCGTCATGATGAGGGAAGGTCGGCGGTAACATTGCCGAGCCCTACCCCAGACTCAGCAGTGGAGGCTGAGGTGGCCACCGATCAGGAGGTAGCGACGGATCCTGTCCCTGTAGAGGGATTCGATGAAGAGGATGAGACTCGTCTGCCGGTCCTGACTTCAGGGGCGAGTCAGGAGACAAGTGTTGATCTTCCTGTTCTGCCAGGGGAGGTACTGGCTGCTGATAGGACAGTGGGGGTTAAAGAGGTGGCCACAGACGTCTGTGGTACTTCCGAGTTCGGGAAGGGGGGTGTGATAGAACCCGCGGTTGCTCCTTCCACTTGGGGTACTATCTTGACGCCTGCCCCAGCTTCTTTTGTTCCCTTAGCTCCTCGGGCTAGCAGCCCGGCCCCTGTTGATGAAGAGCCTATTGATGCCGAGGTTCCAGCCTCGTAGGTTGAGGTCGGCGGATCTTCTTCCGGTTCGCTAACCGGAGCAGCTCCTCCAACTCCTGCTATGACGCCGCAGGAACTGGCAAATGCAGATGAATATGTGAAATTCATCGTCGAGGCAGTGTATAAAATGCTGCAGAGGGGGGGTATCGGCAGTGATGGACGCCAACGGGAGCTTTGCGACGACAAAAACTCTGGCACTGCCTCATATCCCTGATCCGTCTTCACCAGGGCCACGATCATATGGCCGTCATTCTGGAAGCTACGGTGGCTGAGTTGGACCAACGGCTTTCCGAACTTCAGCACATCCAGCGAAATGACCTCTCCGTCTTGATAGATGCGGAGAAAGAGAAGCTGATCGCCGAGATTGAGCCTTCTTATCAGACCACTGTGAGTGTCTGGGAACGTAAAGTAGCTGAGACTGAAGCTGCAGTGGAGTGGTTATCTCAGTCTACGCGGGAGACAGTGAAAATACGAGCTGCGTTGGACGCTAATATCGCGGAGATTGACGCCCAGATCTGCCGCCTTGAGGACCAGCGGTCCCGACTCCTATTAGATGCCGAACGTGTCCAGGCTGAACACGTAGCATTCAAGAAGGAGGAAGCAACTTTCACTCACCTGGCTCTTGCCCTGGCTCAGCAGCGACAACAGCTTGATGAGAAGCATGAGAATGATACTTCTGCTGAGGCTGTTGAAGCGATGCGTCAAGAAGCTGAGCGTCGAGTCCTGGCGACTGTGGAGACTCGTACGGCAGACTTGAGACGCCGAATTAGAGAGCTTTCAGCCAACCCTGGGGATGTTTAGGGATTGTAGCCTCTTCTTTTTATATTTTTGTAACTCTTGCTGGGGATAGTGTAGTCCTTTACTCTCTCTTTTTAGAAATAAAGAAGTACACAATTTTCTGTGATGTGTTCATTTTTGTTTGTCATGAACTTGATGATTTGTGTGGACCTATTATCTTTTGCGCACCTTGGCTTTTAGGTACAGATAATAAGTTTGAAAGAACCAACATGTTTGCTCAGAGGTAATATAGACGTGGCAACTATGGGGTTCAAATGATAGAATCTTCCTACTCAGAGGTGTTATGGACGTGGTAGGAATGACTCTGGAGGATACGCGGAACTACTCAGAGGTAATATGGACGTGGAATTTCTGCGATCAATGTACGACAACGCAGGGGTTGTCTGTACGGGATGTTTACTCAGAGGTAATGTGGACGTGGTAAACATGAAGGATAGTATAGGCTTACGGAGTGTAAGATTCCGCTTTTTAGGGTGTAGGGGAACAACTCAGAGGTGATGTGGATGTGGTTGTCCTTCTACTGGAGGATGGTACGGAATAGCTGGGTTTCGGAAGCGTATGATTTTGTTGAAAGGGAATTATCTGTGAGTCCTGATGATTGGATCAACAGATCCCCTTGTGGAAGTACATGTCTGAAAGATGTCAAGAGTAGTACTTCTTTAGGAACATGTCGTTGATGGGCATCATGAACAAGTCCCCATTAGGTTTAGCGAGGCGGTAAGCACCGTTTGAGTATACCATCTCTATAATGAAAGGTCCTTCCCACTTGGGCTCGAACTTTCCTGGTGTCTTGTGAGTTAACACCATCGGACTCCTGACTGCCAGAACCAGGTTGCCAACTTGGAAAGTCCTCTGCTTGACCTTCTTATTGAAAGCCTGTGATATACGGGCTTGGTAGAGTTCGATGCGTTGTTGAGCTAGAAGACTCTTTTCATCAAGTGCCTCCAGTTCCCGCAGACGATGACGTTGATTGTCTTCTTCTGTGAGTTGGTTTGTGATTGCTATACGAAGTGAAGGTATCTGAATCTCGAGAGGCAGAACCATTTCGCTCCCGTAGACCAGGGAGAATGGTGTGTTGCCTGTTGGGGTCCGTACCGTTGTGCGGTAGGCCCAAAGGCATTCGCCGAGCTTCTCGTCCCAGTCGCGTTTGTTAGATGACACGACTTTCTTGAGTAGCCTGACGATAGTCTTGTTAAATGCCTCTGCTAATCTGTTTGCAGTCAGATTGTAGGCGGTTGATGCCACGTTTTGAATGCGATTCTTATCACAAAATCTGCTGAAAATATGGCTGATGAACTGAGGACCATTATCGTGAATAATCCTCCGGGGTACCCCGAAACGGTAGATGACGTGGTGCTTGATGAAGCTGATCACTCTGGAGCTTTTCACTTCTGCTAGCGGAACTGCTTCTGCCCATTTGGAGAAGTAGTCGGTGATGGCTAGGATGAAGCGGTGTCCTCTCGATGAAGGAGGGGTGATCGGTCCCACAATGTCCATGCCCCAAGCTTCGAAGGGCCAGGAGGCGACTGTAGGATGTAGTAGTTCTGACGGTGTATGAATGAAGTCTGCGTGAAGCTGGCACGCATGGCACTTCTTAGCATAGTCGACAGCGTCAGTGGCCATGGTGGGCCAGTAGTAGCCCATGCGTCGCAGTCGATCCTGCAACTTAGGCCCAGGTTGATGCGCTCCACAAGTTCCGTCATGAGCTTCTCAAAGGGCTTCGGCTGCTTCTTCGTTAGACAAACATCGAAGGAGAAGTCCGTCGTAGGAGCGTCGGTATAGCATTTTTGTAGCTGTATCGTAGTAAAATCGAAGAGAGCGTCTCCTGACTGAAACGGCTTCTTTCGGGTCTTCTGGGAGAATTTCGTAGACGGCGAAGTCGATGAACGGGAACCTCCAGTCTCGGACATTAACACCAGTATTTATCGACATGGCGTAGGCCATGTGTGAGCATAGGATGTTTTTAGGACAGACCAAGTCTCTTTCGACTACCGTAACATAGTGTTGAGTCCCGAGGGGTGCTGCCAATGAGGCCGCGAGGCCAGCCAAAGCATCGGCCTCCAAGTTTTGTAGACGGGGTACATGTTCGATGAAGAACCCAGTGAAGGTTGAAATGATGTTCAATGCAACTTCATGGTAAGGGATCAGATCTTCGTGGCGAACCTTATATTGCCCTCTGATCTGGTTTACGACGAGTTTTGAGTCGCCGTAGGCTTCCAGATGATCCACCCCCAGCTGTTGCGCCAGCTGGAGTCTCATAATGAGCACGTTGTACTCGACAACATTGTTGGAGCACGACTTCGAAATGGAGTAAGCACGCTGGATGACCAGCTGATCGGGGAAGACTAATACCACCTCCACTCCTGCGATGATTTGGCCTTTGGGGCCTGTTCTTGAAGCGCCATCGAAAAACATCCGCCATACGGAGCCTTCTTCGGCGACGTTTGATTCTTGGACCTCATCCGGGATGTCTTCATAGAGTTTTGAGGACTCTGGGATGGGGTGTGCAGCTAAAAAGTCGGCCAGAGCTTGACCCTTAACAGCTTTTTGTGGAACAAACACCATGTTGTACGGTGTTAGCAAGATCGCCCATGTGGCTAGCCGGGAGTTCAATGATCCTGGCTTCGTCATGAGGACTCTGAGCGGATTGACTCGAGAAATGACATGAATTGTCTGGCCCGAGACATAATGACGAGTCTTCTGGATGGCAAATACTAAAGCCAAGCACTCTTTTTCAACGGGGTTATACCGGTGTTCGGCCCCGATGAGTGTTCGACTAAGGTAGTAGATTGCTTGCTCATAGCCTGTATCGCTGTTCTGAGCTAGCAGAGCGCCGAGGGAATGATCCATGGCACGGACGTAAAGGAGAAACGGTTTGCCGGCGACGGGTGCCACCAGGACTGGTGGGCTCGTCAAGTAGGCTTTGATGTCGTCGAAAGCCTTTTGGCATTCCTCTGTCCAGACGTAAGAGACTCCCTTCTTCATGAGCTGGGTGAAGGGTTGACATTTGCCGGAGATGTTTGCTATGAACCTGCGGATGTATGCCAGACGTCCCTGTAGGCCTCGAAGTTCTCGAAGGTTCTTCGGAGGGTCCATATCAAGGATGGCTTTGGTCTTCTCGGGATCGACATGAATGCCTTTCGCCGTGATGATGAAGCCCAAGAACTTTCCGCTAGAAACCCCTAGGAAGGATTTAGCGGGGTTCATCTTGAGTTAATGTGCCCACATGAGATCGAAGACTGTCTTGAGGTCTTGCAGGTGATCTCCTTTGAGACGGCTCTTGACTGCGATGTCGTCAACATAGCATTCGACTGCCTTACGAAGGTGCTGACGAAAAATGGTGCTCATAGCTCGTTGGTATGTCGCACCGGCGTTCTTCAAGCCAAAGGGCATCACTGTGTAACAGAAAATGCCCTTTAAAGTCCTAAATGACGTGTGTTTTGCGTCATCGGGGAACATCTTGATCTGGTTGTAGCCCGAATATCCGTCCATGAAAGCCATGCGCTCGAAGCCGCATGTGTTGTCGATCATCACGTCGGTGATTGGAAGCGGGAATTCGTCCTTTGGGCAAGCAGAGTTGAGATCCCTGAAGTCGATACAAACTCGTATCTTTCCATTCTTCTTGGTGACGGGGACGACGTTGGCTACCCAATCTGGGTGTTGTTCTTCACGGATGAAGCCGCTCGTCAAGAGCTTGTCCACCTCCTGATCGATGGCGTTCATGATGTCCGGACGGAAGTGCCGCTGTTGTTGTTTGATAGGCTTGGCATCAGGTAAGATGTTCAGCCTATGCATCGCGATCTGGGGATCAAGTCCCGACATATCTTGGTAGCTCCACGCGAAGACGTCGATATACTCTTTAGCCAGCTGGATTAAAGATTCTCGATCTTCTCCTTTTAGGCTTTTGCTGACGAAGATGGGTTTGGAAGAAGATCCATCCCCAAGGTTGATCTGCTCGACTTCGTCTTCGGTAGAAGGTTCACGTAATTCAAAACGAGACTCCCACTGTTCTTCCAGGCGCTGAGCCCAAGGTTCTTCTTCGAAGAATTGCGGCGCTTGGTCTTCGCCTTCTTCTTCTTGAGATTGTGCAGACGTCATGTTGGCTGACAGCACTCTCTTGAAGACTGAGCCGATACTGGTATCGGAATCCCATGTTGATGCTTCAGACGAGTGAGAATGTTCTATCTCTTCTGCGTCTGAACTCTCCGGAGTTGACGGTGGCGTGACATGGCCTACCCCCCGCCGAGTTCTATTGTAGTAGTCCTGCGGCTTTTCTTTAGGAGTCGGAAGCCGGAGAGGGAGACGTCGACCTTTGCCGTAGTTCAGGCCTTTGTTGCTTTTTAGGTCGTAACCCATCTTCTGGATGAGGTACTTTGCGACGTCTGTGTACCGATAGAGTTGCATTCTGCCGGCATCTAGTTCTGGCTCGAGTGGCGGGAGGTCTTGATGACGCTCAACTTTGCCAAAGATGATAGATTTTTCGTCTCGACTACGTGGCGGGACTATGTAACAGACTCCTTAAGACGGGACTACTCGATTTATATGATGGACGGTCGTTATTTGTGTTTGCAACGACCGTAGAGCGTTATCTAATGTATACATGGCATTTCAATGTGGAAGACAAGAATAATTAAAAGACACTCTGTTATTGATGAAATACGAGATTTTATCCCGCGGGATTACACTGTCGAGAGAGGGGGCATCCACATCAGCCGAGATATAGTTCCCCAGCTCTTCATCTGTAAGCACTGGAGTAGGATCGGGAGAGTCCACCACAGTGTTGGTCTTGGAGTCCGAGAGGACTACATGGGCCTTTTCTGGCGACTGGGATGGCGGTGGCCTGCCTATAAGGCGCACCTTCAGTGGTGCCTCCGCTGTGCCTCCGGTGATTGGCGTCTTCTCCTGTAGTTTTGCCACGAGGGAAGCCGATGTTTGAGGCGGCTTTCCCTTGAGCCGTATCTTCAGGGGAGCTTCAGGAGCAGCTGGTGCTTTCCCGGGTAGCTTAATGCTCATGGGAGGCAACTTCTGAGGCGGTTTACCTTTGAGTCGGATCTTCAAAGGAGCGTCGGGAGTGACCTCAGGCTCCATGTCCGGCTCTGCTGCCGTTTCTGCTTCGTCGTCAGCATCATTGGCTTTCTCCTCGTCTGGTGACTTGTATAAGTCGGCATCGGTGAAGTAGGCTTTAATCCCTTTGAAAGGATCGATGTCCGCGAACTCCGTACGAATGACGTTGTTGGTGGACACATACTTCATACATTGGTGGAGCGTGGATGGCACCACCATGTATTCATGCAGCCATGGGCGATCCAACAGAAGGTTGTAGTTGACATCGGCGTCCACGACATAACAAGTGACCTCGGTTCTGAGGTTACCGATGTGGCACTTTAGTCGTATCTTGCCCAGTAGTTCGCTTTTGCTGGCGTTGAAGCCACTGATTGTTGTGTTGGAGGGCGCCAGTCGGTACATTGGGATCCCCAGTGTTGAGAGCAGCGTCTTCGAAATGATGCTGAGGGAAGACCCCGGATCGATCTGAATCTGCTTCACCTTGACTGAACCGATATACCTGGTATAATACAGCGGCCGGTTATGTCGGTTGTGCTTGAGCAGCATGTCATGTTGGGTAAAAGTTATGTTCGGGATAACTTCATCCGTACAATGACAGTACACACATGTAGTTGGGAGATCTTCAGGCTGCTTGACCTGACTGAGAAAGGATTCAGCATCCTTCAGAGCTTCACAGAGAGCTTCTCGGGAGTCTTTGGACAGACGAAGGAGCTCGAACAGAGATAGGCGGGCAGGAGTACTGGCTAGTTGTGCCAGTATGTCGAAGTTGTGGGGCTTGGCTAGCCCCAAAGCATTCTCCTTTCATAGAGGTCTGTCGAAACGAGCCTCCACGTGCTTCTGCTTATTGGCTGCTGAGGGCTTAGATGGACCCTCCTCCTGGACAGCAGGGACGGTGCAAGGAGGCACCACCTCGGCGGCAACTTCGTCGGGTTGGACGTTCTGTTGTGAACGCGTCTGCACAGAAAGTGCCTCTTCCGTTGAAGAAGAGATCGTGCAGCAAGACTTGATCTTCCTGCCTTTGGATTTGGAGGTAGGGCGTACCTCCGGATGAGTCACCTCAGAGACGAGGTCGGGGTGAACCCATAGGACCTCTCCTCGAGATGTGGTGAGTGGGATGAGTCCACTCACGTTGTCATGGATAGGTGGTAAGTTAACCACCTCCATTGTCGCCTTAGGGATGGGGACGACGCCATCCTGTGTTGTTGTTGGCGGCAAGGTTCCGAACTGGAGTGACACCACGTTGGCCGACACCGTCTTCTCCTCGTAGTCAACGGAGATTACATCCGTATTGATCATGCGCTGGATGTAATTCTTGAGGACATAGCAGTCCTTGGTTGGGTGTCCGACAAACCGATGGTAGTGACAGTACCTCGGGTTGCCCACTTTCCCAACTTCGTCGGGACGCTTCGGGTCCGGAAGCTTGATCTTGTCACCCTGCTTTAGTATCTCAAAGAGTTGCAGGGTGTCTTCGTCGTTGAACGAATAAACCTCCTTTGGCCTTGGTGCGAGTAGAGGCTTCTGAGTAGGTGCTGACGCACCTTTTAAGGCATTGACAGTCAATGCCTGTTTCCCCTTTGTCTCTCGTCCGGGGTTGTTGGCTGCAGACCGTTTCCCCTTGTCCTCAAAGGCAGGGAAATTGACTCCCAGAAGACGAGCATTGGCCGCCTTCTTCTCTGCGGCTTCTGCTTCAATGATCAAGGAACTCCAGTCGGGAGGAGGAGTGGAGTTGAGCCAGAGTTTGACTGCAGGCAACATGTTCATGCTGCAGGAGGAGAGGAGTGCATGTTCTGGCATACCCGGGGGCAGTCTGAAGCAGGCCTGTCGGAAGCGTTCGATGAACACTCGAACTGTTTCCTTCTCCTTCTGACGTATCTCTATAAGGGACGCCATCATCATGTCCTTTCCGCCGTCGTAGAAACGGTCGAGAAAAAGGTGCGTGAGGTCGTCGAAGAAAGATATGGAATTGTCGGAGAGGCTGCAGTACCAGTCGTGCGCTACTCCCTTCAGTACCCCGACAAATATGCTAGTAAGTAGCACATCCTCCTTCGAAAGATGTCCCGTCTGAGACTGGAAGTACGTCAGGTAGCGACGCGAAGAGTCCTTTCCGTCGTACGGCGTCAGTGTTTGTGGTTTATACTTTGGAGGATAAACCACCTTGTTCCACTCGAGGGGATAAGGCTGGGGAATGCCCATCTTTTGGCGCTCCTCTTGTCTCGTCTTGGACTCAAAGCGCTCGCGCAAGTCCCTGATCATCTCGACCACATCCTCCGTGGAGCTGGAAGTCGGGGAAGGTGGTACCACCTGATGTTGAGCATTTAAGGGCTCCGACGTCCGAGGTGCTTCTCGACGATCTTTGTCCGAGGATACCCGTTGAAGGGGTACGCTCGATTCTCTATTAGCCCCTGGGTCAGGTCCGGTAGAAGGTGTCCTGGCCAAAGCTGACCGTATCTCAAACACTGCTTGAGTCAGTGTTTGCATGGAGGCAGAGAGGGTTTTGAGTCCTTCCTCCAGGGTATCTATGCGCTGGACGAGGTCTGTTGGCGGCGCATCAGACTCGATATCAGCTCCAGTCACATTTACTGTCATGACGCGGCCGGGAGTGGATGGATGGGTCGAGGCTTCACTCTCGACCTCACTCTCTTGTAGGGGAGTTGCCTCTCCTGGAGCCTCGTCTTGGCTACCCCCGGCTTTGTTCGGGAGAATATTCACCACGGGCGCATCTGCAAGGGCCTGATTATCCTCAGCTTCATCTTGAAGGGCCTCTTCGTCTCCGGAACTCGGGTCCGCAGATGCCAGACCACCCCTAGCTATGTTCTGGGGATATCCTCGTCTTCAAGGGCTTCTGGGAGGCTGACTTCGCCTCGAGGATCCGCCCCAGATGTGCTTCGGACACCTTCGTCTTCGGAAGGAGGCTCGACAAGGGTCTGACTACCCCCAACTTTCTCCAAGATCTTCTTCCTCCCCCGAGGGCCTTCGAACACTCCGGAGGATGAGACAGCTGTCTTGGTCTTCCTCGGCTGGCTTTTGGACGAGGAAGAGGAATTGCCAGTCGCCTTTCAGACCGACGAGGAGTTGGAGATCACGTTGTATGAAGCAACCCTTGGGTCTTCTTTTATTGACACCGTCGTCCCGAGGCAACGTCGGAGGGGTATCGATGATTGCAACCGCTGGAACACTGACTGCCTTGGTGGAACTGCCGTCTTGCAACAGCAGTTGATGGTGACCACAGCACAAGTATGCCCCGTGAGAGGCGCATCATGCTTGTCAATCATCTCTCCTGACTGGCGTTTGTGAGTGATCATGTTGCGCAGATCGTTAGAGGAGAGTGCCACCTTCGTACCCCCTTTAGGCACATGGCAAGGCCAAGCGCCGGGGTGGTCAAGTGAGTGCTGCGCCCCCTGATCTAACACCAAACAGGCATTTCGATCAGTAGTGGAGGAACCACGACATTTGAAGTGACTTGAACGAACCTCAAACGCACAACCAGAGGAGGCGCGGGAGTTCAAGACCACTGGATTTGCCTTACTCGACTTGGTTGTGCACGCAATAGATGCGCCCAAGTGAGACGAGGACTTTGAAGGTCGGCTCGTTTCTGGCGCAGAAGCACCTGAGTCGACCTTGTACAGCTTACCATCAGCAGCGTGCATGATTGTGAGCGCATACTTCTGGCATGGCACGTTTGGGGCGCATGGCCCGTGCCGCCTTGGATTTCTTCGTACCAGCCCGCTGGGGCGCATAGTACTCAGAATCCAAATTCTTCTCGCCATTACAGCGAGTGAGTCTATCAAAGACAGAGACTTTCTATGGCGCATTAGAGGTGATACGCGGGGCATTGGCTGCGCCCCTGCTCCGTCGATGCATCTTCCTCGCCTGAGAGGGAGATGGCTGGGGAATATGGTTAGCCGTACGCTTCTCCGAGAGATGTGCTGCACCTGTGGGCGCATCTTGGTTGCTGAGGACGTCAGCAGGAAGGGAAGGCTGGATCGGCATATCCCCTTCGGTGGTGGTGCCCGAGGCGTTGACCTTGCACACCTAGACTCGACGGGCCTTCTTCGGCTTCGGCAGCCACTTCGAAGGACTCGCACTTCCTTCAGAGATGAACTCCTCATACGTCTGTTGATTGAGGCGTACGACCAGCATCTTGTGGGAGGAGCCCACCTTCACGTCGTCGGATTGCGACACAGCTTTCTTCGTGGAGGAGAAAGAGGTCTCCAGCAGAGTTGCCAGCTTGTTTGCCATTAAAATTCTTTTATTGCAAATTTTAATACAAACAGAACAGTGTTACAATATAGGACTTAGATGTAGTCCTAGGAGTACACTTTTGTTTATCTGGGTCCCTTATGCCGATGGAGTGAGTGGTAATGCGTTGACTCCGTTGACGATCTGACGACGGTTATCAGTTCTCTAAAGGTTTGGACTGCTCTGGGTGCTGGAGCTTGCTGAGAGGAGGAAGACGTTGAGTGTCTGTATCTGCCTCTCTGGTGGTGTGTTCCTTCATTTTTTGTACGTAGGATCGTTCTGTATGTGTGTGTGAAGGAAATGATCCTTCTATTTATAGCTTTGCAGGCCGACTGCTCATACGCGCACGTAGGATGCGCCTGTACGCGGGGACGCCACGTGGTGATTGCTGATGGAGGCACATGGATGATGCGTCCTGATCGAGGGGTTGAATTCTTCATACTGCTGTTGTGAGCCGGCACGTAGCAGAGGAGAAGATCTTTCTGTTGCTGAAATCTTGGGTGAGTTGAGTCAAAGGACACGTGTCGTCGACTCATGGCTCAGAGATCTCGGATTTGATGGGGGGAATGATTTGGTAGGATGCGCCTAGGACTGGGCGCATGAGGAGACTTTGGCTCGTAACCTTTAGGAGTCATGAACTATTCTGGGTGCATGGCTTTTAAGGCGCATGCAGAGCTTCAAATAGAGACTTTCCTTCTGTCTTTACGGATCAGTAAAAAGTCTGAGGTGCATGGCTTTTGAGGCGCATGCGGATTTAAGCGCGTGGCTGCGGAAGCGCATGCGAGTGGTTGGGTGGCCATGTGGCAGTAGCCGTCGGAGTAAAGTAATAATGATGCTGATGTTGGCGACGCTTCGTCTTCTGAAAAAAAAGCTGTCAACTGTTCAGACTTCGGCAGGCGTGCTGCCAACTCTGTCAGTTCAGCATTTAATGTTTCTGACATTCGATGGACAGCTGAGTGGGCACGTCGATTGGCGTTCCACTAGGCGTATGGGGACGCATGGGGGCGCATCCTCTGTGATGCGCTTGGTACTGAAGGGCACGTCTGTACTTATGCACTTGATGTTGAAGGGCACGTCTGTGTGATGCGCGGTCTGGCCGACGTATCCACTTCGTGACGTGTTTTTTAATGCAGCGACTGTTACGTTCTTCGAGTGCTTTAAATAGCCGTTTTGATTTGGCTAAATTCGAAGTGTCCGGTTCATCCATTAAATGCAAATTCATTGCACAGAATTCGGAGAGCCATCCACTTGGCGCATGGATTTGATTTGCCCGGCCTATAAATAGTGGCATAGAGAGAGGGTTTGCTTCTCGTTCTCTCACGTACTTCCGACATGAACTTGTGTACTCGAATGCATTCTGTTGATGAGATGCTTCTGAGGGTGAAGATGCGACGCAATGTCTTCGTTGATGCACTTGAAGGTGACTGTTACATCCAAAAGTCGGAGTCGAGGGCTTCCGAGGCAGGCGGAAGGTGCCTGTTGCATCCAAAGATAGGGATGCTCGGGCCTCGTCTTCGTTGTGCAGAAAGAGCCGTAGATCGGAATTGCGGTGCTGCGGCTTTGGGAGCTCTCTCTTCCTTCAAAGTGGGTGTTGCCCACTCTGATTGGGTTGAAAGCTGCTCCTTTAGCCGCGATTTCGATTACGGTCTTCCTTCGCCTTTGGAGGCTCTTTCAAAGCCTCCCCTGGCCACAGGTTGGCTTGCGGTGCTCTTCTCTTCCTCGGCTAGAGGGTTGATTGCCACCCTCGTTCTGCTCAATAAATGCTTCATTTGTCGAAGCATTTTGACGACGGTGAGCCTGGCTGGAAGGGCGGCACATAACTGGGCTGCTGAAGGGATGCACATAACTGGGATGCACATAACTGAGCTGCTGAAAAGGATGCGCCTTGCTGAGGGCGCAGGTGGGATGCGCCTGACTGAGGGCGCATGGTGATTGCTGCGCCTGCTTGAGGGCGCATGGTGATTGCTGGCTGTAGACTTAGGATCTTTTCTTTGTAGAAATTCTCCTTTGTACAATCTTTTCTTAGACATGTAATAGACTTTTAAATGTGAAATAAAAAGTCCTCTTTCAATGTCTATACTTGTTATTTTTGCTGTGAAGTACTTTGTCCGAGTTCTGGCACGTATAGTCTGGCGCATGGGCTTTCTGGTTCTGAAATTCTATGCTTCTACAATATTATGTTCAGTATTTGCATTTGTGCACGATACCAGGCAAATCCTAAGGAATCACACCTAATTGCCGTTAAGCGTATCTTCCGATACCTTAAGGGAACTTCTACAGTCGGCTTGTGGTATCCTAAAACCAAATCCTTTGACCTGATAGGTTACTCGGATGCGGATTTTGCAGGATGCAAAGTAGACCGTAAAAGTACCAGCGGTATATGTCATTTCGTAGGAAAGGCCTTAGTCTCATGGTTTAGCAAGAAACAAAATTCTGTAGCATTATCAACTACTGAGGATGAGTATATCGCCGTAGGACGTTACTGTGCTCAAATTTTGTGGATGAAGCAAACTCTAGTGGACTACAATCTGTACTACACTAAGATTCCTATTTACTGTGATAACACTAGCACTATTAACTTAACTAAGAACCCTATATGTCACTCATGAAGAAAGCACATTAAAATTTGTCATCACTTTTTACGTGATCACCAACAACACGGGGATATCTGCTTAAAATTTATTGACATAGATCATCAACTAGCAGACATTTTCATAAAACCACTGGCTGAAGACCGATTTAACGTTATACGACGAGAGCTCGGCATACTTGAATTTTTAGATTCATAATGTAGTATGTTTATTAAATTTATTTTATAACTCGAAACTTTGTAATTTATTAATGAAAATTATTTTGGGTACAAGCCGAAAGGGTCGATCCTTTTGTCATACAGGCGTAAATAGTCTGAAGAGACACGGTGTACTAGTCTTCGGACTACCGTTAGTTGGAATCCGGCCCTACAACTAACCCAAAGTAATAGAAGTTAATAAATGAAGGAGTGTAACAGTTATAGATTCAAATTTTAAACAAATACTGCATCTATGACATTGGGAATACAAGCAGCCGAACTCGAACCGAACTCTAACCGAGTTGTGACCGAGCTCGGTTGGCGCTGTGCTGATTTCCAGAACCGAACAGCCAGCCCTAGTCCTGTATATTCATCATCTTCCTTTCGTTTTTCTTCACTCTTCTATTGAGAATAACCCACAAAAACTCTAGAGAGCTCCTCTTCCTCTGTCTTTTCAAGCTTTTTTTTTGGAGTCTAGTGGGTCGTCCTCTCCACCATCTTCATCCTTTCTTCAAGGTATTCTACTACCTTTCCATTTTTATCCATGGCACCCAAACATCAGAAGAGAAAGATGATTCCTCTCAAGCAGGATCATCTTCCTCGGACTATGTTCCAACCAATGTCTTCAGTCTAGCCCGTCCTACTGGATCTGATGACTACGACTCCAGACTCTTTCTTGATAGGGAATTTTTTGATCTTTGGTTTGATTCATTTTCGGTCATAAAATTTGTGCTGGGGCACTTGTAAACTTTAATATCTTTTCTGAATATGCCCCTACTTTCAACCGTCTTGGTTTTCGTGATTTTTTTCGAAGTTACTGAGAATATTTATGATAATGTTGTTTGTATGTTTTACTGCAATTTGCAAGTAAAAGATAACGGCAACTTCTATTCTTGTGTAGTTGGGCAGGGACTAGAGTTCAATGCCACAGACATTAGTGAATATTTTCATGTTCCTGATGTAGGTGAGGCATTAATGGATATTCACCATATACAATTCCCTGAAGGTGTCATCCTTGATTCCTTCAAAGAACTTTTGTGTCACCCTAAACCTGTTCCTAGAAGAGTTTATTCCAAACATCTAAATCAAAACTTCTATGAACTCCATATGTTTATATTTTCTATTCTTCTTCCATAGAAGGGATCTTCTTATGAGATTACCTTCATGGAATTATCAGCCATTAAATATCAAGAACAAAAATTATAGAGGAATTGAACTTGATTGCAAACTCGCATGTACAAGAGAAAGCCTAGAAAGAAATTCTAGGAAACAATCTAAGTACAATTGTTTAGTTTTGATTCTGGGGGGTGACGATAGAGGCTCGAGAAAGTGTAGCAACTATGTCTTACTCCTTGGACTATCGACACGATCCTTGCTCTAGAAGAAATTGCCCTTCGTAGGTTGCCAGCCTTTTGTATGGGTGTGGTATCCTGCTATTTATAGTAATATATATCTTGAGCCGCATAGATGGCCATGTGTCCACGTCAACAGCACACAAAGACCCGCTCTTTGACCGTCACCTGGTGACTTGTTGAGATTTTGTTGTAGCAAATCTGGGTGGTTGAGACTTGGTCAGCCGGCCACGTATCCTATCGCAGGATAGGATCAGTCTGCTTGAGTCATTTTGAGCCGCATAGGTCTTTTAGTTTTTGGCCATGCTGGATCATATAAGACTCATGCGGTTTACGTCGCAGTCTCCCTTAGTCCGCATGTAGCTTGGGGACTTTTTGAGCCGCATAGATTCTATATTCTGGACCGCATAAAGCTCATCTGGCTCAGGTTGCAGTCACCCTTGGCTGCATGAAGTGCGCATGGATTGAGCCGCATAAGGTTCATGCGGCTTAGGTCGCAGTCTTTCTAGCCGCATGACTATGTCCAGTCTGGTGACATAACATTTTATCTTCTTTTTGTCGGAGTGTCAGCTGTCAGTTTTGTCAGTTTTGACAGAGTTTGTCAGCTTTGTCAGAAGGGTTGATCAGCTTAGCCGCATACGTAACTATTCTTTCCGCGGCTCAAATCAGTCTGGTTGCGAGATAGTGAAGATAGGCCACATGGGCCATGCCGAGTCTGTCATGCGACTCTTCTTTATGCAGACCAATTTATCCCAAAGTACTCATACGGTCAGTTGTGATCCGCATGAACCCCGTATTTTCCATGCTTCTACAAGACCCCCTTCAAAGTTTTCAAATTGCAAATTTGGAATACTTTGAATAAGAAGCATGGAGATTTGTCAAGCCGCAGGGAGTCTTCGAGTCAGGAGAGACATTGAGCCACAGGGAAATTTTGTGCCGTAGGGAGATCTTGTGCCGCAGGGAGATCCCATCCATACTGCCAGCTGTCACTGCCGCATTTAATATCTTGATTTGCTTTTGGATTTGGGTTTTGTTTTCGAGATAAAGTTGACGATTACTAAGGATAAAATCCCCAAACGTCATCATTATCTTTCATGGACTCGATAATCGAAATGCCGCTCTTTCGAAAACCTTATAAATATAGGTTGTTCAGAGAGAGATTTTTCTCCTTCATCTTCTTCTTGTTCGTCTTCATTGTCCCTGTCATCCTTTCTGTCCCAGTTAGCCATGGCTCCAAAAGCTTCCAAGTCGATTGTTGCTGCGGCCAAAGGAAAGGGACTCGCCTCTCCATCGAGAGCTGAGGACTCTCCTTCTATTCATCTCGACGTGCAACCCCCTATCGAGGGTAAGGACGGTGGAAAAATAATGACTTAATTTTGAATGGCCACATCGCATATTTTATGCGCGGGACTGTCATAGATCGCCTCTGTGCTTTTAGGCATGATGCATGCCCTATCTCATTAGACCGCATGGGGCCGCATGGCTAAAGCATACACTTTGTTTGTTTGTTTTTTTAAATGTTAACCCCTCTTTTTTCTCTTTTTATATTTTGTAGGGTTTTGGCTAGCAGATTTCTCCAGGACAGGTATCAGCGATTTTGGTCATGGCGAAGATGCAACACTTAACACATACATCAGAGAGCTCATAACTCTTCATGCTTTGGAAGAGTTTTCCTCAGATGGTAGGAAGAACCTTTATACATCGGAGAGTCGGACAGTGGTGGGGCGTCATCGTGAAAGTTCTGTTTTTATGGCTCTCCAAGTAGGCAAAAGCAACACTAGGGATGTTGTTTTGAAGGTATGGTCTTTTGGAGGAACGGGCCTAAGATGTCCGCAATACGGAGGAGATAAAAGCATGCTATATTTGCCTTCCTCTGTGCAGCTTCTCAAAGATTCAACAGCCTTGTTTGCATATCAGCAGTAAAATATGACTTCTTTCGAGGGCCACGAAACTACTCTTTGATGAAGGCGAAGTACTGCCAAACTGACCAAACTATGTGTTGCTGAATTTTCCTTTCTTTTCTTTTTGCTGTTGATGTAGTCCTATGAATGTAACTGATTTTGAATAAATAGAATACATTCACTCCATTTTTTTGTGGTATCGGTGGTGCTTGTACTAGTGGGCCTAATACAACATTTGTGTTTGATAAAGGACATCCTACTGGGGACTTTTTGTGGACCTATTGCCCTTTTGTGCATCTGAAGCTGCGAATAATATATTTGAATGATATTTTATGAACCTATTACCCTTTTTGTGTGCGGATGGTGCAAGTAATAGATTAGGATAACTTCTGTGGACCTATTACCCTTTTGTGCACTGGTGGTGCGGGTAATAGATTTGAAATGAAACCTAACTGAGGTAATATGGACGTAATAGGTTTTGTGGTCTTAACACCATGTCTTTTATCCCAGGTTGGATACAGTTGTTAAGTCAGGAGACTATCAGTATCAGAGGTAATATGGACGTGATACACGATAATTAGGAAATTTTTGGTGGACCTATTATTCTTCTGCGCACTGGTGGTGCGAGTAATAGATTTTGAGACAAAACCCAACAGAGGTAATATGGACGTGATAGGTTTTGTGGTCTTAACACCATGTCTTTTGTCCCGGGTTAGATACATGTGTTAAGTTAGGAGACTATCGGTATCAGAGATAATATGGACGTGATACACGATAATCAGGACCAGAAAGTTTGCTCAGAGATAATGATAAACTGGGCAGACTCCTGTGTGATAAAGCATTAGAGTGGGAGTTCAAAGGTATCAGCATACATGACTTACCACTCAGGGAGATGCGATGTGAATCTAATCGGAGTAAAATAGAGTGTGAGTTCAGAGGTACTTGGTGTACATAACTCAATGGTCTGAGAGATTTGGTGGTTTGAGGAAGTAGCAGCATGTCCTTAGACATAGTATTTCTTCAGGAATTTGCCATTTGTGGGCATCATGAGCAATTCTCCGTTCTGCTTCGCGAGTCGGTATGCACCGTTAGAGAATACGGTCTCGATGATGAATGGACCCTACCACTTGGGCTGGAATTTGCCGACAGTTTTGTGAGTCATGACCATTGGTCTGAAAACGGCCAAGACAAGATCACCTATTTGGAATGTCCTCTGCTTGAATTTCTTATTGAAGGCCTAAGAGATGCGTGCTTGATAGAGCTCGATGCTTTGCTGAGCTTGCAAGCGCTTCTCGTCTAAAGCTTCCAATTCTTGTAGCCGTCGGCGGTAGTTATCGTTCGATGTTAATCGGTAAGGGCCATACGAAGTGAGGGGATCTGAGTCTCCAATGGGAGAACTGCCTCGCTCCCGTATACCAGAGAGAACGGTGTATTTCCTGTAGCCGTCCGACTCGTAGTGCGGTACATCCGTAAGCATTCGCCCAACTTTTCATTCCAGTCGCATTTGTTTGAAGACACGAACTTCTTGAGAAGCTTGATTTTGGTTTTGTTAAAGACTTCGTCCAGACCATTAGCTGATGGGTTGTATGCTGTTGAAGCAACATTTTGAATCCTATTTTTGTCACAGAATTGATAGAAGGCATGGCTTGCGAACTGCGGACCATTGTCATGAATGATCCTCTGTGGCAGTCTAAATTGGTAAATGACGTGATGTTTTATGAAACTGATCACGTTTGATGTCTTTACCTCTGCCAGTGGAACAGTTTTCGCCCACTTGGAGAAGTAGTCGGTGATTGCAAGTATAAACCGGTGCCCTTTGGACGACGGAAGGGTGATTGGGCCAATGACGTCCATTCTCCATGCTTCAAATGGCCAAGAGGCCACCGTTGGATGCAAGAATTCGGACGGCAGATGTATGAAATCTGCTTGGATCTGACAAGCCTTACACTTCATTGCATAGTTGACCGCGTCTGCTACCATCGTTGGCCAGTAATAGCCCATCCGACGGAGACGATCCTGCAACTTCGATCCATGTTGGTGAGCCCCGCAAACGCCATCGTAAGCCTCGCGTAAGGCTTCTTTGGCTTCTGTATTTGACAGACATCTTAACAGCAGCCCATCGTAAGATCGTCGATATAACAATTTTGTTTCCGTGTCATAAAAGAATCTGAGAGAACGCCTTCTGATTGAAGTTGCTTCTTTCACATTCTCAGACAGGATTCCATAGACTGCAAAGTCGATGAATGGGAGTCTCCAGTCTTACACGTTATTGGTTATCTGGGCGGAGTAACTCATATCCAGTTGAACGTTATTTTTTGGGACAGACCAACTCATGGCCAATCACGTCGACTAGATGATGAGCATAATTTGGAACCGCCAAAGAAGCGGCGAGGCCTGCTAGGGCATCGACTTCAATATTCTGGAGCCTAGGAACATGCTCTATAAAGAACCCCTTTAAGGTTGCAATGATGGCAATTGCTGTCTGATGATAAGGAATCAGGTCCGTAATACGAACCTCGTATGAGCCTCGGATCTGATTAACAATCAGCTGTGAGTCGCCATATGCTTCCAAGTATTTGACCCCTACCTCTTTTGCAAGTCAGAATCTGATGACCAGAGCGTTATATTCGGCTACATTGTTTGAACAAGACTCTGTGAGAGAATATGCCCGATTGACTACCAACCCAGAGGGAAAAATTAATACTACCCCGACTCCAACGACGATATCACCTTGTGGCCCTGTTCATTAAGCACCGTCAAAGAACATTCGCCAAACGTCATCATGCAAAGTCATGTTTGAGTTAACGACTTCGTTTGGGATTTTTTTCATAGATTTTGGCTGTTTTTGAGCCTAGATGGGCTGCTAGAAAGTCGGCCAAGGCTTGACCTTTGACAGCCTTCTGCGGAACGAAGACCATGTCGTAGGGGGATAACAGTATTGCCCATATGGCTAGACAAGAACTGAGTGCGCCTGGATTGGTCATGAGAACCCTGAGGGGATTAACTCGCGAGACAACATGGATGGTCTTTCCTGACACATAGTGTCATATTTTCTGAATGGCGAACACCAAGGCAAGACATTCCTTCTCCACGGCGGTGTACCTATGCTCTGGCCCCACCATCATTCGGCTGAGATAGTAAATGGCTTGCTCGTGTCCCGCATCATTGTTCTATGCTAGCAAGGTGCCAAGGGAGTGTTTCATTGCCCGTACATAGAGCAGGAAGGGCTTTCCGGCGGCCGGGGCTACCAGAACTGGCGAATTTAACAGGTATTCCTTAATGTCATCAAAGGCATATTGACATTCCTCATTCCATATAAAAGAGACGCCTTTCTTCATGAGTTGTGTGAAGGGTGGACATCGCCTTGAGAGGTTAGATATGAACCTCCTGATGTAGGCTAATCTTTCCTGAAGGCCGCGGAGTTCACGGAGGTTCCTCGGTGGACTCATCTCCAGGATTGCCTTTATCTTATCGAGGTCTATGTGAATGCCCCGCGAAGTAATGACAAAGCCTAAGAACTTCCCGCTCGACACACTCAGGAAGGACTTGGTGGGATTCATATTCAGAATATGCGCTCGCATAAGGTCGAACAATGTCCTCAAATCGCGTATGTGATCATCCTTGGAGCAGCTTTTGACGGCGATGTCGTCAACGTAATACTCCACCGTCTTGCGCAAGTGATCTCTGAAGATGATGCTCATAGCTCGCTAATATGTAGCATCGGTATTCTTCAGGCCGAAAGGCACGACTGTGTAACAATACACACCGATCGGTGTTTGGAATAACGTATGCTTCTCATCGTTAAGAGACATTTTGATTTGATTGTATCCTGAAAAGCCATCCATAAAGGACATGCGCTCGAAGCCACACGTATTATCGATCATTATATTGGTGATGGGAAGTGGGAATTCATCCTTAGGACATGCCGTATTCAGATTGCGGAAGTCGATGCAGATTTGGATCTTTCCATTCTTCTTGACGACTGGTACTATATTAGCTATCCAGTCTGGGTGCTGCTCCTCGCGGATGAAACTGCTAGCTATAAGCTTATTTACTTCCGCTTCAGTGGAGTTCATGATGTCTGGACGGAACCGTCGTTGCTGTTGTTTGACTGGTTTTGCATCCGGATGAATATTGAGCTTATGAAGTACAATCTCGGGGTTTAGCCCTGGCATGTCTTCATAGCTCCAGGCAAAAATGTTGATATATTCTCTTACAAGTTGCAACAACGACTCCCGCTCGCCTCCCGTCAGGCTTTTACTGACGAAGATTGGCTTTGGAGAGGATTCATCACCGAGGTCAACTTGCATGACCTCATCTTCAGTATGGGGGTTACGTAGTTCAAAGCACTTCTTTCCTTGTGCGTCCAGTTGTTGGACCTATGGCTCTAATTCAAGAGGTTCGAGTAGATCTTCGTCTTCCTCTTCAATGTCAGCGGATGCCATGTTGACAGATAATGTCTGCCTGAATATATCTCCAATGCTGTCATCGGAATCGTTTACAGGTGATTCGGATGAGTGAGAATGCCACTCACATTCCTCATCGGAGCTCTCGGGCGTTGTTGCTGGTGTAACATAACCAAGGCTGTATTTGGACTTGCCGTAATAATCCTGAGGTTTCCCAGACGGAGTTGACAGCTGCAGAGGCGATCACCGACCGTTGTCGTAATTCAGACTTGGGGTAGCCTCCATGTCGTACCCCTACTTTTGCATAAAGTACTTGGCTTGAGGACTATACAGGTAGAGCGGTAATCTTCCAGTATCGGGTTCGATATCAAACTCTTGAGGCATGAAGGGTTGAGGACCTTCTTTTCGGCCAAAGATGATCGTGTGATCCCCTTCTCTTCTGTCTGGGACTAGGAAGTAGGCACCTTTAATGGGAGCAAGTCAGTTTAAGGTATGGACGGTTGTCACCTGTGTCTGCAGGTTGATGTCACGACCATGCCCCGTAGTATACATCAGATTAAGTTTATTACACTCAAGATAGTTCAATGGCAGCCTCTTATTGATGAAATAAGGAATTTTGTCCATAGGGATTACATCATCAGGAGAGGGACTATCCACCTTTGTAACAAGATACTTCGCGAGTTCTACCTCCTCTTCAGCTACCCCCTGCGTGACCGGAGGTTGGAACACACTCTTGGGCAACTTGACCACCAAGGGTTCTGCTTGTGGCTTTGGCTTGCCTAAGGGTCTCGGATCAACACTTGGTTATCGGCTCATCTTGGGAAGACGGATAACCATCGGCTCGACAGAGGACTTCGTGTCTTCTGATTGCTTTTGACTGGATCTTGACAATCGGATCACCATCGGCTCCCCTGAGGGCCTCGCATCTTCCGGTTGCATTTGATTAGATTTTGGCAATCGGATCACCATCGGCCCTATGATGGGTTTTGGCTCCTGGCTGGACCTTGGGAGTCGGATGACCATCGGTTCCGACTGCATAGCTGGGGCGAGAGAACCAGACACCTCTTTATGCAAAGTTGCGACAAGGGGTACGGCTTTGCCCAATTTACGGGACTGAAGATGAATTCTCAAGGGTTCCTTTGGCCCTGTGATGACCTCCAGTTCGTCAATTATGTGCTTCTTGGATTCTTCGTACAGACAAGACTCCGAAGAGTAATAAGACTCAACCCCTTTAAAGGGATCGATGTCGGCGAATTCTGTCTTCACAAAGCCGTGCTTACTGACATACTTGAAGCACTGGTAGAGTGTGGATGGCACGATCATGTAGTTATGTATCCACGGACGCCCGAATAGGATATTGTAGGATGTATCTGCATCTATAACGTAGCAGGTAACCTCTATCCTCGGGTAGCCGATCTGACATTTCAATCGGATCTTTCCTAAGGGGTAGCTCATTTTCGAGTGGAAATCGCTAATGGCAGTGTTGGTCGTCGCTAGCCGATACATAGGGATGCCGAGGACTTGAAGCAAGCTTTTCGGGATGATGCTTATCGACGAGCCAGGGTCGATGTGCATCCGATCCACCTTGATGTTGCCTATGTAACCAGTGTAGTACAAGGGGCTATCATGCAAGTTGGTCTTGATCAACATATCCTGTAGGGTGAATATGATGTTGGGCATTGCATCCGTACAGTTGCTGCCCTGGAATTCTGCCGACTTGTCTTCCCCTGTAGGTTTGACCTGGGCTAAGTAAGCGTCAGCATTCCAGAGCGCTTTGCTCAATGCAACACGAAGATCCTTGGAGAGCCATAGGAGCTCGTATAACGACAACTTTGCCGGCGTATTAGCTAATTGTGCTAATATGTCAAAGTTGTAAGGTCTCTCCAGCCCTTGAGGTACATCTTTATGGAGCGGCCCGTCGAAGCGGGTTTCCTTCGGCTTGGCCCTATCTGCCGGTGGAGGCTGAGATGGCCCCAGAACATCAGTGGCAGGCATCGTTGTCGGCTGAGGATCCTCGACTGAACTGCCCGGAGTGGGCTGGACTTGTGCCCCGGACCGGGTGACAGCGGCCGCTGCCTTCTCATCATCGGTTGAAATGGTATGGCAGGATCTGGACTTCCTTCTCTTCTTCTTGTTGGTTGGAGATGGCTCCGCCTGGGTAACTTCGGGCCCTAAGTCTGGGTACACCCACATGACCTTTCCTCGTGACGTGGTGAGAGGTACCAAGCTAGTCGTCTGGTCCCGGACGGGAGGGGGGGAGATTAGTAACCTCCATCGTTGCCCGGGGGATAGGTATTACCCCGTCTTGAGTACTTCTTGGGAGAAAGTCACCGAACTGAATTGATACCATATTTGCCGGCACGGTAACCTCTTCAAAGTCTAGACCCTATTTTAAAATTACATATAGGTGTAGAAGCATGGAAAAGTATAGTGATTCTTATGCGGCCCAGAAACTCCATGCGGCTCAAAACTGGGGGGTCTCATGCGGCTCAAAAGTCCCTAAGAGCTTCATGCGGCTCAGATAGTCTTATGCGGGTCAGGAACGGCCACGTGGCCTTATGCGGTTAGAGATAGGCCTAATACAGCTGGCCATCATTACTCTGTGCAGCGGCCCATTAGTGCTCTGACACAAAGTGACAGCTCTGACATGGCTCTGACATAATGGCTCTGACATAAAGGAGAGGTGCAACATAAAAAGAAGAGAAAATCTTTTAGCTGACACAGTTCACAAATCCCAATAAAGTTCTTTATGTGGATCGCCTGAGTGAACTTCATGCGGCTCAGTTGTAAGGCCACCCTCATGCGGCTCAGTTGTGAGGCCATCCTCATGCGGCTCGGTTGTGAGTCCACCCTCATGCGGCTCGGTTGTGAGGCCGCCCTCATGCGGTTCAGTTGTGAGGCCACCCTCATGCGGCTCGGTTGTGAGGCTACCCTCATGCGGCTCAGTTGTGAGGCCACCCTCATGCGGCTCGATTGTGAGGCCATGTCACCCCCGTTTTCCGTTCTATGTATTTTCAGTATACGTATACGGAATCCTGACATGTATTTTTATTTTTCCTGCCTGGCTAGCTAATTTCAGTTTAATCTTGATTAGGTTCATCATGGCATGTAATGGTTTAACTTGGTTTATTTTGGGTTGGCTTGGTTTATTCTTTGGTTCATCATGTTAAACCCACCATCCCCCTTTATAACCCATCTAACTTTTCTCTCTCCTCCACTTTCTCATTTACTCCTTTCTTCTCCATTAAACCCACCACCAACCAAGAACACCCCTTAGGCAAGTGCAACTTGCTTCCACAAGAGAACCCATTTTTATTATTCCAATAGCTTCTTCTCATGTTTCTAAGACACATTAGAACTTGTCATTTTCCATTTTGAGGCTTTGATTTTTGTAGATCTAGAAATTAGTCATTTTCAGATTTTGGTGGTTTTGATCTATCAAATTTCTTTGTTTTCAAGTTTTGATGGTTCCATGTTGTAGAGAATTTTATTCTACCCAATTTTGACCATTGGAAAGTTGGATTTGGACTTATTTTGACTAAGTTATGGATTTTTGAAGCTTTGGGTTCAACCATGGAATTCCTGCTGCTTTGGAGAAGACAGTGAGTAGTGTGTGCACTCTTTAGCATGCGCAGTCTGACCTCGTGTGCACGCTCTTTAGCGTGCGCAGTCTGACCTCGTGCGTGCGCTCTTTAGCGTGCGCAGTCTGACTCGTGCACAGTCTGACTCGTGCGCAGTCTGACTCGTACGCAGTCTGACTCAGGCGCAACCTGACTTAGGCGCAACCTAGCCTCGCGCAGTCTAGTGCCTGGCGCAACATGACTTGGCCTGACTCTTCCTGGCGCAACTTGACCCGACCTTGTGCATTTTAGTGATTGGCACCCCTAGTGCCTAGGCGCAACCTGATGTTCAGGCGCAACTGGACTTGACCCTACTTGCCTTGGCGCAACCTGTTACCCTGGCGCAACTTGGCTAATACCACTTGTTGGTCATAGTGCCCCTTGCTCCTCCCCCTTGGGCGCATTATGTCCCCATATCCCCCTTTTTATGATTTTTGCACCCATTTTATATCCTTACGCCTTTTCGATATAAACTCGACATGAACCCGATGTGATCATGACATTGTTTATGAATGTTAATCTGAACACGGCTTAGTGATGGAATTGTATGATCAATGATCCACCGTGGTGCACTCTTGACAAGTAATTTGACATGATAATTCTTGATGGTGGTCCGTTGTGACGTACCCTTGCCTTGATGAGTAATCTTGATAAGCAACTCGACATGATAACCTTGATACGCTGTTGCGACGGCTAACCTGACATGCTAAGTGAATTCTTGACACCGTGGGTGATTGTATCGAATATGCTTGTATAAGCAACCAGTCTTGTCTCGCATCATGTCTAGGACATGTATCCCTGGTTATCACGGTCAGGGATTCATACTGAATCTGACTAGGTTAATGATTAGATTGATCAAGTAGAGCATATAGAGAGGTATTCTGGCTACAAGCAATCCCATTATCTGGACGCCTTCCTTGATGGACTTGTAGCCTGCCGACGAGTAGGGCACATTTCCAGCTCACTGTTATGTGGGGCACTACATGAAACGATTACTATGCACACTATCATGTGTTGCATCCAAGTCACCTAACAAGGCATGATAACTCTAATCTTGAACCTTGCGTCTGGATAACCTGGATAGTCTGCAGGGCTTGTGGCCGTAGGCGTACCTCATTGCATCTTGCTAGTAACTAAGCTTGTGATAACCCTAGTTAGTTAAGTATCAAGCCGTACTCTTTGCTTGGCCGTGAATGATGGATGGAGTCCTATCTTGTCTAGTCTTGTCTAGATCCGGTGCATGGATATTTCAGGACATGCTTGTATATGCTCTACCTTATCGATAATTGGTTCGAAGCAAAGTTCTGTTCAGGTGAAGGGTTACAACCCTGGTCCTTGTTTGGTTTACGGGTTGTAACTTGGGTACCGGAATAGTCCTTTAGTTATCTTTTCGTTTATCATCCTGTTTTCTTTAACTCATGTCTTATGTTATTTCACCTATGACTTTATATGCTGACGTGCTGGTTTTAGTTCTTAAGTGAAGCCTCCTTTGTGGAACTTGCTCTTTCTGGGGTCTGACCCGGCTGGTTTTGTATGGCCAGATTTCGGAGCAGCTACCGAGGATCTTCCAACTTTCCTGCCAGATGGTGAACACTAGAAGGAATCCCGGCAACGAGTGGGTTTTTATTTTGCTCTCCCACTCCCTTGTAAAAATATTCTTTTGAGGCGTTTAGCCGCCGAGCAAGTGTTAGCTCATTTGCAACTTTACTTACTGTCTGCCTACGGGCTGTAGCATGATTGACTAATCCTAGGGTTGATCATGTATGACTTAAACTCTTGCTAGTCTTCGTATTTTGTATGACTAGCTTCATGATCATCTGAATATGTAATGTATGGGACGCCTTACCTTGTATGTCTGATGATCTACCATCTTGTTATATCTACTTGTTGCTTGAGATTGAGACACTAGGCTTGTTAATGACCTTAAGAGACTGATGGCTTGTAGTAAACCCTCATGCATGTAGACAACCGTGACCGTATTGCGAGGTGGGATTCACTTTAATATACGTAGCTGACTGTGTCTGTCCCCCGCTCTCCAGTATTCTGGTTCTGGGGTGTGACACGGTTTAAGTGGTGGCCCATGCAGGTCTTGTAGATCAAGATGTATGAGGGTTTTACCGGATAGATGTCTCAATCAGCACTCGCCCTTGATCTCTACTCGTGCCTTCTGATCCTTCATAATCATTGACCTGATCACAGGTTTATATCCTCGATCTATCATGGTCCTTTCTTATTGTTCCCCATGTCGTTTCTTCAGTGGCATTGTTCCTGGTCCTCCCGATCGGCAAGGCGGAGCACCTCCAGTGGACCAGCAGCAACCTGGAGACCAAGTCCAGCATTCTGGAGTGGCCTTCCGAGTCATGCATTCCGGGGACCCCGAGCCCCAGTTCAGCCAGTCCAGCCTGCAGAGCCTGACGATGGAACCTTGGTGGGTCTCATCAGGACATTGCTTGCGTCTCAAGATCGTCGGGGCGATGCCCTGTACCAGGCAGTACAGGATGCCATGGGCTGTGTTGGTTATCAAGGGAACAGTGCAGCTAGCAGTTTCAAGCGCCTCAACCCTCCATTCTTTGATGGGAGTGAAGACGCTATTGCAGCTGATGCATGGCTCCAGGACATTGAGATTATCTTAGATGCAGCCAAGACTCCAGAAGGAGAGAAGGTAGCTGTGGTGCGCCTACAGTTATTGGACCTAGCCCGCACCTGGTGGGTGATGATAGCAGTTGGTTTGGCAACGCCTGTCCCGTGGACGGTATTCAGTGACAAGTTTCAGATCAAGTACTTTGATGCTGTGGCTCGGCACGACCTACAGACGAAGTTCACCAATCTCAGGCAGATGAGCAGGACGGTCGATGGATATGCGGCCGAGTTTTTAAGACTGAGTCGGTTTGCTCCCACTTTGGTGGGAACCAAGTTTGATCGAGCGCAGCGGTTCCAGCAGGGACTCCACCTAGAGATCATTCTAGCAGTGGAGCAGTTTGAGCATCAGACCTTTGATACTGTTTTGCGGGCAGCTAAGAGGCATGAGTATACCTCACAGAGAATTATAGACAGAACTGGAGGACAGAAGCGGTCCCATGGTCAGATGATCCAGTCTTCATCCCCAGCCCCGGCAGCTAGGGCCTTGACCATTGGAGCTCTGAGGAGGGCAGCATCAGTTACGTCGGTTCAGCATTCGACTCCGACGTATCCTCAGCAGCAGAAGCAGAGGCAGTCTTCCACAATGGGCTGCACTCATTGTGGGAAGCTAGGGCATGTAGTGTCAGAATATCGCCGGGCACAAGGATTGTGTTTGGCTTGTGGGGCACCGGATCACATGATAGGGTCCTGCCCACAGAGAGCCGGTTCATCCTCATCGGCCCAGACTAGTCTCTCGGTGAGGGGACCAGCACCAGTGCAGCAGCAGCAGCAGTATCAGCCTCCGAGGCCATTGTCGCCTCAGGCTCAGGCATTCCAGCAGCAGCGACCGCAACAGTATGCCCAGGTCCAAGCTCAGGTTAAGAACCGCTAGAGAGGTTTCCAGCAGAGGTGACCAGCACCCAGAGGGCACGGTCAAGCGATGGCTTTGACCGTAGATGAGGAGTTGGCATCAGGTGAGGTGGTAGCAGGTACCATTCTCGTTAACTCTTTTCCTACATCAGTATTATTTGATTCAGGTGCATCGCATTCATTTATGTCTGCACGATTTGCGACACGGATAGGACTGGAGCCCGAGTCATTATCAGTAAGGCTCAATATACTTACTGGTAACGGACTTGTAGGTGTAGGTAGGGTATTTTCCTTGTGTCGAATCGTAGTTAGCGGTAGAGTGTTTTCCGCTAGATTGATAGAGTTCCCGATGGCCGATTATGATGTGGTCCTAGGAATGGATTGGTTGAAGGACCAGTATGCTAGAATAGATTGCCATGTCGGCAAGATTATTTTTAGTATTCCTGGTGAGCCAGAGTTTTTATTTTCTCGAGGCGGAGTAGAACCTTCTTCTCCAGCATTGCGGATGGCCATAGCAGCAGCAGTTCAGTTTTCCAGAGTTGTAGAAGAGTTTTCTGACGTATTTCCCGAAGAGCTTCAGGCATGCCCCCAGAGAGAGAGATAGAGTTCACTATCGACTTGATTCCAGGGACGGTACCAGTGTCAGAGAGAGTCTATAGGATGGCACCATCAGAGTTGGAGGTCCTGTACAAGATGATTGAAGAACTTAGAACCAAGGGATTCATTCGTGCTAGCGGATCACCTTGGGGAGCTCCGATGCTTCTTGTGAAGAAGAAGGATGGTACGTCAAGATTATGTGTTGATTATCGTACCTTGAACTTTGTAACAATTAAGAACAGATATCCTTTACCAAGGATAGATGATTTATTTGATCAGCTCAAGGGAGCGGCAGTATTCTCGAAGATTGACTTACGGTCAGGGTACCATCAGATCAGGGTCAGAGAGCAGGACATCCCGAAGACAGCATTCAGATCTAGATACGGACATTGGGAGTTCCTTGTTATGCCATTTGGAGCGACCAATGCGCCGGCCGTATTCATGGACCTCATGAATCGTATCTTCATGCCCTATTTGGACCAGTTCGTGATAGTATTCATAGACGACATCTTAGTCTATAGCAAGAACGAGGCAGAGCATGAGCAACATCTTCGTGTAGTTCTTCAGATTCTCAGGGAGCACCAGTTGTACGCGAAGTTCAGTAAGTGCGAATTTTGGCTTGATCGCATTTCGTACTTGGGTCATATCATCACCAGAGGTGGAGTGGAAGTTGATCCCCAGATGATAGTGGCTATAGAGACATGGCCAGTACCTAGCACCGTCGCAGAAGTTCGGAGTTTCCTTGGATTGGCCGGCTATTACCGGCGGTTTGTGTCAGACTTTGCTCAAATTTCAGCGCCACTGACGCAGTTGACCCGTAAGGATATGCAGTTTGCTTGGACAACAGAGTATTAGAGTTCATTTGAGAAGTTGAAGCGGAGATTGATGACGGTTCCCATTCTCACTCTTCCCGACGGGACGGAAGGATTTATAGTTTATTGCGACGCATCCGACAAGGGATTAGGATGTGTCTTGATGTAGCATGGTAAGGTAGTCGCTTATGCGTCACGTCAACTTCGTGACCATGAGAGGAATTATCCAACCCATGACCTGGAGTTAGCAGCCATAGTTTTTGCATTGAAACTTTGGAGACATTATTTGTATGGAGATCGGATGGAGATTTTCACCGACCACAAGAGTCTGAAGTATGTGTTTATCCAGAAAGATCTTAATATGCGTCAGAGGAGATGGCTAGAGCTACTTGTGGATTATGATATCAGCTTGCAGTATCATCCTGGGAAGGCCAACGTAGTGGCAGATGCATTGAGCAGGAGAGCCGGAGTTTATTTTCTAACGGCGCAGCCAGAGTTGTTAGCAGATCTTCAGAAGATGGGTATTGAAGTTGTTCTTCCTTCCAGTGTAGCATTGATGGCCAGTATGCAAGTTCAGTCCAGTATAGTTGAGAGGATCAAGTTAGTTCAGTCCACAGACTCTAAGCTTCAGCGGCTTAGGGCAGAATGTGTGGCAGGACAGAGACCAGAGTTATGCATTCATGAAGATGGTACACTCCGGCATGGGAGTCATCTTTGTGTACCCAGTGGAGATATCAGACAGGAAATCATGGCAGAAGCCCACAGTTCTCAGTATTCAATTCATCCCGGTGGTACGAAGATGTATCGTGATATTCGACAGCATTTTTGGTGGAATGGCATGAAGAGGGAGATAGCCCGGTTTGTCTCTCATTGTTTAGTTTGTCAACAAGTTAAGGCCGAACATCAGAGACCAGTTGGACTTCTTCAACCTTTATCGATCCCAGAATGGAAATGGGAGCACATTACCATAGATTTTGTAACTGGATTACCTAGATCCCCAGCTGGGAGAGATGCCATCTGGATTATAGTTGATCATCTCACGAAGGTAGCTCATTTTCTTCCTTTCAGAATTGGCCAGTCAACGGATCAGCTTGCAGAGATGTACCTTAGGCAGATAGTCAGATTATATGGAGTGCCAGTCAGTATTGTGTCCGACAGAGATTCGAGATTCACATCTCACTTTTGGCAAAGTTTGGGGACTCGTCTCAAGTTCAGTTCAGCCTACCATCCGCAGACAGATGGTTAGTCAGAACGCACGATCCAGACTCTTGAAGACATGCTGCGGTCATATACACTCGACTTCGGTGGTTCGTGGAAAGATCACCTGCATCTCGTGGAGTTCTTCTATAACAACAGTTTCCAGGCTAGTATCCAGATAGCACCTTTCGAGGCCTTGTACGACAGGAAGTGCAGATCTCCTTTAGCTTGGGACGATATCGGTGAGAGGCAAATGCTTGGACCAGAGATGGTGACGCGAACTATTGAGGTGGTCAGACAAGTCAGAGATCATCTTCGAGTTGCCCTAGATCGCCAGCGTCATTGGGCCGATTCTCATCGGCGTCCCCTTGAATTTTCTGTCGGCGACCACGTATTCCTTAGGATCTCGCTTACCCGTGGCGTCATTCGATTCGGCGTACAGGGAAAGCTTAGTCCTAGGTATATAGGGCCGTTTGATATTCTAGAACGAGTAGGTGATGTATCCTATCGTCTCGCTCTTCCGCCGTCGTTACGTGAGGTGCATGATGTCTTCCATGTATCCCAATTACGACGGTATATCCCGGATCCGAGTCATGTCCTTGATCATTCGGAATTGGTTGTTGGTACCAACCTTTCGTATGAGGAGAGACCCGTATCCATATTGGACCGGAGGGAGAAGATACTCAAGAACAAGACTATCAAGTTAGTCCGTGTTGCTTGGGGTCATCACTCTTTGGGTGAGTCAACGTGGGAGCGTGAGGATGATATCCGATCGCGATATCCCGACCTGTTTGACTCGTAAGGTATAATGTCTTTCTTATGCCTTATGCTTAAGTTCCTTGCTTGCATGAATGATTGCTTGATTGACTGCTAGTCATATATTGCCTGCAATTGATTTAGGTTGCTCGACATCTCTAGCCTCTTGATTAAATTCTGAGGACGGAATTTTTTTAAAGTGGGTAGAGTTGTCACCCCCGTTTTTCGTTCTATGTGTTTTCAGTATACGTATACGGAATCCTGACATATATTTTTATTTTTTCTGCCTGGCTAGCTAATTTCAGTTTAATCTTGATTAGGTTCATCATGGCATGTAATGGTTTAACTTGGTTTATTTTGGGTTGGCTTGGTTTATTCTTTGGTTCATCATGTTAAACCCACCATCCCCCTTTATAACCCACCTAACTTTTTTCTCTCCTCCACTTTCTCATTTACTCCTTCCTTCTCCATTAAACCTACCACCAACCAAGAACACCCCTTAGGCAAGTGCAACTTGCTTCCACAAGAGAACCCATTTTTATTGTTCCAATAGCTTCTTCTCATGTTTCTAAGACACATTAGAACTTGTCATTTTCTATTTTGAGGCTTTGATTTTTGTAGATCTAGAAATTGGTCATTTTTGGATTTTGGTGGTTTTGATCTATCAAACTTCTTTGTTTTCAAGTTTTGATAGTTCCATGTTGTAGAGAATTTCATTCTACCCAATTTTTACCATTGGAAAGTTGGATTTGGACTTGTTTTGACTAAGTTATGGATTTTTGAAGCTTTGGGTTCAACCATGGAATTCCTGCTGCTTTGGAGAAGACAGTGAGCAGTACGCGCGCTCTTTAGCGTGCACAGTCTGACCTCGTGTGCGTGCTCTTTAGCGTGCGCAGTCTGACCTCGTGCGTGCGCTCTTTAGCGTGCACAGTCTGACTCGTGCGCAGTCTGACTCGTGCGCAGTCTGACTCGTGCGCAGTCTGACTCATGTACAGTCTGACTCAGGCACAACTGACTCAGGCGCAACCTAGTCTCGCGCAGTCTAGTGCCTAGCGCAACATGACTTGGCCTGACTCTTCCTGGCGCAACTTGACCCGACCTTGTGCATTTTAGTGATTGGCACCCCAAGTGCCTAGGCGCAACCTGATGTTCAGGCGCAACAAGACTTGACCCTACTTGCCTTGGCGCAACCTGTTACCCTGGCGCAACTTGGCTAATACCACTTGTTGGTCATAGTGCCCCTTGCTCCTCCCCCTTGGGCGCATTATGTCTCCATATCCCCCTTTTTATGATTTTTGTACCCATTTTATATCCTTACGCCTTTTCGATATAAACTCGACATGAACCCGATGTGATCATGAAATTGTTTATGAATGTTAATCTAAACATGGCTTAGTGATGGAATTGTATGATCAGTGACCCGCCGTGGTGCACTCTTGACAAGTAATTTGACATGATAATTCTTGATGGTGGTCCGTTGTGACGCACCCTTGCCTTGATGAGTAATCTTGATAAACAACCCGACATGATAACCTTGATACGCTGTTGCGACGGCTAACCTGACATGCTAAGTGAATTCTTGACACCGTGGGTGATTGTATTGAATATGCTTGTATAAGCAACCAGTCTTGTCTCGCATCATGTCTAGGACATGTATCCCTGGTTACCACGGTCAGGGATTCATACTGAATCTGACTAGGTTAATGATTAGATTGATCAAGTAGAGCATATAGAGAGGTATTCCGGCTACAAGCAATCCCGTTATCTGGACGCCTTCCTTGATGGACTTGTAGCCTGCCGACGAGTAGGGCACATTTCCAGCTCACTGTTATGTGGGGCACTACATGAAACGATTACTATGCATACTGTCATGTGTTGCATCCAAGTCACCTAACAAGGCATGATAACTCTAATCTTGAACCTTGAGTCTGGATAACCTGGATAGTCTGCAGGGCTTATGGCCGTAGGCGTACCTCATTGCATCTTGCTAGTAACTAAGCTTGTGATAACCCTGTTAGTTAAGTATCAAGCTGTACTCTTTGCTTGGCCGTGAATGATGGATGGAGTCCTATCTTGTCTAGTCTTGTCTAGATCCGGCGCATGGATATTTCAGGACAGGCTTGTATATGCTCTACCTTATCGATAATTGGTTCGAAGCTAAGTTCTGTTCAGGTGAAGGGTTACAACCCCGGTCCTTGTTTGGTTTACGGGTTGTAACTTGGGTACCGAAATAGTCCTCTAGTTATCTTATCGTTTATCATCCTGTTTTCTTTAACTCATGTCTTATGTTATTTTACCTATGACTTTATGTGCTGACATGCTGGTTTTAGTTCTTAAGTGAAGCCTCCTTTGTGGCACTTGCTCTTTCTGGGGTCTGACCCAGCTGGTTTTGTATGGCCAGATTTCGGAGCAGCTACTGAGGATCTCCCAACTTTCCTGCCAGATGGTGAACACTAGAAGGAATCCCGGCAACGAGTGGGTTTTTATTTTGCTCTCCCACTCCCTTGTAAAAATATTCTTTTGAGGCGTTTAGCCGCCGAGCAAGTGTTAGCTCGTTTGCAACTTTACTTACTGTCTGCCTACGGGCTGTAGCATGATTGACAAATCCTAGGGTTAATCATATATGACTTAAACTCTTGCTAGTCTTCGTATTTTGTCTGACTAGCTTCGTGATCACCTGAATATGTAATGTATGGGACGCCTTACCTTGTATGTCTGATGATCTACCATCTTGTTATATTTACTTGTTGCTTGAGATTGAGACACTAGGCTTGTTAATGACCATAAGAGACTGATGGCTTGTAGTAAACCCTCATGCATCTAGACAGCCGTGACCATATTGCGAGGTGGGATTCACTTCAATATATGTAGCTGGCTGTGTCTGTCCCCCGCTCTCCAGTATTCTGGTTCTGGGACGTGACAGGCCTCCCTCATGCGGCTCAGTTGTGAGGCTATCCTCATGCGGCTCGGTTGTGAGGCCACCCTCATGCGGCTCGGTTGTGAGGCCGCCCTCATGCGGTTCAGTTGTGAGGCCACCCTCATGCGGCTCGGTTGTGAGGCCACCCTCATGATGCTTAGTTGTGAGGCTACCCTCATGCGGCTCGGTTGTGAGGCCACCCTCATGCGGCTCGGTTGTGAGGCCACCCTCGTGCGGCTCAGATAGGAGTACAGTTCTTCATGCGGCTCGCAACCTAGTGGCAGTCGGGACACGTGGCATAAGTTGACTAAGCCTTAACAACTCAGATTTATTGCAACCAACAGATCATAGAAGTTCAGATTTATTTCAACCAGCATAATAGTCAAGATTTGTTACAACAAATAGATCAAGATTAATCCTAACAAATCCCCAACTGCCCACTTTTCAAGGCACAGTTACAATGATGCGGCCACATCCCACTCATCACAAATTCCTATAAATAGCAAGGTGCTATTCCCTTGTACACACACACGGAGAGATACGCACAGAGCATTTCTTCGTCGGAGCCGAGGTTGCGTTCGATCGTCCAAGGAATAAGGCAGAGTTGATAACACTTTCCCGAGCCTCTACCGTCATCCCCCAGAATCCAAATTAAACAATTGTACTTATTACTTAGATTGCTTTTCCTAGGTTTTGTTCCTAGGCTCTCTTCGTACGAGCGAGTTTGTAATTGTGAATTAAAAGTTCAGTCCTCCCATAAAACTGTTCTGTTCTTTTATAATCAATGGCAAACACGATGGCGACTCAGCTGGGGACTAACTTCTCCACTGCTGAGAAGTTGGTGACGCAATCGGACGCAGCCAAACTTGGCTCCATGCAACAGATGCTGGTTGTTCGCTTCGACCAGCAAGCATTTGAAGAGATGCTCTCCGACGGAATCGCTAGCCCGGTCGAGAAGTAAGCCGGCATGAAGAAGGCCCACAGGGAGTGGAGGCCCAAGACTGCTGCTCCTTTCCAAGCTCTTGATGAAGTGTTCTCGGCTGGCCAAGACGGCGGAGAAGACTCACATGCGGCCCCATATCAGGCCACAGACGACCCTGATGTCCCCAAGTCCGACAGAGGAAAGCATTACGATGCTGGACTTGCGGGAGCAAAGGGGAACTCTGTGTAGAAGCCGCATAAGGGCGTCCGCCACATGAAGGCTCATGCGGCCACAAGCTCTAGCCGCATGGAGAAGGCTCATGCGGCCACAAACTCCAGCCGCATACAGAAGCATCATGCGGCCAAAAAATCCAGCCGCATACAGAAGGCTCATGCGGCCCCTACAATTTCCAGCCGCATGCATGATGCTTATACGGCCACCAAGCCCAGCCGCAGGGAGATGGCTTATGCGACATCCAATCCCAGCTGCAGGCCATCCACCCTATGCAGCTCAGGTTCAGTCTTTGACCGGCTTTCATGCAGTCCTGACCTCAGAAGCTCTCGTGAGGATGTGCCAGACTCTGTACGACATAATTTGGACTCTTCCTCCTATGCACCCTCGGGTGCTAGAGCGAAGAAGTCAAGGACAGCGCAGGCTCGTCGAGTTCAGTCAGCTGTCCCAACTTCTGACCATTAGGGAGTACCGCTAACTGTTATGCGGGCCTCTGATGGAAAGTTGTATAAAACTACCCGTGTCCAGACCCCGGCGGCCAACGGACAGGGTGGTCAAGAGTCTCCCAACAATGATCAGGGGCAAGTACTTTTACTAGCCCCACGTCAGGGAGCAAACATGATACCAACACACTCAGGTGCTCAGGATCCCCGGGCCCACAAAACGAGTGTGAAGGTTGCTCGAGAAGCACTTGACTTGTGTGATGTGATCCTTCACAAGTGCAAGGAAAGAGAAGAAAGCTTGATGTGCAGAGAGTCCTTCCATGGACATCACTGCACTCAAGTCATTGTCAACTACTGCAACAAGACAGCAGTGCAAGAGGACCGGCAGTCTGTCTTCCAACGACTGCAATGGCCAGGAGCGGTCCTAGAACAAAGCTCAGGAGACGAGGCGCTTCCTTTCGCCTCCTACAATTCTACCCGGAAGGTCCCTACCGGCAAGGGAGGAAAGAAAGTAAATGTTTCCAGCCCGACGGTCTCCACTAGCGCGGCCAGGAAACGGTTGACCACAACCACCACAGGAGGAGTTTATCAAGGCACCCGTTCTAAGACAAAAACTTCAACACTTGGAGATTCGTCATCTACATCCCTGGGGATAGCCGAAGCTGGGGGTAGCACTCCCCGGAACATCTACGACAATCCGGTGTTCCAAGAAGATGAGACAGTTCCTCCAACAGATACAACAGAACCAGATACCCCTAGAAACGTCCATGGGTGCCAAGATAAAATAGCCTCCTATGCATGGGGTAGCACTTCCTTCGAGTCCGAACCAGAGGAGAACATTCCTACATATCCCGAAGACTTCTCCATTCGGGGATATGATTCGGAGAGCACATCCTTCACAGTGCCTTCCATTGTTCCTCGTGTGAGAACAGTATTTATGACTGAGAATGACCAAGACGGTCCCAGCGATCGACAGTGCCTCGACACTCTTGCGGCCATACTTCATACCCTGGTCAAGTCAATAGACGAGATCAAGGCGGCTCTACCAGCTCTCCAAGGAAGGACGTCTGGCCAAACAAGCTTGGGTCCTGCCATCAATGCGGACTCAATCACAACCGTGCCAACTCTGGCGACAATCCACCTGGAATATCGGCACCCACTGCTACAGATGAGGCTAGAGAGGCAAGAAGAGAGGTCCAGGAGCTTCGGGCAATGTTTCACGTCCGAGAAAACTCTCAGACCTCAGGATACGACAACCGTATCCCGCTGCGTAGAGAGATGTCCCCTTCCCTCCTCGGTACAAGCCATTCAACATCAACCCTTATGACGGGAAGACATCTGCAAGCCGATACGTGACCTACTTTGAGGTCATAATAGATCATCTGCCGCATGACGATGCCATCCTTACACGATTGTTTATCGGGGCATTGGAGGGAGTCGCATTCGACTGGTATCGCAACTTGCCGGACAACTGTATCCATTCCTTCGCCGGCTTCAAACATATGTTCTTGGAGAGGTTCTATGAGGTGGGACAAGATGTGACAATGTCAACTCTCATGGACGTTGTTCAAAGAGAGAAGGAGCTGACAAGGAACTACATTGAGCGATTTTGCCAAACCGCGATAAAGTTGCCCTTCGGTAACCCGGACTCTTCCTTAATTGAAATTTGCCAAAAGAGGCTGCTCCCTACAATCAGCCTATGGATGGGCGAAGATTAATTTAAAGAATGAAAGGCCATCATCATCAGCGCCACCAACGCAGAAGCAAAATTGAAGAAGGCTCGCCAACTGGGGCAGCATATCTCGGATGGAGAGGATAAGGGCAAATGCCCTAATTCCAACAAACAACAACGACAAGTTCCTCAAGAAGTACTATGTCTAAATGACACCTTCCAACTATCTCTCGAATTGTGAGTCATATACCCGCAGGTATCGCTGAACTTATACTCCGACTTCAAATCTTCCAGATTGTTGAGTCACGTACCCGCAGGTACCACTGAACTTACTCTCTGATTACTCCGAATGAATTCTCTTGGTCATATCTATGTACCCCCTGGTCATAGCTTTTCTACCGCCAAGAATTTGCTTCAAAATCTATTGTCCGCACCACCGGTGCGCAGAAGGATAATAGGTCCATAAAAGTTATCATAATCTATTACTCACACCATCGGTGTACCAATGAGTAGTAGATCCACAAAATATCATTCAAATCTATTACTCGCACTACCAGTGCACAAAAAGGGTAATAGGTCCACAAAATTCCCGAAACAACCACGTCGATGTCACCTCTGAGTTGTTTCTCTTCCATCACAAATAAATCACCCCTTACATAGAACTTCCACGTCCATATTACCTCTGAGTTGTTCTATGTATCCTTCGTTGAGTCCACTCCTGCCACGTCCTCATTACCTCTGAGTAGGAAGACTCCGCGATAAAACCCCCATACTTACTACGTCCTCATCACCTCTGAGTAAGTATGTTGGTTTTCTCTCGACTTATTATCCGTTTCCAAAACCAGGGTACGCCAAGGATAATAGGCCCATAAATGTCCACAATTGACCACAAATGTCCACAGTTGACCACAAATGTCCGCAGTTGACCACAAATGTTGTACTAGGTTCTCTAGTACACGTGCCTCTTTTTTTACAATCTCATGCCTCTGGAACCCAGCTGTTCCATGGCATTCTTTTGCCCAATACCGAGAACTTCCATATCCACCTTACCGTGGAGTTGTTCTAGGTATCCCTATCAAACTTATTATCTATACCTAAAACCAAGGTATGCCAAGGGTAATAGGCCCACAAATGTCCACAGTTGACCACAGATGTCCATAGTGGACCACAAATGTCCGCAGCTGACCACAAATGCCGTACTAGGTCCCCTAGTACATCCACATCTTTCCTCATCATCACATGCTTTTGGAGCCCAGCTGTTCCATAGCATTCTTTCACCCAATACATAGAACTTCCACGTTAATAGCACCACTGAGTTGTTCTGTGTATCCTCATTAGGCCCACTCCTACCATGTCCTCATTACCTCTGAGTAGGAAGGCTCTACTTTAGACCCATATTTATCACGTCCTCATTACCTCTGATTAGGAAGACTCCATTGTAAAGCCCCCATACTTACCATGTCCTCATTACCTCTGAGTAAGTATGTCGGTTTTTCTTTCGACTTATTATCCGTACCCAAAACCAGAGTACGCCAAGGATAATAGGCCCACAAATGTCCACAGTTGACCATAAATGTCCATAGTTGACCACAAATATCCACAATTGACCACAAATGTCCGCAGTTGACCACAAATGCTGTACTAGTTCTCTAGTACACGCGCCTCTTTTCTCACAATCTCATGCCTCTAGAACCCAGTTGTTCCATGACATTCTTTCGCCCGATACCAAGAACTTCCATATCCACCTTACCACGGAGTTGTTCTAGGTATCCCTATCAAACTTATTATCTGTACCTAAAATCAAGGTATGCCAAGGGTAATAGGTCCACAGAAAGTCCCCCAGTGGGGCAAACACATAATACCAAAGATGCAGTACAAGCACGATAGATACAAGATGATGCAAACAAAGTTATTTATTTAAATCAAAAGTACTACATTTTCCGGGACCACGTCCCTGTCAAAAAGATGTAAAGAAGGAAAGGAAAAAGCCGATCATGGTTCGACGACACATAATTCCCGGAGACGGTCCTTCAGTTTGGACATTGACCGCTCGATTCTCAGGGTGGCCCGACGTTCAGCCTCTTGCGTCAGCTTCTCTGCATTCTCCAGACGCGCATGTGCCTGCCAACCATCTTCAAGTTTCTTCAGGGCTTGCTCCAGGGCATCTGAGGTTCGGGTGACCTTGTCGGTCTCCCAAAAAATTAGCTCCTTGTCGTCACGAGAGGCCTGCAACTCAGACTCCAAAGAAACCAGTTTTCTCTGAAGCTGGAGGATCTGCTCCTTGGTCTCGGCTACCCCACGAGAGGCGGCCTCTTCCCGAGCAATGAATTCCTCTTCGCTGCGGCTTAATTGATCGTACTTCAACGACAAATCTCGGAGGTCCTTTATCAGAGCGGGCTTGGACGTCTCCCGTACCATCCTTACCTTTTCCATGGCAGTCAAAAGAAAGGCACGCTCCTGATCTATTGCTGAAAATAGATCAACTTACCGTAATACTCGATACTGAGTCACCAACTGATCGGCTTCCAGCAACTTGGGCTCGAAAAGCTCGACTATCCCTGCCCCACCGGGGAGGGTTCTGAGAAGCTCGATCTGGCCACGAGCACACTGACGAGCCAATGCGAAAGACGTTCCCCTCTCCACGAGATCCTTAACCCCTCGCTTCCATTGGCGGTAGAAACTGTCAACCACATCCTTCGATGATTCATCGAGAACTTCCGAAGAAGACAGCATAAGAGGAAGAATAGTTGGCAGAGTTAAGGAAGATGCACCAGAACTTGATGCCCCTGCCACTAGAGAAATAAGTTCCGAACGAAAGGACGCTTGAATAGCGGCCATCTCCTCCTCCACAGCCTGAAGGATCCGGAGACTCGGCAGGGAAGAAAGGTCGACCCCCGGGGTTAGAGCAACATAAACCAAAGAGGATGCAAGGACCATCTCTCCCCGTCCCGGCCGTTCTATTGCCTGTTCTCCAAAGCTCAAGCCGGCAGGAGGCCCCTCGATATGAGCTGAAGGAGGAGGAGGCATATTTTCCTCCACCAGATTCCCTCCGGTGACTTCCCCTTCGACGATGTCCGTCATCAGCGGTGAAGGAGCAGGACATGCATGTCCGGAACAACCATCGATCAGCTTAACCCGAAGGATGTGAAGATAGAGCAAGTAAACCTCCTCGCTGGTCAAGACTTGACTTAGCTTACTAGGAGAGGGTTGCTGAAGCTGAGGCTCGCTCACCATTGTATCCTCCTCACCAGCGACATCTGAGCCAAATGCAGCCGGTTTCTCTGCCCCAGCCGCCTCGGATGTAGACGCAACGGGGTCAGCATCACCCTGCTGGAATTCAGCAACCTCGGGGATTGGCTCAGTAGAGCCCACATCGCCCTAGGTTGAGATATCAGCAACGGGAGGAACCTCAACCGTCGCCGGAAGAACCCTGGCGGAGATAAGCTCATCACTCATATCACTAATTAAAGTGGCAAGAGCCGGGTCGACTTCAGAGACAGTATCCGGCTCTCGAGACTCCGCTTCTCCTGACGCCTACAAAGAGAAGGAGAATGATTAAATCATAGTACAGAAAAGAAAATCTAAGAAAAGATGGTTGTAATCAGATTCACCTCTGAAACGACATCAACATCCTCGCTTCTCTCCCGAATGATTGGCCTGCGAGGTTTGACGGCAGCCCGTTTCCGGGAGTAAGTTATACCGCCAACAGCGGACTCACGCCTGCTTCTCTTGCATGAGGGACCAGGCACAACAGGAGGCTGATCTTCCACCACATCATCTGTAGGAGAAAGAGGCGGGTTATCGGCATTATCCTCTTCGTCCGCATTGGTGGACTCCGAGTCTGACACCTCAACTGCATTTTCCTTCCTTTTCCTCGCCTTGGACCCTTTTGGCTTCTCCTCCAAGCCAGTACCAGCAATAAAACTGGTACTTGGGTCAAAATTGGTAGGAAACTTGTTCACCATTACATGGTACAGAGCCGCTAGGTACAAAATCTGCCCTGATTCCTTAGCATCAGGCACAGAGAAGCTGGTACGGGTGTGAACCGTGTTATAGTAGTGCCAGGCCCTGATGCCGTCAAGGACACTACCCTCAAAACCCAGGCAGGGGCTGGGATTGTCTAGAAATAGCTGACTATACCCAAACTATCGAGAGAAATGACTGGGCAAGTAAGGCTCCAGGAAGACAGAGTTGCGGTTACGATATACCAGGTGCGCAGGACGGATATTCTGCAACCAAAGAAGCATCTTATCGGACAAGAGGTGGGGGGGCCAGTACCATCAAGATATACACCATTCACCTCTTCATCAGTAAAGTGAGGGACAGACACAAAAAGTTGTATCTGTCCACTCTCGCCAGCCTCATTCGACAGGCTGGCATAGTACCGTACTTCCAAGGCATGCGGCGATACTGGAAGATGAAGGCGTCATCCGCAGTTACGTCATCTTCTAGGCCAGGCCTCATCAAAGACCAGCAGTGCAGCAACAGCCACCACATCAGATAATGATAGGGCAGCTCAATTTGTTCAAAGTCCTTCGTCATATCATGGGCAATAACCTTGGACGAGAAAGTACGAAGACCATGGTGTATGCTGTACACCATGGCAGGAAGAAGAGCTAGCCTGGCCCAGAGACCAGTTTCACAGCGGAAAGGATAAAGTTACGGCTGATCCTCTCGATAGAACCAGCCCCTCCCGAGACCACGCAGTTCCGCAGCCATACCATCAAAAATCCTGCCAGAAGAGCCTTCTCAGACAACTGCTGAGTATCTTGATAAAAATAAGTAAAAGAGTCAGATTGACTCCCGAATCTGTCGCCGGTGGTTCTTATCCTCTTGGCGGTTGACACCTGGTCCTGCACCTCCTCCCAAGTTCGAGGACTTCGGGGAGAAACCCGGCCAGAGGCGCTGAGCTTAAAAAGGTAAGTGAGCCAGGCCTTTGTATGCGGAAGGTTCCCTTCCGAGCTGTCATTCTTCTTTTTCGACATCTGCTGGCACGTGCTGTGATGACACAACAATTCCCGGTGGACAGCAACAAAGCCCGGGAAGCACTGCTCCAACTCCTCGAACTCCTTGTTCGTGGGAGTATACACTTCGAAGACTTCATTCCCCCAGGGTAGCCTGGAGACTTCATGCATCTCGTGGAGAGCGAGTCCCATCTCCCCTTCCGACGTAAAGAAGGTCCCCATCCGGCGGTTGTACATTTCAATGAGGGCCATGAAGAGCTTCTTATTTACGGGCAAACCGTAACAGGTGCCCCGAATGGTGTGATACAAACCGATCTCGCGCAGGAGGTTCTCGTATGTCCGCAAAATCCACATAGTCAAGTTGGTCCACGAAGGGATCGGGTTTATCCAATTCAGCAGTGCTAACCGACCAATAGGGTAGGACCCCTTCTGAGCAAGCTGGTTTATGAAGGTGTCAGCTTGAGAGAACCTGAAATTGGGACCCTACACATTTAAGAAAGTACCCGGGGCCAACCCCATCACACAGCAGCTGATCGGTGTCCTGGTTGCGATTACCGACCCTAAGTTCCTGTTATAGTGGATATCGCCCACAAACATCCGCTGTCGGGTCAGAGTCAAGGAATCCACCATCTTTCTGTCCATGGAAAGCATATTGAACCACGACAGTGGGTAGTGACCTTCCATTTGAGGAATGTGGATCGCTACCCAGTTACAAGAAAAGCTCTAACTTTTAGATATGTCCAGAACGCTAGAGTTCTTTACAGTCAGGACATCTCCGAAAAGGAACGCAGGTTTCAGGTGTTGGTTCCCCAATCTCCCTGAGTTCATCATGCCAGTAAGAAAGTAGAAGGACTAGTTTTTGATATCTCTCAACCTTTCCTCATATTCATCTTTAGGAAGCTGGTTTAATACATAATCAACTATGTGATCGAACCTCACACCCACAGCAGATTGGGCACGACCGACCAAGAGTTCTCCCGCAGGATTGACTGGCAACTTCACTGAAAAAAAGACAAAAGAAACAGGTTAGAAGATGGCCAGAGAAAATCACTTAGTGTATTCTGAGCTTATGCGGCTGTGATTAAGTAGGCCTTATGCGGCCCAATCTGAAGGAGTTCATGCGGCTCTGATTAAGTGGGTCTTCATGCGGCCCAGTTTTTAAGAGTTCATGCAGCTCTGATTAAGTGGGTCTTCATGCGGCTCTGATTAAGTGGGCCTTATGCGGCACAATTTAAAGGAGTTCATGCGGCTCTGATTAAGTGGGTCTTATGCGGCCCAGCTTTAAAGAGTTCATGCGGCTCTGTTTGGTGGGGGCCTTATGCGGCCCGGTTTTAAAGAGTTCATGCGGCTCTGTTTGGTGGGGGCCTTATGCGGCCCAGCTTTAAAGAGTTCATACGGCTATGTTTGGTGGGGGCCTTATGCGGCACGGTTTAAAAGAGTTCATGCGGCTCTGTTTGGTGGGTCTTCATGCGGCCCAGTTCATAGAGTGCTTATGCGACAACATGACGACTCTCATGCGACTCGGACATGAGACATACCCCATGCGGCTCGGACATGAGACGTTCATGCGAATTCATCACACCGAACTTAAAAAGTTCAATAAAGACGAAAAATATGCCAAAGAGAAAGGCTCGCGCATAAACATGCGACGTAGCCGTAATGGTTAGGGTTTGAGTCCATACAGCTTTCTCCTAACATTCTTACCGCTAATAGCAGAATGAACGTCGGGTGAACTGGGGTCGCTGACGAGGAGGCAACACCTTTGTCCTTCGCCGCCGTACTAGAGGATGCCTTGGGAGCCATTGATGATTGAAGGAGAAGAAGAGATGGCGACTAGGTCACGAATGTTTGAAGAAAGAAGAGAGTAAAGAGGGTAAAGAATTTCTCTCTTCAAAAATTACTCATATTTATAGGCTGGGAAGGGCGTGTGAACCGATAGACGCTTCGGGTTGCGTGCTGCAGCCGACCCTTGGGATTCTATCCCCTTTCATGTAAAAATGAGTGCTCAGAATCATTAAGGCAAATCTAAACATTTAATGCCGACTCTTGGGATCCTATCCAAAAGGCGGCTTTAAATCAAAAACAAATCAAGAGCAATTAATGAGACGCCTACGTGGCACAAAGACTAGTCTATGCGGCCAGAGAAGCCTATGCGGCCAGAGAAGACTATGCGGCCAGAGAAGCCTATGTGGCCATAGAAGACCATGCGGCCAGAGAAGTCTATGCGACATGAGGAGTTTATGCGGACATACCCATGCTTCTTATTCAAAGTATTTCAATTTTACAAATTGAAAACTTTGAAGGGGGTCTTGTAGAAGCATGGAAAAGTATAGTGATTCTTATGCGGCCCAGAAACTCCATGTGGCTCAAAACTGGGGGGGTCTTATACGGCTCAAAAGTCCCTAAGAGCTTCATGCGGCTCAGATAGTCTTATGCGGCTCAGGAACGGCCACGTGGCCTTATGCGGTTAGAAATAGGCCTAATACAGCTGGCCATCATTACTCTCTGCAGCGGCCCATTAATGCTCTGACACAAAGTGACAACTCTGACATGGCTCTGACATAAAGGAGAGGTACAACATAAAAAGAAGAGAAAATCTTTTAGCTGACACAGTTCACAAATCCCAATAAAGTTCTTTATGCGGATCGCCTGAGTGAACTTCATGCGGCTCAGTTGTGAGGCCACCCTCATGCGGCTCGGTTGTGAGGCCACCTTCATGCTGCTCGGTTGTGAGGCCACCCTCATGCGGCTCGGTTGTGAGGCCACCCTCATGCGGCTCGGTTGAGAGGCCACCCTCGTGCGGCTCGGTTATGAGGCCACCCTCATGCGGCTCGGTTGGGAGGCCACCCTCATGCGGCTCAGATAGGGGAACAGTTCTTCATGCGGCTCGCAACCTAGTGACAGTCGGGATACGTGGCATAAGTTACTAAGTCTTAACAACTCAGATTTATTGCAACCAACATATCATAGCAGTTCAGATTTATTTCAACCAGCATAACAGTCCAGATTTATTGCAACAAATAGATCAAGATTAATCCTAACCAATCTACAACTGCCCACTTTTCAAGGCACAGTTACAATGATGTGGCCACATCCCACTCATCACAAATTCCTATTAATAGCAAGGTGCTATTCCCTTGTATACACACACGGAGAGATACGCACAGAGCATTTCTTCGCCGGTGCTGAGGTTGCGTTCGATCGTCCAAGGAGTAAGGCAGAGTTGATAACACTTTTCTGAGCCTCTACCGTCACCCCCCAGAATCCAAATTAAACAATTATACTTAGATTGCTTTTTCTAGGTTTTGTTCCTAGGCTCTCTTTGTACGAGCGAGTTTGTAATTGTGAATTAAAAGTTCATTCCTTCCATAAAACTGTTCTGTTCTTTTATAATCAATGGCAAACAGTAGGCTTAAAGCCAAATATAAAATTATACGTATCAGCAAGCAAGCTTCAATGCAGGCACTGTTTAGTGGCCCTGCGCATCAGCAAGCAAGCTTCAGCACTGTTCAGTGGCCCTATACATCAGCAAGCAAGCCTCAACGTAGGCATTGTTCAGTGGCCCTGTGCATAAGCATGCATCAGTACAACTTTCAGATATTACTTCGAAAAGTAGCGCCTATGTGCATTAGTAAAAGAAGCATCAGCGCATCTTTCAGACACTACTTCAAAAAGTAGTACCCATGTGAGTCAGCAAATAGGGCATCAATAGAGTGTTGCTTAGAAAGCAAACACCTATGCATGAGCACATATCTCAGGCCATTTTTGTCAAAACAAAGACATGAAGACCTACCCGTAATGGCTTTTCGCACATCGGGGTGTGCGTGTCCATCGATGATCGGAGCGTCATCAGCGATAGCATCTTCGGTGGCCGGCCTCTTCTCCTTGGCCTTGCTAGTGCTCGTAGTACTAGCCTTAGGGGCCTTAGGAACTTTGGAAGCTCTCGGAGTTTCGGGGGCCATTAAAGGAAAACTAGGGTTTCTAGTTGTGGAAGAAGAAATAATCTTTTTCTTTAGAAAGCTGAGAGAAAATAAACAAAGTAAAGCTCTCTCTCTTCTAAAAACTCCTATTTATAGGGAGAAGACACATGTTAGCAGAAGAGACAAACAAACGCTTCGAGTTTGAAGAGACGTTTCAAAATTCATGCAGTGTGGAATGAAATCATTCTTGATCTCTTTCGAAAAATGAGGAGTCATTATCATTAATAAAATGACGACTAAGACATTAATTGCCGATGGTTACTCACTGTAGTGCCCCGTCCCGCTCAGTCAATCGGAGGATTCGAAACGCCGACGGCGTTTCGAACATAGCCTTGCAACGACTATTCGGAGACATCGCTCGGTCAAGGCGACCGCTCGCTCAGGTGGGGTAGTTTCGGTGAACTTGCCTCATCTTAGCCTTCACATAATAAATCGCATGTTTTCAACTTGCACAAGTAGGCTGAATAATAAAAGAGACTAATCCACATAGAGAATGGAGTAATCCCGACGGGTCGAATTGAGTTAGAATATGGAAAGGTCCAACGGTCGGCTTAGAGTTGGTGCACGGCGTGCTTTGAAAATGACACTCGGTCCTTCGTCCCGTGGCTTGGGAGAAGGAAAGTTGGTTGAATAGGCGAAATCATGAATCGTAGCCTAAGTCATAGGCGTCGTCCGTATGAATGCTTCATAAAGCATGCACAGTCCCATCGTCCAAGGCTTTGCATAGCCTTGACCCGCCCTGTGAGTTAAGTTGCGTCGTACGGCTGCTGGCGTAAGTCTAGGCGCCCAAATAACTTGGTCGATCAGAAGTCGAACGCATGTGCAGCACGTTTCCGCAATGCGAGGCTTGACGTAGCCTTTGCTCGTCGAGTCGTTGTACGTTTAAGTCAGAAAAGTTTTGTTAGGCTGTCAGAGTGGTAGCAAGCACGGTCCTACAAGTTTTACGATTGGGTATAACCACATGGTCTTACGGTCTCAAAGCCCGTCGACTTGGGCAGGAGTGTCGCGTAGAGCATGATTGGCTTAAGGCACGATGCATGGACTTAGTGTCTAAGGCATGAACCATGATTGATTTAATGAGTTTTGGAGGAAGGACTATCAAATAGGCATTGAGTTGAATGAAATGATATGGTAACAGGAAGAAGGCTCGCGGCTGTGGGTCGTCGAGGGATCTCAAGGAGTATCAACGGAGAAGGCTCGCGACCGTGGGTCGTCGAAGGATCTCAAGGAGCATCAACGGAGAAGGCTCGCGACCGTGGGTCGTCGAGGGATCTCAAGGAGCATCAACGGAGAAGGCTCGCGACCGTGGGTCGTCGAGGGATCTCAAGGATAGAAGTTTTGATATCAGTTTGAAAGAGATGGTAAGATTGGAAGAGGAATGACTGTGTGAGATGTCAGTTTGTGTCGAGTCTTGCATGGTCATTGGACAACTTGTCGACAAGGTAGAGTTTCCATGCGCGACAACCCTGGGCGCCGAGGGACCGCGTCGTTCCGGAGGAAAACACGGTATAGCCGTAGCTGGACGAACCGCTCGGGTTATTCGGGAACTTTCTTCGGGGCTAGCTACTTGCGATGAAAGGGTTTTCGAATAACAAGGCTATAAGTCCACGATAGCTTGTGGTGTTAGTGACCAATTCATATAGATGGGTCGGCACGAGGCAATCCGCGTGTGTGCCTTTGGATTTAGTCTAGTGAATGTGTGTATGGTTGGAACACAAGTGTTCGGGCCTAAGAATGGCCAACATAGGCGACATACTTTGGCACGGGATGCGACGTCGGGTCTTAAGTTGTTGGCATATAAGTTATATATTATGATTGAGTTATCTTGAGTTTAAGTCAGGAGGTGCCGCAAGGCAAAGTTGGTCGAGTGACACTTAGTTCACAAGTTGGATGGGTCAGTTGATGATTGAGTAGCAAAGGGCCGCGAGGCGGCAAGGGCCGCGAGGCGGCGATATGGTTAAGTATCACTGAGTTGCGAGGCACGGCCTCAGCAAGGGTTTTGTAGCAGGATCACACGGAAATGGAGTCTATCGTGTAGTTGCGTCTCTGATTTTGGTCCGTAAGGCAAACACGACTTGATAGGTTAACGTTGTTGGCACGAGAAGGGTCTAGAGGCAAAGTATGAGTTAACATTGTTGCTGCAAGCACGGGATGGCCTAAAGACATCAAGATAGGCAAGGCGTCTGTCCTAAAACTGATCCTAAGGCAAGAGTAGAAAGACAATTAATAAGAAGAGACTATGTTACACAAAGTAAAATAACGTGTTGGTTTTGTATGGGTGGGCGAGGAGCTCATTCCACCAGTACAGTTGAGTACTGACAACCACATAGTTTTCATGTGCAGGCACAGGTAGAAGCTCGTAGCGTGGAGCTCGCTTGGATGCGTCGAGGCACGGAGTTCCTTGGCGATTCGAAGCGTACGGCCGCATTGAGTCAAGACTTATACGGGACATAATGTATGGACGTCACCTTCCGAAGCATCCGCTGGCTCAAGAGTTGTAATTGAGAGATGAGAGAGAGCTGAGTGACTTGTAATGTGAGCTTGAGTGAGCTTGAGAGACTTGTAAACTTGGCCTTGTGCCCCAATGTAACCGTTGTTTCGATATTAATAAAGAGCTTCTTTGCATTACTTGTGTTTTGTTCTAATTTCTGCTGCTATTATTCAATGTCTCTGCACAGGACTTCTGTGCGACGACCCCATCGCAGCCGCTAAAATCGGCCGTTATGGAACCCGCCTTGCACGAGCGCAATCTAGGCTCGTGCGGCATCACGCCTTAGCTAGGACGATCGCTCCTACGGGAGCGGGGCATGACATAATGGTATCAGAGCACGGCTTTACGTCCTTGGACTATCGATTGAATTCTTTAACTCGTTGTTTTCGCAAACTCTGAATTATGCTTCCACAAGTTGATATCGTTGGTGCACTCTCTCTCAATTATCCCACGGGATGTCTATACAATAAGTCTAACTATTTTGCAAAACATAGGAAAATAGTTTTTGACAAAACAAAAAGATGGTTCGCGTAAGCACGGTAGGCTAAGTCGGGCTGGGCATATACACCAAGTTGCGTCAACATTAGAAAAGTCGAGTACGGGAATTGAATAGTGTCGAGTAAGAATGAGTTGAACTCGATTGAGTAAATTGAGATGACTATCGATAGGGGTGCTATCAAACGGCGATATCGTCGGTGCGATATAGATGAGCGTGCTTGAAAATTGAGGAATGGTTCGAACGGAATTCGAAGAAGTCAATTTTGATTCGAATGATAGTTTTGAGGATTTGTTGAATGACTTCATTCCTGAGTGGTGTATGCGATAGCCTAAGGAATGTCGATCGAATGTCAAGGAGATTATTCAGTCGGATGATAGCATCATTCGTACAACTCAGAACTTGTTGCAAAGGAAGATCGTCAGGTTACGCATATCGTCGATGGTATTGAGGCGTATCAAAGATCGATATGCGATAACTCGGGGGTACTCTAACTCGGCGAACGACGATCGTGCAAGTGTTATTGTTCGGTTGGATGCTATACTAAGGATTTTGATCGAGATGAATGTTGGATGAAAATGATTGTGTCTTGATGGTTACACGGATAACCACAACGTCGACGATCTTGTCTTGCGTGAGCGCAACTCTAGCCTCGCACATGCGCTACGTCGGATTAGGGGCGATCGTTCCGCGTGAGCGTTGACATGGTGATTCATGTCGCGGGAATGATTGAACTCGGAAGATCAAGATGCGGCAACTTTGATTGTCTCGACTTGTCGGTTTGATGCGAAGGAGAATTTGAGGATGTTTAGACTTGCGATTGATAAATAAAATAAACTTGAGGATTGAGTAGGTCCAATCCGCGCAGCGAGAATGAATTAGTCTAGACACAAAATAAGGGTTACGTCCCGATGAGAATGATTATCTCGCGGGAGCGTGCATGGTGATTCGTGTCCACCGTGGATAATCTTACTCGTGTGAGATCAGGGCGCAACGTATTGTTAAGTCAGACTACCTTGTGAATCGATTGTGTGAATTGGAATAGATGACTTAGGGAATGTAGAATATGAAATTTTGGTTAGCGGTAATTTGTGTCATAGCGTGCTTGAATTGAGAAAGATTGATAGGCGAACTATATCGAACGTGTTCGAAGAGATAGACTATGCGAAGATGGTTTGTTGAATGAGCGATATTGAGATGTCGTAGAATTGATTGAACGTTAGTTGTCATAGGATGGCTTTGCTAAATGACTCGAACCCCGTGCGATGAATGTTCGGATGTGTATAGGAAATCTGTGCTCGAAGTTTAGAAATCGGAGCGATGGGAGCTTGGGTAGAAAACTATGTACTATCAACTTGGTTTGACCTTAGGATGGGGTCAGTGTTGATATCGTTGTTTGGGAACTGTGATTCCAATACTGACAATTGACTTTAGCCTAAAGAGATTGCCTAGCGGCTAGGCGAGATGTCCATGTTGCGAGAGTTAGCATCGGTAGGATTGATTTTCAGGATTGAGTGGATGGATTGATAGGTGGAATTGGATTCTCTATCGCGAGGCTTGGCTGAAATGCATGTATTTCGGGGACGCCTGGAATGTGTGCACGATCCAAACTAAGTGATACGCTGAATCAAGTCAGACTTGATGTAAAACCCCTAAATTTCTACTATTTTTTATTTAAAATTTGTACGGATTTAAAAATTTTGTATTATACGTCGCGTAGTCGTATTATACGTCGCGCGCGAAATTTTATTTTTCGCGTAATTGCTCGACGAGTGCGAATATGTGCGAGCGTACATATTTTAGTAAAATATTTTTATTTTTATATAGATCAAATAATATATATAATAATTATTTGTATTTTACTTGAAGTTTATTTTATGCAAATATTCCTTGCATATGAATTCATATATAATTCCATTTTCAAAATCTATTAATATTAAATATTTTATTATCCAAAAAGATATTTAAAAATATTAATGTAATTTTCGAAATTATTATTAGTAGTATTTTTGGAAAATATATTTCGAAATTATTGTGGGGATTTAAATCTTGATTTAAATTTATGGATTTATTTAAATAGTAAATATTTGCAATTTGATTTATCCCATTTGATTTTTAAACTAAAAATTTAATTAGATTTAAATTTTGATTTGATTCCATGGATACATTTAAATAGTAAACTAATATCTATATTTGAAATTGATTTGATTTTTAAACTAAGAGAAATTAATTTGATTTAAATTAGATTTGGATTTGGATTTTGATTTGATTGCTTTTAAATTAAATTAGGAAATATCTAAATTGGGTTTAAAGGAATCCTAATTCTTATCCAATTGGGAATTCCCATACCCTATAAATAGGCAGGTACTCCTCCAACTTTTTATTAATTTCTCCACAATTCACATCCATAAATTTTTCTCCAACCCTAATCCCGTGCATGGAGTCCGTGTCCCTTTCCGGTCAAATCTTATTCCATTCTTTTTACAAATTACATTGTAAATCCCTCGTGTCGGACACACCCCCGACACAATAAACTTCCTAAACTAAATCCCGACCCCACTGGTGTCCTCTTCCCTCATCTCCAGCACCACCACCGCCCGGACCACCATCAACACCACCATTACGACCAACACGCCACCACCACTGTCATCCCCCTCGTCCCGCCTCCTTCGACCATCACCAAAACCACCACCGTCACCAACCTTAGCAACCACCCAAACAACCACAGTGACTGTCACAGCCCAGCCGTCACCACCACCGTAGTCGACACCACCACCCTCACGGCCATCGTCGGAGACCCACCAAAAATTAAACCAAATTAAAACCACCACAGACAGGACTTACCTCCGCCAACTCCGCCGCGTTCCCGCCGGACCGATCGACCCCAGCCCGGACGAAACCCCCTTCGACGAACCTCGACTCCGAGCCGTCCACTGCGACCCTCCGCCGCCTTCTCCTCCGCCGGCGCCCTCCACCGCGAGTGGCGCCGTGCTTCCCGACAGACCCGTCGCGACCTCGACCTGCCACCGACGATCGGGTCCCAGCTCCGACCGCGTGCCGCCCCAACATGGCGAACACCGGCGAGCCGCCGCATAGGCGTCGACCCATCCCCCTCGGCGGTGGCGAGCCCTAGCCGGAAACCTAGGTAAAGCTCTCCCCGTCGCTGCCCTACTCCAGATCCGACATCCACCAGCCAAACGTCGACGAGCCGCCGAGTCCTTCCTCCCTCCTCCGCCGGAGACACGCCGCCTCTTCTTCCCGACTTCCTCACCACCCTCGCCTTGGCCGCCCACCTCCGCCGAAACCCTCTCCTCTCAACCTCCCGATCCTTTCCCCTCCATCTTTCCGTCGCTGCGAGGCAGTACCCCCGTCGAGACCGGCGAACTCCGGCCTCTCTCTCTTGCTTAATCCTCTCTCTCCCCATCCCTATGTCTTTTGTTTTTATTTTTATTTTTATTTTTTTACTCGTTTTGTGGTCTCCTCAAAAGAGGAGAACCACTTGCAGAACGTTTTTTTATTATTATTAATTTTTTTGTTTGTTATTTATTATTATCATTATTATTTTTACTATTACAGTAATAATAAGTAAGTTATTATTATATGTATTATTATTACAGAAGTTAGATTATTAAACATAATTATTATTCTGAGTAGTAGTAATTAGTATTACCACTGTTATAGTTGGCCTAATATTATTGATATAATTATTTTCATATTGGGTTACCAACATCAAAAATTAATATTTGCAAAAGTTAGTTTAGTTTTAAATCTAATATATATGATTATGTATTCCTAGAATATAATGAATGAGTTCTTGACCTAAATTATCTTTGGTATTTTTATATAAAAATATCTTGACTAGTAAAAATACAAATTTTTTTATAAATATTTTCCGATTTCAAATAGTTAACAAAAGCCTAGCTTTTTGCCAAAGGTTTAATTTTCTAAAATTTAGGGGTTTTGCCCAAAACGACTTTAATAATTTTTTTTTCAAGTATTTATCTAAAAGTATATTTACAAATATTGTTTATCTAACTAGAAATCCTATTTGGACAAAACTTAGGGTTTTAGCCTAAAGTGATTTCTATTTTAAAAGTATTTGCCTAAAACTTATTTCGACTAGTGTAATATATTTTTAAAAGTATTATAAATATTTTTCTAAAATTTGTATATTTTATTTATCAAAATTTCCTTTCGATTATTCTTTTATCCGTGACTAAGCCATTACTCCCAATCCCTCACCAATTCTAGACTACCTTATGTCCACCCTAACTAAGTTGACCGTTCTGAACCCAATGGAACTGTCTGTGCCATCAACAGAGGTCACCTTGTATAGTTGTTACCAAAGTCGCAGTTCGTGCCACATTGATCATTGCAGTACACCAGGCGTCCTACCAGGCAAGACACCTTGCCATTTGCTGTTTATTTATTTTAGCTCATATTTCATGCATTATTTATTTTCTTTATGCAAAATAAACTGTGATACATGGCATAACCTGTTAGAACTTACTGTTCATTTATATTTCCTGCTGTGTATTATTTTCTTACAAATTAAACCTAGATTTAAGGGACCACCTTGTGTGTTGCATTCATTGGCCTTGACACGTTGTACCACAAAGTTGTGTGTCGCATGTAGGACACGGAAGTGCGTGATTGGCTGGCCACCAGTACGTACAAGCCGTGCGATAGGAATAACCACTAATAGAGATTGCATGCTAGTTTGACTTAGCGGTTATAGTGGTTTGTGTTGTGGATACAACACAGTAGGCATTGGGCGGGGAGGACAATTCCTTAGCGTATGGGCTTCGATGCACTTCCCTTATGACCCGGACTCTCCGCTGGAGATACGGGGTTGATGACCCATGATTACTAACGGCCACTGACGATTCTGCGGAACGTCATGCTCTTACTGATGGGGCCTCTGGTGCCCAAGGGAGGACTACGCCGATCCTATTTAGCCAGGGCCCATGTGCAGGAAGGATTGTTCTTAACTATATTTCACTTAGAATGGTAGGCTACCTTATCCGTTAGGTATGAGTACTTTTTGGTTTGGGTACTTGTATCTGACCGTGGCTTGGAACAATAATTTGTCGCGGATTAGTTCGTCACATCTTGTCCTTGTTTGGTTGTAGGTGTGACTTACTACTTCGATGAGAAGGTATTGAACCTTGTTGGGGTCCGGATACCATATTGGATTCATAGCATGGAAAGATACGCTACCGTGAATTAGTTTACCATCTCCTGTCCTTGTTTGGTTGGGGGGATGGTACGCTCGTTCAGTAGGTGCGTATTGGACCATGTTATAATTCGATTTACTTATTTATTTGAGCAATATTTATTCAGTTTATATGGCATGATATTATGTGTCTTGTTACGTCTCTCTGAGGACCTAGTTATCTCCCCAGGTGTGTGCTCTTGTCTTTCGCAGGTGCTTTAGCTCTAGCCGTATTCATTGCTATATCTCGAGGATGGTTGCACTTGGATCATCTTCGCTTCGCTCGCCAAAATCTTTCTTTTGCTTATCATGTATTTCTTTTCATAGTTGGTAGTGGATTTGTCTCCGCCCAACTACATGTACCAAATGACTATTTCATAGTTGATTATATGAGATCTTCTATTTATTTATTTTATGTGGATGAGATTAGTTATGGTTCTACTGCATTTTACAGCTTATGTATTTATGCGAGGCTTCCATATATTGGAGTATACTTCGTATGAATACAGCTGGCATGTCTACGTTCCTAGTCCTACGTATTTTGGGACTGGGGCGTTACACTTGAGGAACGGGGAAGTGTCGAGGATTTTGAGATCGTGAGTTTTGAAGAAAAGATCGAGGGTAGCATGAGCGTGGCTCGGATTGAGAAAATGCATAGGCGTAGTGCGTGCGAGAGTCTTGAATGTTGAGTAAAGTGATAAGTCGATAAGTGTACTCAGTTAGTTTCGAGGACGAAACTTTTTTTGAGTGGTGTATGATGTAGTGCCCCGTCCCGCTCAGTCAATCGGAGGATTCGAAACGCCGACGGTATTTCGAACTTAGCCTTGCAACGGCTACTCGGAGACGTCGCTCGGTCAAGGCGACCGCTCGCTCTGGTGGGGTAGTTTCAGTGAACTTGCCTCATCTTAGCCTTTACATAATAAACCGCACGTTTTTAACTTGCACAAGTAGGCTGAATAATAAAAGAGACTAATCTACATAGAGAAGGGAGTAATCCCGACGGGTCGAATTGAGTTAGAATATGGAAAGGTCCAACGGTCGGCTTAGAGTTGGTGCACGGCGTGCTTTGAAAATGACACTCGGTCCTTCGTCCCGTGGCTTGGGAGAAGAAAAGTTGGTTGAATAGGCAAAATCATGAATCGTAGCCTAAGTCATAAGCGTCGCCCGTATGAATGCTTCATAAAGCATGCATGGTCCCATCGTCCAAGGCTTTGCATAGCCTTGACCCGCCCTATGAGTTAAGTTGCGTTGCACGGCTGTTGGCGTAAGTCTAGGTGCCCAAATGACTTGGTCGATCAGAAGTCGAACGCATGTGCGGCATGTTTCCGCAATGCGAGGCTTGACGTAGCCTTTGCTCATCGAGTCATTGTGCGTTTAAGTCAGGCAAGTTATGATAGGCTATCAGAGTGGTAGCAAGCACGGTCCTACAAGTTCTACGGTTGGGTATAACCACATGATCTTACGGTCTCAAGGCTCGTCGACTTAGGCAGGAGTGTCGCGTAGAGCACGATTGGCTTAAGGCACGATGCACGGACTTAGTATTTAAGGCATGAACCACGGTTGATTTAATGAGTTTTGGAGGAAGGACTACCAAATAGGCATTGAGTTGAATGAAATGATATGGTAACAGGGAGAAGGCTCGCGGCCGATCGTCGAGGGATCTCAAGGAGTATCAACGGAGAAGGCTCGCGACCGTGGGTCGTCGAGGGATCTCAAGGAGCATCAACGGAGAAGGCTCGCGACCGTAGGTCGTCGAGGGATCTCAAGGATAGAAGTTTTGATATCAGTTTGAAAGAGATGGTAACATTGGAAGAGGAATGACTGTGTGAGACGTCAGTTTGTGTCGAGTCTTGCATGGTCATTGGACAACTTGTCGACAAGGTAGAGTTTCCATGCGCGACAACCCTGGGCGCCGAGGGACCGCGTCGTTCCGGAGGGAAACACGGTATAGCCGTAGCTGGACGAACCGCTCGGGTTATTCTGGAACTTTCTTCGGGGCTAGCTACTTGCGATGAAAGGGTCTTCGAATAACAAGGCTATAAGTCTACGATAGCTTGTGGTGTTAGTGACCAATTCATATAGATGGGTCGGCACGAGCAGCAATCCGCATGTGTGCCTTTGGATTTAGTCTAGTGAATGTGTGTATGGTTGGAACACAAGTGTTCGTACCTAAGAATGGCCAACATAGGCGACATACTTTGGCACGGGATGCGACGTCGGGTCTTAAGTTGTTGGCATATAAGTTACATGTTATGATTGAGTTGTCTTGAGTTTAAGTCAGGAGGTGCCGCAAGGCAAAGTTGGTCGAGTGACACTTAGTTCACAAGTTGGATGGGTCAGTTGATGATTAAGTAGCAAAGGGCCGCGAGGCGGCGATATGGTTAAGTATCACTGAGTTGCGAGGCACTGCCTCAGCAAGGGTTTTGTAGAACGGTCACACGAAAATGGAGTCTATCGTGTAGTTGCGTCTCTGATTTTGAGCCGTAAGACAAACACGACTTGACAGGTTAACGTTGTTGGCACGAGAAGGGTCTAGAGGCAAAGTGTGAGTTAACATTGTTGCTGCAAGCACGGGATGGCCTAAAGACATCAAATAGGCAAGGCGTCTGTCCTAAAACTGATCCTAAGGCAAGAGTAGAAAGACAATTGATAAGAAGGGACTATGTTGCACAAAGTAAAATAACGTGTTGGTTTTGTATGGGTGGGCGAGGAGCTCATTCCACCAGTACAGTTGAGTACTGACAACCACATAGTTTTCATGTGCAGGCACAGGTAGAAGCTCGTGGCGTGGCGCTCGCTTGGATGCGTCGAGGCACGGAGTTTCTTGGCGATTCGAAGCGTGCGGCCGCATGGAGTCAAGACTTATACGGGACATAATGTATGGACGTCACCTTCCGAAGCATCCGCTGGCTCAAGAGTTGTAATTGAGAAATGAGAGAGAGCTGAGTGACTTGTAATGTGAGCTTGAGTGAGCTTGAGAGACTTGTAAACTTGGCCTTGCGCCCCAATGTAACCATTGTTTTGATATTAATAAAGAGCTTCTTTGCATAACTTGTGTTTTGTTCTAATTTCCGCTGCTATTATTCAATGTCTCTGTACGGGACTTCTGTGCAACGACCCCATCGCAGCCGCTGAAATCGGCCGTAATGGAACCCGCCTTGCACGAGCGCAATCTAGGCTCGTGCGGCATCACGCCTTAGCGAGGACGATCGCTCCTACGGGAGCGGGGCGTGACACTCACTCTCTTAAATGATGACAACCTGTCAGCAAAGTGTGGTGCAGTTCTCAAGCCACGGGTCATTTTTTATGCTTCTTTTTTAAAGTATTTCAAACTTATCCAAGTTTTGAAAACTTTGAAGGGGGTCTTGTAGAAGAATGAAAAGCAAAAATGCAACATCTAGTAAAACTGCTACGCACTTCAGACAGACAATATCAAAGAAAGAACAGTTCATAAAGGAGATTCTTTATTCATATTCATGATTACAAAACTATGGAAGTCTATTGTAGATTGTTCATGATCATGATTACATAAATAAAGCTACCTACTCAGCATACAAAATCGCAACGTTCAGTAGCACAGCATACAAAAGCGCAACGTACAGGCAACCTAACAAGCATTTCACAATGTATGCCAGAAAAAGTGCCTTTTCTCGATGCCCTTACAATGAAGGCCAGGAAAGGGCCATTTCTTGGTGCAGTTCCTAAATGTCGATAAGACAGTGTTATGACCCGCACCCGCTTTTCGGATGCGAGTGTGTGTCCAAGTTCATCCTACACCACAGTATCGGCGGTAGAATGCTATTTAGCCGACAATAAACAAGTACTCATAAAATATATCTTTATTTGCTAATTCACAACAACTAAATCATTTACAACTTCAAGCTTACATTAGAATAAATTACAATGTCTCACAACTAGAAAACAACTAACTTAAACTTTTATGATCAACTCAAATATCTAACTAGTCTATAGGTTCGGCCTTCCAATATACCCGTATCTTCCATAATGATCCAATGCATAGCAAGAGACTAAATCTGAAAAATGGTTTCCAGTCAGGAATGGAACAAATACATACAAGGTAAACTATTCAATACATAATAGAAACTATAAAACAGAAATAACATATGATATACCTGGTGACATGGTATGATAAGTAAAGAAAACAAATAAACAAGACAATCATGGCAGAAAATTTGGAAAAAAATGTAAACATGACTATCATGGCATGAAAGTGGAACATGTAAACACTACGATCAAGACATCTAACTAAGTTCTTTGAAATACTACTTTCGACATGTAAATGGCTAGGGGTAAATACGAAAATCCGTACGCGAGGTGTACGAGCGCTATCGTTCTTGTTTGGACACGAGGGAGTGGTTCTTGTATTTGAGAAAAATCACATGTCTACTAAAGTATTTTCCCGCCCAACTCATGGATTCATATCATGACACGAAAATGATGATACACGATAATCGCGAAATATAAGTCACGAAACACGATAATAACGTAAATCACGAAACTCAATAGTCATGAAGATGAATCCATACTCGTGTGAACAAAGTGTCAAGGGTCATGTATCATATAAAGCATATCTAAAACATGTATCACAGAAACTATTAGGAATTAAAAGTAACCAGTGTAATGTACTTGCCTGGAATTAAGTTGCAGTCGACTTGCGTGCAATATGATCTCGTTGGCACAGAATAGTCACAGATGTCAAAAGTATGCAAGATAATTTCAGATGGTAGGACAGACCATGTCATTGAGTCCATAATAGTCAAATTGGCTAGAGTGGATATGTAGGATTTCGAAATTCACAAGGGAATAGAAAATCATGATCGAGAACGATATAATCTAAGAGAGAATTTGAAATAGAATTTTCTTAATAGGAAAAATATATATTTATCTAGGAAAATACTTATAATCTATTTAGAGAATATATATCATACTTGTGAATATATATTTTATTTGTCAAAATATTTTAAGTCAAAAACTATATTTTAAAATACCGTAAAATAATATAATAATATATTTAAGCTTCTAGACCCTATTTTAAAATTACATGTAGGCTCAAAGCCAAATATAATATTTTGTTACAAGTATAATTTTTAGAAAATATTTAATAGATATTTATATATTGTTCCAAATTAAATAAAACTAATATTATATGACCATAATAATATTAATAATTCTATCAAACAAAATAATAATAATAAAAATAAATAAAATGTCTATACTGTCTTCTACAGTAACTATAACTATAATCATCCCATTAATAATAATAACAAATAATAATAATAATAACAGGATATATAATATTGTACCCAATGTAATAATTCTAATTAATATAATGCATATGTAATATGATATATATGTATGAGTATACTGACATATCAATATCCAAGTAGTATAATAGCATAACTCTAGAGAGCATGCATTTAATGCTGTTAAATGTTGTTCCCTACATATCATAATAAAATAGTCTCAAAAACATATTATAATAAAATAATAGTAATAGCAATTTATTAATTCCATGTACATATTGGTCCATTTGGAGACAAAAAAGAGGGTTTTTTCTAAGGGCACCACCAAAATTGCTTGGGGGCATCACTTACTTGGAGGCAGCCCAAGAAGGTGGAGAATTTGCTAGGAGGCACCCAAAATTTGCTTGGGGGCAGCCCAACCCCCCAAACCCTTTATTTTATTTTATTTCATTTCATTTTATTTGTCATTCTACACTCTCTCTCCTCAAGAAGAAAAAAAGAGCTCTCTCCCTCTCCCTCTCCCTCTCCTAAAACCCTAATTTCTTCTTTTCCACCATTCCACTCCCAATTCCTCCACCAAGATTTCTTCCACAACCTTCGTAGATTCGAAGAGATGACAAGCAAGTCAAAGCAACCGGAATCTAGGTACGTTCTTCTCTAATTTCTTCGAGAATTTTGTACATTCTATTCAAAACCCTAGAATATTTTTAATTCTTGAAAAAGTTTTGATAAATTAGGTTTAGAATCTCTTTATGGTTCTCTTCCCTAATTTTCGAACATAAGAAACCACATTTTATGTTAAAACCCTAACCCTAGAACACGACAAACTAGCATCTCGTTTTGGCAGTTCGGGTCTCATAACAGTAGGACTGTCAGGTATGTGGTAGTCCTAATGTAAATCAGGACTGCCACAGTCCTAGCAGTCCTCTTGTGAAAGAGGACTGCCAGGACTGTGGCAGTCCTGATTTACATTTGGACTGCATATGCCTGGCAGTCCTACTGTAATGACATAAGGGGGTAGGTAACTGCATGATGCTCATATGCGGGGGGTAACTGCATGTCCTATTTCTGTTTCTATTATTTAATAACTGTATGTTGTCATGCAGTCCATCGGCCGCTAACAAAAGAATACGGCCCACCGCGTCAAAGCGGAACGTCCTCTCGAACGTCCGATAACAATTTTCGAACCGGCGCCCGAAGCTCGGAGGGGTTGCCAAAGTGACACTAGTGTCGCGGTCGCCAACGAGCTTGATCGCATCGACGACGTGGTCGACTTCCCCTTCATGAACAATATGGAGTCTCGTTCAATGGCCCGGCATGATATATAGTTGGATCTAGATATTTTTCTTGTTTCAAACTTATGTTGGATGTGGAATAGTTATGTACTTGTTTGAAACTTAATTTGGATGTGGAATGTTTGAAACTTAAGTAGTTGTGATGAATTATTGTAGTTGTGATGACTTATTGGGATAAATTATTGTAGTTGGATTATTGTGATGAATTATTGAGATGAATCTTAAGTTGGATGTAGAATATTTATGTAGTTGTGATGAATTATTGTTGTTTATGTACTTGTGATAAATTGTTGTTTTTTATGTACAGAGTATCAGTATCAGGAATGCCACCCCCTTGGCAGTCCTACACTAAAGTAGGACTGCCAGGGTGTTGGCAGTCCTGACTGAAACTTGCTGCAACAGCAAGTTTCAGTTAGGACTGCCAGCACCCTGGCAGTCCTACTTCAGTATAGGACTGCCTGGGGGGTGGCAGTCCTACTTATCAAACTCTATGAGGAGCTCCTCAACTGAAAACTCTTTCATAGAGTATGATAAGTAGGACTGCCAGCCCTATGGCAGTCCTATACTAAAGTAGGACTGCCATGGTGCTGGCAGTCCTGACTGAAACTTGCTGCAACAGCAAGTTTGGGTTAGGACTGCCAGCACCCTGGCAGTCCTACTTCAGTACAGGACTGCCGGGGGGGTGGCAGTCCTACTTATCAAACTCTGTGAGGAGCTCCTCAACTAAAAACTCTTCATTTAGCACGGAGAATGGCCATTCTCCGTGTAATTTAGCACGAAGAATGGCTATTCTCCATAATTTAGCACGGAGAATGGCTATCTGATCCAGTATCAGGACTACCACCACCCCAGCAGTCCTACATTAAATTAGGACTGCCAGCATCCTGGCAGTCCTAATTGAATGTAGGACTGCCAAGGGGTGGCAGTCCTATTTATAAGTCTCTGTAATTTAGCACAGAGCACGGAGAATGGTCATTCTCTCCGTGTAAATTAACACGAAGAATGGTCATTCTCCTACGTTTTAACACTGGGAATGGCTATTTTCTGTGTAAATTAAGACGGAGAATGGTCATTCCGGTGGATTTTATGGTCAATTGAAACTTTGGAGGGCCATAACTTTTGACTGGGAGGTCGAAACGAGGCCTGGTTTATCGTAAAATGAGCGTATTTTTGAGGAGGCTGAGATTAACCGTTTCACCGTTAGACGACATTTCAAAATTTTAGAATCGCAAAAAAAATGATGTTTGGACCTCCGTTTTAGCATTTTTTGTCAAAATTTTAGAATCGCAAACAAATATTAATTCAATGACTTACAAATAGGACTGCCAGGGTGCTGACAGTCCTAATTGATACTTGCTGTAACAGCAAGTTTTAATTAGGACTGCCAGCATCCTGGCAGTCCTAGTTCAATGTAGGACTGCCAGGGCGGTGGCAGTCCTAATACTGGATCAGATAGCCATTCTCCGTGCTAAATTACACGGAGAATGGCAAGTTTCAATTAGGACTGGTAGCACCCTGACAGTCCTCCTTTTGTATAGGACTGCCAGGGGGTGGCAGTCCTAATTGAAACTCTCTGTGATAGAGAGTTTCAAAACTTTCATCACATAGACTTACAAATAGGACTGCCGATACTTTAACAAATTGATATATTTTGCCACACATACTTGCACACATGTAAACACATATAACACAGATAGCACACATGTAAACACATATAACACAGATAGCACATATGTAGACACATATAACACAAATAGCACACACAGGTAGGCACATATAACACAGATAGCACACATGTAAACACATATAACATACTGAACTTCATATTTAAATGTATACAAAATTTACTCTATATAGATTAGTGGACTTCATATTTCACTGTATACAAAAGGGGTCCTCCATATACAAAATGTCAAACTGTAAATATATCCATACTTAGTCGATTTTGACGTCGTAGTGGTCAGCCACCACAGTTTGTCGTCCCGGGCGATTTCGAGCCGATCTGGATATCACTAGAACTATGTTGTTTTCCCGTCCAACTTCTCGACACCAATGTACCGCACCCTCGCTTGATTCAAAACAAAGATCGATCCAGAATAAATGGGCTACATTGAATTCAATTGGAGCCTGTACCGCAAAATCGGAAGATCTCAAGTCCTACAATAGATCTTAAAAGTTAGTTCAATTAGACAACATCATAAAGCAAATAGGTTTCATAGATTATGACCGTGCATAAGATTGGTGTCCATAAATAGCAAATTGTGTTAATAACAAGACCGTCTTATGTACAGCAATTAGTGTCCATAAATGTCAAACACCTTTACTAAATGTATTGACTAAAACTTTACATTCAGGTATAATAGATTAGGACTGCCAGAGAGGTGGCAGTCCTTCACATAAGAAGGACTGCCAGGATCCTGGCAGTCCTACTCATATGTAGGACTGTCAGGGTCCTGGCAGTCCTTCTTATGTGAAGGACGGCCACCTCTCTGGCAGTCCTAGTCTATGATCGGGACTGCCAGAGTGTTGGCAGTCCTCTGTGTCACAACACGAATTTTAACCCGATGAAAAGTTAAAATTTGGTTACTACGAGGGCTTCTGATGCATCAAAGTGGTCTTCGGACGTGGCGGAAACATTTGATGATCCCGATTGCTCCATGTTTAATATTTTTCTACATTAAACACATAATTCAACTTTTATATATGAAATTCATGTTTAAAGCATTAAACATATATTAATTCGTTGACTTGCCAATAAATGGAGGAAGTCAATGACCTAGAGTTGAGGGAGAGAACAATTTGGAAAAAATATAGGGAGAAAAAAAAGAGTTGGGGTTAAATTCTTTGACCTAGAGTTGAGGGAGAGAAGAAAAGAGTTGAGAGAGAAAAGAAAAGAGAAGAGGGAGAGAGAAAATAAAAATAAAAGTTGGTATTTATACCTTTGCTTGGGCTAGCCCCAAGTAAAAAAATTTGATGGCAAACTTGTAATATTTTGGAAGTTTTTTGGGCTAGCCCCTAGCAAAAAGGGTGGTGCCCTTAGAAAAAACCTAAAAAGGGGATGCAAAGGAAATAGATCAGTGAAGGGGAAGAAATAAATTGAGAGTGAGAGGAAAGAGAGATTAAGAGAGATTGAGAATGAGAGATGGGGAGAGAGAGCTATTGAGATAGAGAGAAGTGAGAAGAGGGGAATCATGAGAGGGCAATCGGGGCTCACCGGAGCGACGAGGCAGAAGACGACGACAGGGCAGGCGAACGGAGGAGGCGATGCACTGCACGTGGCTGGGCTCGCGATCGTCGATGACAGGGCATGGAGGAGGCGGCTCAGGCGGGCGCTGTGGAGGAGAGCGGAGCTGCAGCTCCGGGCTTAGCGGCTGCGCTCGCATGGTGAAGGCGTTGGCAATGCTAGTGTCTCGGCTCGTCGAAGAAGGTAGGCAAGGGGCGGAGGAGCATCTAGTCGGCGGCCAGGTTCGTTAATGTTTAGGGTTTGTGTTGATTTTGGTGGTGGTGATGTTGGTTTATGGTCGAAAGTTAGCCGACAACGAGAGGGAATCAGTGGATCTGGTCGGCCGGACACGGTGGAGGACTGGTTGTGATGGCAGTCCTAGTGGTGGTCGAGGTTTGTTGGCCGGAGTGGTATAAGAGAAGAGGCCGAATGATCGGAGGAGGCCTGGGTGGGGCCTAGGTGTAGGTAACGGTAGGGGTTCTTCTGATGATGGTGAACGTGGGTGGTGATGGTTAGAGTAGGAAAGGATAATAGGAGATGACGGTGGTGGTCGTAGTGGCGGGTCTGGGCTGGCAGAACGGCGGCGAGGCTGTCGTGGGCCGGTGAACGGAGGTGAGCAGGGGAGGTCGGGTTGGTCGAGCAGGACTGTAGGCAGTGGCCTAGAGGAGAGGGCCGAGAGGCGGCCAAGATTAGGGGTCGGTTTAAGGTTAGGATTATGGTTTCGATTATTCGTGTCGGGGTGTGTCCGACACGAAATAAGATTGAATCTGTGTCCGGTATTATCGGACACGGAAGATAAATACTGTGAATGTAAAAGAGAAAAATAGTGGAAGGGGTGATGGACACAGACACGATGCACAACACTATTTGGTGGGTTTGATGGTATATGTCGTGGAGTTTGATGGTTGTGGTTAGATGAGAAAGTTAGGAGAAGAAGGCGTCCTTAAATAGGTATTGAAACTCTTGATCCGATAAGGCTTAAGGTTTCTAGTAGATAAATCGTCCCTTTTAATTTAAACCAAGTATAAAATTTAAACAATTCAATCTAATCGAAATGCATTAGTAGATAATAATACTAATTTAAATTAACATCTAATATTTATCAAAATTTTAAATCTTATAAATTCAAATCAAATTAAATAATTTTATTATCATAATAATTCGGAATGCCATCAAATAACGTAAAGTCTATTTTCATAAATCCAAAACTTAATTTAAAATTACTTTGGGCAACCTTTTTATTACTCAAAAATAATTATAATTTTTAAAACTAATTTACAAGCAATATTTTTGGAAAACCAAAAATAATAACATATATTTTATATTTCAAATAATAAATTTCGAGAACAATATAACTTTTTATAAAATTAAATAGCTTAAATCTTTTAATTTCAAACTAGCTTTAGATAACAAAATAGTCACAAAATATCTTTTACAAAATTTTGGTGAAAGTTACTTTTCAACGCAATAATTTTAAAAAATAAAAAAAATAAAAATTTTGAAAATTCGGGAAGAGTAGTTACAAATTTACCCACCATAGAAAAATTTTGTACTCGAAATTTAAGAACTACTATGATAGAAGGACTTGGTGGATCGGTTAAAAGATAGGAAAATTTTGTTAAAGTATTGATCAAAAGAGGTGAAAAGGAAAAAATTCTTTATAGGAACATTGATCAGCTAGGGTGGAAATAGAAGAAGTAAATAGATATGGCTTGAGTTGGAATCTTTAGCTTTGGTCTTGAATACTGGAAGGCTTTAAATGTTCTCTAAAATTTGTTAAAATCAACGACACCAAAGCTAACAATAACATGAAAGACAATTCATCAATCGAAGACTCTACCAATCTTCGATTAGAGTCATTTATCAAACTCAATATTACCACATAAAATGTTTCGAATTTATCTAATATGGTATCTCAAAACTCAACGTATATCACTACCTGACTCATGTAGCCTATAATAAAACCTTAACTACCCAAGCAATCTATTCGACAAAAGTCTATGGGTTGCCTACGGGGTACCTAGTCCTAGGCCCAGACATTTCCTAAAAAAAATCAAATCAACCTAATTGTAAATGAGCATCCTAGTTCTTAGTCGTAGACTCGCAGCAGTACGACTAATATGGTACTACCACGAGTTCGCATAATTTGTAAAAACTGAGACCTGCATGGACCACCAAAAAAAACTTGTCACGACCCGCACCCGCTTTTCGGATGAGAGTGCGTATCCAAGTCCAGCCTATGCTGTAGTGTTGACAACAGAACACTGTCTAGCCCGCAATAAACAAGTGGTTATAAAATATATCTTTATTTGCTAATTCACAACAACTAAATCATTTACAACTTCAAGATTATATTTGAATAAATTATAATGTCTCACAAAATAGAAAACAACTAACTTAAACTTTTATGATCAACTCAACTATCTAATTAGTCTTTAGGTTCGGCCTTCCAATATACCGGTATCTTCTCCAGTGATCTAATGCGTAGCAAGCGACTAAATTTGAAAAATGGTTTCCAGTCATGAATGGAACAAGTACATACATGGCAAACTAGTCAAGACATAATAGAAACTATAAAACAGAAATAGCATAGGATATACATGGTGACATGGTATGACAAATAAAAAAAGATAAATAGGACAATCATGGCAGGAAACTAGAAAGAAACATGTAAATACGACTATAATGGCATGTAAAGTGGAACATGTAAACACTAAGATCAAGACATCTAACTAAGTATTTTGAAATACTACTTTCGACATGTAAACGACTAGGGTTAAATACGAAAACCCGCACGTGAGGTGTACGAGTGCTATCGTTCTTGCTTAGACACGAGGGAGTGATTCTTGTATTTGGGAATATTCACATGTCTACTAAATCTTTTCTCCGCTTGACTCATGGACTCATGTCACGACACGAAAATGAAGATACACAATAATCACGAAATGTAAGTCATGAAACATGATAATAACGTAAATCATGAAAATCAATAGTCATAAAGATGAATCTATACTCGTGTGAACAACGTGTCAAGAGTCATGTATCATATAAAGCGTATCTAACACATGTATCATAGAAACTATTAGAAATTGAAAGTAACCAGTGTAATGTACTTACCTAGAATTAAGTTACAGTCGACTTGCGCGCAATATGATCTCGTTGGCATAGAATAGTCACATATGTCAAAAGTACGCAAGATAATTTCAGATTGTGAGACAGACCATGTCATTTAGTCCATAATAGTTAAATTGGCTTGAGTAGATATGTAGGATTTTGGAATTTGCAAAAGGATAGAAGATGAATAGTCATGATCGAGAACGATATAATCTAAGAGCGAATTTGAAAATGAATTTTCTTAATCGAAAAAATATATAGTTATCTAGGAAAATACTTATAAACTATTTAGATAATAATATCATACTTGAAACTATATATTTTATTCGTCAAAATATTTTAAGTCAAAAACTATATTTTAAAATTCCATAAAATAATATAATAATATATTTAAGCTTCTAGACAGTATTTTGAAATTACATGTAGGCTCAAAGCCAAATATAATATTTTGTTACAAGTATAATTTTTAGACATTATTTAATACATATTTATACATTGTTCCAAAGTAAATAATATAATATTATATGACCATAATAATACTAATAATAGTATCAAACAATATAATAATAATAAAATAATATAAAATATCCACACTGTCTCCTATAGTAACTATAATAATAATCATCCCATTTATAATAATAATAATAACAAGATATATAATATTGTACCCAGTATAATAATACTAATTATATAATACATATATAATATAATATATACGTATGAGTTTACTGCCAGATCAATATCTAATTAGTATAATAGCATAATTCTAGAAAGCATGCATTTAATGTTGTTAAATGTTGTTCCCTACATATCATAATAAAATAGTCTCAAAAGCATATTATAATAAAATAATAGTAATAGCAACTTATTTCATGTACATAGCGCTCCATTCGGAGACTGTAAAAGAGGGAGACAGAGGAAATAGATCAGTGAAAAGGGAGAAATAAATTGAGAGTGAAAGAAAAGAGAGATTAAGAATGAGAGATGGGGAGAGAGAGATATCGAGAGAGAGAAGTGAGAAGTGGGGAATCGGAAGAGGGGCAATCGGGGCTCACCGGAGTGGTGAGGCTAGAGGCGGCGGCCCGACAGGCGAGCGAAGGAGACATCGAAGGTGCACGTGGCTGGGCTTGCGGTCGCCGACGACGGGGCACAGAGGATACGGGCGCTGTGGAGGAGATATCGAAGGTGCAGCTCCGGGCAAGCGGTTGCACTCGCGTGGTGAAGGCGTTGGCGTTACCAGTGTCTTGGCTCTCCGGAGAAGGTGGGGTGGAGGAGCATCTTGTTGATTTTGGTGGTGATGATGTTGGTTTGTGGTCGGAAGTTGACCAACGGCGAGAAGGGAGCAGTGGATCTGGTCGGCCAGACACGGTGGAGGACTGGTGGTCCTGGTGGTGGCCAGGGTTTTTTGGTCGGAGTGGTGTCGGGGAAGAGGCCGGATGATCAGAGAAGGTCAGGGTGGTGGCCGAGGTGTAGGTAACGGTAGGGGTTCTTCTGATGATGGTGAACGTGGGTGGTGATGGTTAGAGTAGGAAAGGACAGTAGGAGATGATGGTGGTGGTCGTGGTGGCAGGTCCGGGCTGGCTGAAAGGTGGCGATGCTGTCGTGGGTCGGTGAATGGAGGAGAGCAGGGGAGGTCGGGGTGGTCGAGCAGGGCTGCAGGCCGTGGCCTGGAGGAGAGGGCTGGGAGGCGGCCAGTATTAGGGGCAGGTTTAGGGCTAGGATTGTGGTTTCGATTATTCGTGTCGGGGTGTATCCGACACAAAATTGGATTGTATCCATGTCCAGGATTGTCGAATAAGGAAGAAAATTATTGTAAATATAAAAGAAAAAACTAGTGAAGGGGGTGATGGACACAGACATGACGCACAATACTATTTGGTGGATTGATGGTAAATGTCGTAGAGTTTGATGGTTGTGGTTGGATGAGAAAGTTAGGAGAATGAGGCCTCCTTAAATAGGAATTTAAACTCCTGATCCGATAAGGCGTAAGATTTCTAGTAGATAAGTCCTCCCTTTTAATTTAAACCAAATTTAAAATTTAGAATAATTCAATCTAATCGAAATCCATTAGTAGATAATAATACTAATTTAAATCAACATCTAATATTTATCAAAAGTTTAAATCTTATAAATTCAAATCAAATTAAATAATTTTATTATCATAATAATTCGGAATGCCATCAAAATAAAGTAAAGTCTATTTTTATAAATCCAAAACTTAATTTAAAAATACTTTGGACAAAACTATTTTATTACTAAAAAATAATTATGATTTTTAAAACATTTACAGAATTTCCTGCCCCCTGTGTAAGGCAAAATTGGACTCTGAGTACTATGCACCTTCTAGGGCTAGTACGAAGAAGTCCAAGGCAGTACGCGCAATGCATGGCCAACGTGTTATGCCAAAAGCTAGTCGAAAGCACGCGTTAACAGTAATACGCGCAGCTGACAGCAAACTGTACAGAACTGATTTAGGTGCTTATGCGCCTCGAATGACATAGTTCCCAAAGATGTCCTGTCACTTGGGCACATCATATACACAGGAACCAAGCCAGGGGCAAAAATTATGGTGACAGACTCATGTGAGTAATATGGCTGTGTACATGAAGTGAGTCTACCTCACAAGCAGCCTCCACTCATGAACTAAGTGTAGGAACGAAGTCGTAAAGCAGAATATTCTAAAGGGGGGTGAATAGAGTAGGCAGCGGAATATTGCTAATTAAAAACTTGTTAGCAGTTAGATCACAGAAATAATATCAATAATCACAAAGTAATAATTGTAAAGAAAATAGATCAGAAGGCAAACGCAAATACAGCGATGTATACTAGTTTTTCTCTTGTGAGGACTAGACTAGTCAGAAGAACTCTAGCTTCCAGTTGAATCCATTATTGGAAAATCCCGCAAGTTTTCATACGAAGTCCTTGCAACTTCTAGAGACGCGAGCGTTGATGCGAATAACTCGACCAACTTTAATTTTGAAGAGTTTTTCTGCAATCAAGCCTCTGATTATAATTTCTCTGAAATCTTCTAGACCGCACCGAACCGGCAAATTGACTAGAGAATTGTAACTGGCTTGGGATTTGAAAATGAAAGCTTTTTAGAACTCTTTAGAAAGAAACGTAAGCTTAGAAGAGAAGAGATGAAAGTGAATGAGTGATTTGAAATGATCAGAATTCTTCTCTATTTATAGTTTTTCCAAAGGCAGAACTCTGGCAGAATTCGGACAGAACTCTATGTAGCAATCCGCAACTGAAGGGAGACCAAGTTTTTCAAACGTTCGAAAATCAAACGGTCACTAACAGAACTCTGGCCGAGCTCGGGCCGAGTTCTGTCAGGGTTGGTCAGGTTTATTTTAAAAATAATTTTTGGGCTTTTTGAAATCCTTCAGAAGCTTTTGTAAATAAGGGATGTTTTTCAAAACATCGGTCATTTTTGAAAACGATTTTAGATAGCCTATTTTCCAGTACGACTCGGTGTACAATGCATTCCTAGACTCAATAAAAGTAAAAATTATATTGCATAAAAAAATACAGTCTCAAGTGGCAAACATAGCTTCAGTCTTGAACTGAGTAGATATCCGATCTTGATCAGTGTCCAAGTGTCCAAAACGTCTTTGAGTAAACATCTGAGTAGCTTCGTATATCGAGACAGAGTTTGATCAATTATTAAAATCAGGTTTGACCATGACCAATTGGCCAACAATCTCCCCTATTTTGATAATTGACAAACATTGACCGATATAACATCTTCGATCAATAAGATTTGAAAGATAATCAAAATTGTATTATATCCTGAAAAATATTCCTGTAACCTGCATAAGATGTTAGATCCTATTTCTCTCCCATTGTCACTTAGCAAAATAATTACAAAAGAGAAAGCTCCCCCGTAATATATGCATAAGAACAATCGTTGAAGAAATATAAAATAGAAATACAACATTTTATAAGCAGTTTATATTTTACAGGCAGTTAATATTGAAGCATAAAGAGATAGTGCTATGAAAAATATAAAAAATGTTGAACTGAATAAAAATATGCTAAAAACATGTTCACGAAATATCATCTCAGACAAACACAATCTCAGTGCAAAATAAACTAAAAGGATATAGTAATAATAAAATCTTGGAATGTCGGAGTATTTCCAAGTAACAAAGACATAATCAAAGTCTCAAAAAGTGATCATCTAGACAAAATACAGTACGTCTAGATCACAAATCATCCTCATCATCATCAGTAGTAGTCCTAGCATGACCACCATGTCCAGAAGGACCAGCTCCATATGTGCCAGCTCTAGAGGTGTGTGTAGCACCTGAACTACAGTACCAATCATAAGCGTTCCCTGGCTAGAACAGAGAATGGACCGTCTCATCCTCAATACGGTAACCAGATATAGCAGGGTCTCTAGGAAGAGAACTGGCAGAATGAACCATCTGAGCAAATCGGAGATCGGTAAACGAGTTGGCAATAGCCTGGAACTGAGTCACGTCACGAAACTCATGTTCCCTGGAAGTGTCAACAAAGAAAGTCTGCATATCTGAAAGGTGCTGATAGATACCCTCAAAAGTCATAGGGTAGGACTGAGGAGGAATAGGGGCAATAAGAGCAGGAGGTGCAGGAGCAGTGGCAATGTTGTGACGAGAAAGCTGAAGATACTTGGGCTCAGGGTCCAGAGCGCAAGTGGATAAATCGATATCAAAACGCTGAAAGATGCGAGGGATAAGCATTACATAAGAAAGATTGCGGTCTCTTTCGCGATATCTTCCTATCATCTGGATGATAGTTTTAGGTGTAGAAAAAGGAATCCCCTTAAGAATGTGATAGAGGGCAGATAGCTCTAGTGCAGTGACATCATCTTTCGAAGTAGATTTCAAAAGAATAGTGAAATAGATGATGCGATGTAACTCGTAGTTAAACAAGTTCAAGTTATTGGTCTTGAACATTCCAGGACGAGCACGTGCTGACGTACAAAGCTCATTCTTAAAACTAACAAGAGTTGTGCCCTCGGAAAAGTCAAAGTTGGTGATGTCATCGAGCGGGGTACCTTCGTTTGGAATACCAAGGATTTTCGCTAGCAATACATCATCGAACTCGATATCGATCCCACCAACACGAGTACTTACGGTAAAAGTGTCTAACACGAAGTTACAATAAAATATTCGAAGGGCATTAGTAGCTATAGGGAATCTTTGGGTAACGAGACGGGGTAACCCTAATGCCTCAAACAAAGGACGATGGTCTGGAAATACAGTCCATTTGATCGGAGCGCCTGTGCATATTGTATGCATGGCAAAGTCGGCATACCATAGCAAAGCTTGGTCATGAGTTTTGAAGTAAAACTCATCCGACACGCCGTCACCCGATTAGACCGGGAAAAAGAGGGAATCCGTGTTCGGATCGAAAGACGATGCCCCTTCACTGGCATTAGTCTTCTTCCTCTTGAAAGGATTGGATCCCTTAGGCATTCTTTCCCAAAACTAGATAACCCTAAGAATTTGAAAGTGGAGGAAAGAAGGAGTAATACATTCCGAGAATCAAGTATGTTGTAGAGGATGCGATTCTCTGCACGAATCAAAATTTTGGATTGATTTCTCCACGTATATTGGAAGAAAAGGAGTGGAGAAGAGCTAGGGTTTGGGGGGACCTTCGACTGATGATATTGCTGTGATGATGTAATTTGGAAGAGATAAATAGAAGGAGGCCTCGGGTTCTGACTTAAAAACTTACAGCACCAACAGCACTCTGGCCGAATTCGGACTGAACTCGGGCCAAATTCGCCTAAGGTTCTCCTGGGTTTTTAAATAAAATTTATGGGCCACATCCTTTTCATCAACTCATTTTAAACATTTAATTCAAAGTTTCGTAATTTTAAACTTCAAATAATATAATTAATATTATTTGATAAATTAACTTTCGTTACTCAGCGTCTGTTTTAGATTAGTTGTAGGAGTATTGTTCCAGCTAACGGGAGTTCACCAGAGAATAATTAAGTATCGCTTCGCTTCGACCGTAGTCATGGTGACAGACAGACTCTTTGTAGGCTTGTCTCGAAAACATTTATTGAGTATTGAAAAGATTAATTAATAAAAAAATTAATTAATATTATTGACATCTAAAATTCCTAATTCTCGACGTAAATAATTGAAACAATCTTTCGCTAGAGGTTTTATGAAAATGTCAGCCAATTGATTCTGTGTGTCTATGTATACAAGGTCTATATCTCCATCTTGTTGATGATCTCTAAAAAAATGATATCGAATCTCGATATGCTTTGTACGAGAATGACATACTGGATTCTTAGTCAAATTAATAAAACTAGTATTATCACAGAAAATGGGTATGTGTGTGAAATGTAATCCAAAGTCTTCTAAAGTTTGCTTCATTCACAAAATTTGTGTACAACAATGTCCTGCGGTGATATACTCGGCCTCAGTTGTTGATAATGCGATAGAATTTTGCTTCTTGCTAAACCAAGAGACTAGGACTTTTCCTAGGAAATGACATGTATTGTCGGTAATTTTTTTATCTACTTTGCATCCGGCAAAATCAGTATCAGAATAACCGGTTAGGTCAAATAACGTGGTTTTAGGATACCATAAGCCGACAGAAGAAGTGCCCTTAAGGTATCAGAAGATACGCTTAACTGCGCACAGATGTGATTCCTTAGGATTGGCTTGAAAACATGCACACAAGCAAACACTAAACATAATATCAGGTCGACTAGCAGTTAAGTACAGTAAGCTACCGATCATACCTCGATACTTACGTATATCGACGGGTTTGCCTTGTTCATCAATATCAAGCTTGTTGAAGTCGCCATTGGAGTGCTAAGTGGTTTCACTGCTTCCAGGTCGAACTTCTTTAATAAATCTTTTGTGTACTTTGCTTGATTTATGAACGTTTCATTGTTGGTTTGTTTGATTTGTAGCCCGAGAAAGAATTTTAGCTCTCCCATCATGCTCATCTCAAACTCATTCTGCATACACTTTGAAATTTTTTGACAAAGAGATTCATCAGTTGAACCAAAAATAATATCATCTACATAAATTTGAATCAAAAGAAGATTGCTATTCAAAGATTTTATAAACAGTGTAGTGTCAACCTTTCCCTTTGAAAAACTGTTGTCAAGTAGAAAAGAGCTTAGACGATCGTACCAAGCACGAGGGGCTTGTTTCAAACCGTATAAGGCTTCCTTCAACTTAAAAACATAATCAAAACTTTTAAAATCAATAAAACCTGGAGGTTGATCTACATAAACTTCTTCTTTTATAAAACCATTTAAAAATGCACTTTTAACATCCATTTGAAATAATTTGAAATTATGAAAATATGCAAATGCACATAACATGCGAATGGATTCTAATCGCTCAACTGGGGCATAAGTCTCATCATAGTTAATACATTCTTCTTGATTATATCCTTGAGCTATGAGTCGAGCCTTATTACGAGTCACTAAACCATTCTCATTCAGTTTGTTTCGAAATACCCAATGGGTACCAATGACCGGATGATCAATGGGCTTGGGAACAAGTTCCCAAACTTGATTCCGTTCGAATTGGTTTAATTCCTCTTGCATAGCATCTAACTAAGAATTATCACTACATGCTTCTTCAATATTTTTGGGTTCAAGCTGTGAGATAAAAGCAATACAAGAAGCTATATCTTTATTATAGGAACGAGTACTTACACCCTTGGTAATCTCACCAATTACCAAGTCCTTTGGATGATCTGCAAAGAATCTCATCTCTTTTGGCATATCCTCAGGATTACTGGTTCTGGCTTCTGGTTCTGTATGTGATTTGCTTGAAGACTTAGTTGATGCTTGGTGTGAAGGTTCTGCATCTTTGTGTGAAGGTTTTGTAGTAGCTGTACTTGGTGTACTTATGTCTTCATTATCGTCATCGACTGAATGTTAATTTAGTTTATCAAACTTGACAGTAATTGATTCTTCGATGATCATAGTTCTCTTATTGAATACTCTGTACCCTTTTTTCTTTGCCGCATAACCTAAAAAGATACCTTCATCGGCCTTTTTATCAAATTTACTCAGGTTGTCTTTAGTATTAAGAATAAAGCATTTACAACCAAATATCTTGAAATATGAAATAGTGGGTGTTCTATCAAACCATAACTCATAGGGAGTCTTCTTCGATATAGGTCAAATCAGAACCCTATTGAGAATATAGCACACTGTATTGACAGCTTCAGCCCAAAAGTATTTAGGTAGACTAAACTGCTTCAACATTACTCTAGCCGTTTCAGATAGAGTCATGTTCTTACGTTCCACAACTCCATTTTGTTGTAGAGTTCTAGGGCAGGAAAACTCATACAAATAACCGTATGTGTCACAGAATTGTTTGAACTCTGCATTCTCAAATTTGCCGCCATGATCACTATGAATGCGAGTAATCATGAAACCTTTTTCATTCTATACTTTCTTGTAAAATGTGACAATTTCTGACAAAGCATCGTTCTTGCATGCAAGAAAATATACCCACGTGTATCTAGAGAAATCATCTACAATGACAAATGCATATTACTTACCACCTAGACTAGCAATTCTACCAGGTCCAAATAAATCTATATGCAATAATTATAGAGGTCTAGTGGTACTTACAACGTTCTTGGACTTAAAGACAGATCATGTAGCTTTGTTTTTTTCACATTCGCTACATACCGTATCCTTCTTGAAAGATATGTCCAGTAAGCTGCGTACCAACTTCTTTGTGGATAGTTTTGAAATTGTGTCCATGTTTGCATGACCGAGTCTCATATGCCATAGTTGACTCTCAATGCTCTTGGCCATCAAGTATCTACCTACTTTGTTAGCATATTCTAACAGATAGAAAACATATATGTTGTCTTCCCTGATACCTTCAAAGATAGTACTACCAATTGAGCTATCAACTATAGTACATTTGTCTTTGACGAAGTTAATGCCATAACTGTGATCAGCTAAATGGTTTATGCTGAGCATATTATGTTTTAACTCGGTAACTAGACAAACATCTTTAATCACAGGTTAGGGAGCCTTACTAATGTTACTGATATCGATTATGTACCCTCTCAAATTATTACCGAAGGAGACGTATCCTTCTTTATGCTTCTTCGACAGTGTTACGAATAATGATGCATCACCGGTCATGTGCCGTGAGCAACCGCTGTCGATGATCCATTTGCTTCTAGCATGTGAAGGGTGACCCACCTATAAAACAGTTTGCAGATGAAACTCTTGGTACCCATTTCTTGTAGGGTCCTGACATGTTAGTCTTTGGTATCCATGCATAAACATTTAAAACTATTAACTTTCTGATTCTACATGCAGAGGATATATAACCAATTAGGCCACAATAATGACATTTTGTATGTTGAGTGTTAAAAGTTGTGTGAGGTGCCTGATTGGTAGGTTTTAGTTTTCTAGTATAGAAAAATACATGCCTATTAGTCTTCTTGGGCAGTGGTTTGGTATAGTTTGGTCTGACAGTGTTTGGTTTAGGTGTGTTCCGATGATTCGGTAATTGACACGTGTTAGAATAGGAAGCAGCAACTTTATGCCATTTTCCTAAACTAATTTCCAACTTTTTAGAGGTGTCCTATAAACTAGTATAGTCAGATGTGAGTGTTTCCATTCTGACTTGTGCATACTGGAGACTCTTTCTCTCCTTAGATAGGTCTTCCTTTAGTTAGATGATAGTTTGGTCTTTTCTTCGGATAACTTGGTAGTCTTGTGTAACAATAGCTTAATAGAAGAAAGCTCACCAGACTCAATAGAAGAGACATTGTTTCTCACATCAGCTAGTTGGTCGGTAAGTCTTCATATCTCACCTTTGTAATCTTTAAGTAACTTCTTAGAGGTTTCATATTTACCATGCAGTTTCCTATAGTCATTTAACAGGTCATTGAAAGCCTCTCCTAGTTGCTCAAAGGTAAAATCATCATAAGGATCAAACAGAGGATTAGTGGTTACCTAATCGCAAGCAATCAAGTATACATTTACAGTGTCATCCGATTGTTCGTCTTCTGAGTCACTGGCTTTGCTCGTATGCCATATGTTTGTATTGGCATACTTCCTTGATGTAGATCTCTTCAGGTAGCCTTTGTCATATTTACTGCTTTTTCTTGTTGATGATGATGTTGTTGGACAATCTTTCTTCATATATCCCTAGCAAATAGGATCTTCCTCGTTGTTATTGTTGTTTCTGTCTTTTGTTCTTCTGTTGAATGTCATGAACTTCTTGAATTTTCTTACTATAAGGGCTTGATCTTCAGAGTCAGAGTCGCTGTCATCAGAATCTTCTTCGACAGTTCTTCTATGTTGAGCCTTGAAAGCGATCGACTTCTCTGACTTCTCCTTTGGTGTAGCATCTTCAAAGTCTTGAAGTTCCAACTCGTGAGTGAGTAGCTTACCCATGAGTGTTTCTCGAGACATTATTGAGAGGTCGTTTCCTTCAATAATTGTTGTAGCCTTTGGAATCCGGTTCTTCGTGAGAGCTCGTAGAAGTTTGTGAATCTTCTCATGGTTACTGTATTCCTTGCCTAATGAAGATAAAGGATTTGCAAAATCCAGAAATCTCGTAAACATCTGAGTGACGGATTCATTTGGCTTCATCTTGAATGCCTCGTACTCTTAAGTAAATCTGCTGATCTTCGACACCTTGACTTGCGTTGTTCCTTCGTGGGTTACTTCGAAAAGTTTCTACACTTCATTCGATGTTGTGCAAGTCGACACCTGTTAAACTCAGTTCTGTCTAAAGCATAAAATAAAGCGTTAATAGCACGTGCGTCAAGACTGTCATTTTTCTTTTCATCCTCAGTATATTTATCATGGGGTTTATTATCTAAAACTCCTTCAACAGTAATACGATGAGGCTTTTTGTAGCCATCAATAACTATAGACCATAAGTCAAAATCAAGAGATTTTAAGAAGAAACGCATTCGTGTTTTCCAATAAGTGTAGTTTGTGCCGTTAAATAGTGGTCTGTTTGTGGCTTGGCCTTCACTTGTAAATTTCACAATTGCCATGTGTAATGCTGTGATCTATAAAATAATTAAATATAACTGCAATTTTACCTTGCTTTACCTATATAACTCGTTCTGATACCAATTGTAGGAACGAAGTCGTAAAACAGAATACTCTAGGGGGGGTGAATAGAGTAGGCAGCAAAATATTGCTAATTAGAAACTTGTTAGCAGTTAGATCACAGAAATAATATCAATAATCACAAAGTAATAATTGTAAAGAAAAAAGATCAGAAGGCAAACGCAAACACGGTGATGTATACTGGTTTTCCTCTTGTGAGGACTAGTCCAGTCGGAAGAACTCTAGCTTCCAGTTGAATCCACTATTGGAAAATCCTGCAAGTTTTCACATGAAGTCCTTGCAACTTCTACAGACGCGAGCTTTGATACGAAGAACTCGACCAACTTCAATTTTGAAGAGTTTTTCTTCAATCAAGCCTCTGATTACAATTTCTCTGAAATCTTCTAGACCGCACCGTACCGACAATTTGACTAGAGAATTGTAACTGGCTTGAGATTTGAAAATGAAAGCTTTTTAGAACTCTTTAGAAAGAAACGTAAGCTTAGAAAGTGAATGAGTAATTTGAAATGATCAGAATTTTTCTCTATTTATAGTTTTTCAAAAGGCAGAATTCGGGCAGAACTCTATACAACAATCCGCAACTGAAGGGAGACCAAGTTTTTCAAATGTTCGAAAATCAAACGGTCACTAACCGAACTCTGGCCGAACTTGGGCCGAGTTCTGTCAGGGATGGTCAGGTTTATTTTTAAAATAATTTTTGGGCTTTTTGAAATCCTTCAGAAGCTTTTGTAAATAAGGGATATTTTTTAAAACATAGGTCATTTTTTAAAACAATTTTGGACAGCCTATTTGTCAGTACGACTCAGTGTACAATGTATTTCTAGACTCAATAAAAGTAAAAATTACATTGCATAACGAGTGGCAAACATAGCTTCGGTCTTGAACTGAGTAGATATTCGATCTTGATCAGTGTCCAAGTGTCCAAAACGTCTTTGAGTAAACATCTGAGTAGCTCCGTATATCGAGACAGAGTTTGATCAATTATTAAAATCAGGTTTGACCATGACCAATGGGCCAACACTAAGCATGTCTCATGTACATGAATTGGGTCGGGGTCACTTTTATCATATCTACGCACATGCGCCCAACTCGACTGCGTACGTGAAGTGGGTGTCAGTGTGAATACCTCTTCCCATGACTTACGTAACGTGACTTCTCATAAGCATAAGGCAGGAGAGACCTCTGTTACGCACAATGTGCTTACCTCAGGGAACGCTTGTGCTAACAAAATCATCAACTGCTGCTGTAACCAAACAGCAGCATCTCCACTAAGAAGACATACAGTTTTTCAACGACTGCAGCCATCTGTACCTTTTCGACAACGGCTTGGTAAGAGGTTTTCGATAGAAGATGAGGATAAACTTTTGGTTGCCACATGCAATGCTATATGTAGCTTACCTTCCCTCAATAAAACTTCTAAAAATCCCCCTATTTTGGCCAGTCATCTAAGGGCCAACCTCAAGGCAGCAAGCTGGCGATGCCCAGTACGGTGTGTTCCAACACACTCGCTCCAAAGCCAAGTCCTCATCGGAGGGAACTATCACTTCATCAACAGTACAAGTTGACGGTCGCAAGCCCCCGACATTATGTGACAACCCGTCGCTCCAAACAGATGAGGGTTTGTACGGGACTGACACACATGCCTCTGGATACAAACTATCAAAAGATTGGGGGTAGCTACTCCCCTGAATCGGAAGATGACATCAGCTTGCTTGTCTTCCCTCAAGAAGGTGAAGCCTAAGGATCTGAGTCGAAAAGTGAAATATCCAATGTAACATCTACTTCCCACCACCTAATGTCGATCTACATGACAGGGGATGACAATGAAGGAAGCAGCGAAGGATCAAACCACTTAAAATGTATAGAGGTCCTCAAAATAGGCCTACATACATTGACTGAGTCTATGCAAGCTTTGACCCAGGTGGGCTTCGAACTCAAAAATAGACTGCCACCCCGAGCCTCTGCTCCAGCAAATCAAGACCCAGGGACAAATGGAAAATCTAATGCATCCACTCAGGTGTCACCTCTAACTGAGAACCATGCATTGCCACGGTCATCTGGCCCACTAATGTCAGATGACATAAAAGAAGCTCTTAGGGAGTTGCATGCTCGCTTCGACACTAAAGATAAGCGCGAGTCACTCCAAAAACTGGGGATTCCACAACTATATTCTTCTGAATGGAACAATATGGTCTACCCTCCCAAGTATAAACCCCATACCTTGACTTTGTTTGACGGAAAGGAGTCTTCCCGTCGATATCTGACATAATTCGCCTCTATGACTGGGTACTTACCAAAAGATGACGCCTTGTTCACAAGTCTATTCGTTGGGACATTACAGGGGGTCGCATACGAATGGTTTTGCATCCTTTCTGACAACTGTATTTCTTCTTTCAACGATTTGAAATGACTCTTCCTCCCCCGATTCTACGAAAGGAGAATGGTCATGATGATGTCCGCTGTTATGGACATTGATAAGAAAGAAAGAGAGCCAGTTCGTGCCTACATCGAGTGCTTCCGCCAAGCGACCTTGAGGCTACCTCCTGGTGTACCTGAACCTACGCTAATGGACTCGTGTCGCAAAAATATGCTTCCTACAATCAAACTCTGGCACAACGGTCCTCAATGTATGAAGGGGACGGTGTTCATTATCAGTGCCGACAATGCTGAAAGGAATGTGGCACAACGCTCCTCAATGTATGAAGTGGACGGTGTTCATTATCAGTGCCAACAATGCAGAAAGGAATGTCTGGGATGCACGCTTGCTTGGGGTAAACTTTCCTACACTCGAAGACAAAGGAAAATGCTCGTCCAGCAATAACATCACTTACACCAGCAATGACAGAAAGGGGAAATAAGCTTTGACTGTTAACAATTCTAAAGGTTCATCATCTGTGAACCAAATATCGGCAGAGGTGCCAAAACCAAAGGAAAAATATTCCTTCAATGATGAAGACGTGTTGGAGCTCTTCAAAGTGTTGATGAAGGGTAAGAAGTTACAGTTCCCACCCCCAAGCGTCCCGACAAAATAGGCAAGGTGGACAATCCCAAGTACTGTCACGACCATCGGTATGTCCACCACTCGACACATGACCGTTGCGTGTTGAAGAAACAAATATAGAGGCTCATTGATGCGAAGTTCCTCTCACTTGACTACAAGGACAAAACGGTCACTTCCAACATGGTGACCCTCCAGTTCGGTAGCTTTCCGAAGATGGAAGCCCAAGATGGCATCGTCCCGATCCCCAGGATAGCAATGGAGGTCATTAACCTCCTACCGGCCCGCGAGAATTCTCAGGGCCTGATCCCGCTTATAACGTCGTAAGGCGAGGTTATGTGGGTCCATCCTAATCTAGCCCCAAATATGATGTAGCCTATGATGTGCTCTGTCAAAGGAAAGAAATCCAAGTCGTATCGCATGGTGTCTGCCATGCCGGACGAAGCCCTGATTGGCACTCGCTCTGGTCTATCTTACCAGTGGGAGGGCAATCAGGTTCTGGAGGAGGATGCACCTCCGCCTGCTATAGCCACAACACCCGACACTTCTGAAGCAGGTCCGTCTCAACCTCCTACAATAGGTAAACCAAAGCAACATGAGGTTTTCTTTGACAAACCACTAAAGAAAGACTCAGCTGTGGGGGTAATCAAGCCCAATAACTTTGATATATTGGCAGAACTTGCTAATATTCCAGCTAGGATGTCACTTTTTGAGCTTTTTTATCTCTCCAAAGAGACACAAGATGCCCTCAGTGAAGTGTTACAACACGCTGATACTTTCCTTAGTCAGGTCCAGCAACCTAAAAAAGATCCTGCGGCTTTTCCACATTGCCAAAGTTTGGTAGAGACAATACCGAACATCACATTCTCTCAGCAAGACATGTTGCTGAAGAATAATAGGCATAACAAACCTCTGTACTATACAGGGTATGTTGGTACTATTAAGGTCGATCACATATACATCGATCATGGCTCTTCTCTCAGCATCATCCTCCGAAGTTTACTCCAGACTTTGGGGATACCGATGTGTAAAACTCCTAAATTTCTACTATTTTTTATTATTTATCAAATTTAGTACTGATTTAAAATTTTTGTATTGTACGTCGTGTAGTCGTATTGTACGTCGTGCACGGAATTCTATTTTTTGTTTTGCTCGACGAGTGCGAATATGTGCGAGCGTACATATTTTTAGAAAAACATTTCTCTATTTTTACGGTTTCAAAATAATATATTTCTAGCTATCATTTTCAAGTCTATAATTTTAATTATGAAAAACCTTTCAATTAGAATAAATATCGTTCCTACATATATTTCATAAATATGTTACTAGATTATTTTAAATAAAAATATAAGTTTCTAGATTTATTAATATAAATATTTTATTATTTAAAAAGGTATTTAAAAATAATTATGATTTTCGAAATTATTATTATTGGTATTTTGAAAAATAAATTTGGAAGTTATTGTGGCCATTTAAAATCTTGATTTAATTTTTGGATTATTTAAATAGATTAAATTAGTAACTACATTTGATAATTGATTTATTTGAATTGATTTTAAACTAGAGGGATATGATTTAAAATTTGATTTGTATTTTGAATTGGATTTTAATTTAAATTGGATTGTGTTTAGATTGGATTTGATTTTAAATTAAATTAGGAAATATCTAAATTGGGTTTTAAATTCTAATCCTATCCAAATGGGAATTTCCACATCCTATAAATAGGCAGGTACTCGTCCATTATTTTTTTCCACATTAATTCCTCCACAAATTCCACAAAAGTGCGTGCACCGTGTCCGTGTTCCACCATCCATATTCTTATTCCATGTTTACATCTACAATTTTCACGTGTCGGACACACCCCGACGTCAATGAAAACCCTAACCTAACCCAGTCGTCGCCCTCACCTCATCGACGTCGTCTCCCTTCTTCTTCCCGTCTCCACCACCGTCAACCACCCTACTACCACCACCCTCGCCAACATCCCGACCATCAAATCTCGACTCCCTGGCACAGACTACCCCCGGCGCTCCAACACCCTCGCCACAACCAAGCCCGTCCTCCCGAACCCCTGCTGGCCAAGAACCTGGCCAACACCACTAATCATGGTCGTCCCGACACACCCGATCCCGACCCAGCCGTAACCACTATCATCATTGGAAACACCACCGCCACAGCCAAACGTCAGTTCCCCGACCTTCCCCAAAAACCCGACAACCTGCCGCCACCACTAGACCATCTCTCAAATCCAGACCCACCACAACCACCACCGCCACCGGCGTCCATTGCCGGCGACCCCAACACCACCATCATCCCCAAAAAAATTTTGCCACCACCGGCGATGCCGCCCAAAACCCATCATCGAAACCACAAAAAGAAAAAGAAAAAGGAATTTAACATCACCACCCCTTACCTCTGCCATCCGCCGCCGTACTCGCCGGAGCTCCGCCGGCCGAGTCCGCTCCCGACGACCGCTCTCTTCCTCCCTGCTCTGAGCACGACCCTCCGCTCGCCGTCCGGCCACCGATCGGCCTCCGCCACCTTCCACAGCCGTTTCCCCCTCTCCGATCGACCCAGCTCCGGCCGACCAGTGCTGGAGCCGATGTTCGCCCAGCCGCCCACGGCGAGCACCGCCGTCCGCCACTCCCGAGAAACCCCCGTACTCCTCTCCGTCGCTTGCCCGCCGGCGAGCCGCCGCGCGAACCACCGACTCTTCGCCGTCCCCTCTTCCTTCTCCTCCGTCGCGCCCCGTGCACAAATCCCCAAACGCCTCTCCGCCTCTTCCCTTCCCCTCCGAGAACCCTCTCGAGCGCCGCCGGTGACTCAAGCCTCTCCCCTCTCCCAGCTTCTCTCCGCCGCTTCTCTCTCTCGCCGGCTCTCTCTCTCTCTCTCTCTGCTCCTCCTCTCTCTTCCTCTGATTAAAGCCTTAAATTTTTTTTCTTGGAGAATGGTCCCCTCGAAAAAGGAGGACCACATCCCCATTTTTTCTTTCTTCTTTTTTTGTCTTTATTTTATTTTAATTATTTATTTTGTTAATAAAAATTATTATTATTATTATTATTATTATTATATTTTTCTTTCCTCTTTTTTTCTTTTTTACGTATTTGTTAAATTATTATTATTATTTCGATTATCATTATCTATTATTAATATTATTTTAGTAATTAGTATCTACAGGAACATTGGTATATTATGTACTGTCATAATAATTATTTTCATACTTTGATATTATCAGCAAATTGTTTTGTTAATTTTACTATAGTTATTATTCAATAAAATATTTCTATAATATTTATCAAAGTTGTATTTTTTTTCCTAAAAATAGTATTAGGGATTTGGCCCTATATGTACTTCAAATTAGATCTCCAAGCCTATTTTATGGTATATTAAATAAGATCTTTGACCTAAAAAGTATTATAGTAATATTTTCTAAAAATTATAGTTTGACCAAAAGTAAGGGTTTAAACCTCAAATGATTTTATGGTTCCAAAAATATTTATTTTTGTTGATTTTCTCCTGTCCGTATCCAAGTCCTACTGTTCCTATTCCTTCGCCCATTTTGAGACTACCTTATGTCCATCCTAACCAAATTGACCCTTCTGGACCCAATAGAACTGTCCGTGCCACCATCAGAGGTCCCCTTGTGTAGTTGTTGCACCGAAGTCGCAGTTCATGCTACCATGATTATCGCAGCACACCAGGCGTCCTACCAGGCAAGACACCTTGCCATTCGCTGTTTAATTATTTTAGCTCATATTTCATGCATTATTTATTTTCTTTATGCAAAATAAACTGTGATACATGGCATAACTGTTAGAACTTATTGTTCATTTATATTTTCTGCTGTGTATTATTTTTCTTATAAATTAAACCTAGATTTAAGGGACCACCTTGTGTGTTGCATTCATTGGCCGTGACACGTTGTAAATACGAAGTTGTGTGTCGCATGTAGAACACGGAAGTGCGTGATTAGCTGGCCACCAGTACATACAAGCCATGCGATAGGAATAACCGCTAATAGAGGTTGCACGATAGTTTGACTTAGCGGTTATAGTGGTTGTGTTGTGGATACAACACAGTAGGCATTGGACGGGAAGGATAATTCCTTAGCGTATGGGCTTCGATGCACTTCCCTTGCGACCCGGACTCGCCGCTGGAGATACGGGATTGATGACCCATGATTACTGACGGCCACTGACGATTCTGCGGAACGTCATGGTCTTCCTGATTGGGCCTCTGGTGCCCAAAGGGGGACTACGCCGATCCTATTTAGCCAGGGCCCATGCGTAGGAAGGATTGTTCTTAACTACATTTCATTTAGAATGGTTAGGTACCTTTATCCGTTAGGTACGAGTACTTTTGGTTTGGGTACTTGTATCTGACCATGGCTTGGAATAATAACTTGTCGCGGATTAGTTTGTCACATCTTGTCCTTGTTTGGTTGTAGGTGTGACTTACTACTTCGATGAGAAGGTATTGAACCTTGTTGGGGCCCGGATACCATATTGGATTCATAGCATGGAAAGATACGTCGCCGTGAATTAGTTTACCATCTCCTGTCCTTGTTTGGTTGGGGGGATAGTACGCTCGTTCAGTAGGTGCGTATTGGAACATGTTATAATTCGATTTACTTATTTATTTGAGCAATATTTATTCAGTTTATATGGCATGATATTATGTGTCTTGTTACGTCCCTCTGAGGACCTGGTTGTCTTGCCAGGTGTGTGCTATTGTCTTTCGCAGGTGCTTCAGCTCTAGCCGTGTTCATCGCCATTCCTTCGAGGATGATTGCATTTAGATCGTCTTCGCTTTGCTCGCCAAATTCATCTCTTTACTCATGTATTTTCCTTTTACTTGTTGGTAGTGGATTTGTCTCCGCCCAACATATTGTATCAAGATAAATTCATAGTTGATTATATAATATCTTTTATTCTTGTGGATGAGATTAGTTGTGGTTTTACTTCATTTTACAGCTTATGTATTTATACGAGACTTCCATATATTGGAGTATACTTTGTATGAATACAGCTGGCATGTCTACGTTTCTAGTCCCACGTATTTTGGGACTGGGGCGTTACATGTTTTTGTGGTGGCCCATGCAGGTCAAGATAAATTGTTTGGTTACCTTACCGTACCAAGCAAGCCTGCGTATAGGATTAGAAGTCTAGGATCTCATCCACGTACTTGACCTCTTTCCTTGATTTTATCTACCGTTTGGCTCATCAATTGCATCTTGCTTGATTTTCTCCATCAAGATTCTTATCTTTCCTTCGTGCTTGCTAGAGATTGACCCTACTAGTTAGATGTCCCAAACACCCTTAGCTTAATTCTTTAAGTTGGATAGAATACCCCACACACCCTTGACCATTAAGGGAATACAAATGGTATTACCTATACCATAGAGACTAGAGGAAGTTAACCCATTTGGTCAACCAAGCCTTGGCCAATAAAACCGTAGAATGATGGTATAGGAATAAACAAAGACTTAGATCCTTCTGACTCTTAGACTATTCATATTTGTTCTTTATTTCAATCTTAATCTCGTGCCTATATTTTTACTATCTAGACTAATGATGCTAATGTAGCCTAGTGTTTGCAAGCTCAATCTTTATCAAGCTTGTTCATGACATATGTTATTGGAAGAATTCCCACTAACATAGCGTCTAATCAGAACCGGTGCAGGATGGTCTGATCAACCGAGTGCACTTTGGTTCGCTTTTGCCTATTATTCTACATGGGTAGGGACATAGTTAAGCTTGTCCTCTAGAGTCCCATCCACGACTGCCTTGACAATTCCTTTGAAATTATTCGATCGTCTTTGAATCATGTATTCGTATTCGATAACGCCTCCTTCGAACTCTATATTGCTTTCGCCTTCACAAATTTTCGAAGGACGAAGGCGTTATACTTGAAATTCCTCTAGCTGTCCTATCAATTATGACCACTCTCACTCGATGTTGCTATAACTTCATCCTAAACTCCTCGCCCTTCTATTCGACCCTACTATGACCCTCATTCAATGATCTAGATCGCAACTTCTTACGACATAATTTTGTTAAGCCTTATTTATTGTTCCCCATTGATACCCCCTTGTGTCCTCTCACCCCCTACAAATTCTTAATTTCGAGGACGAAATTCTTTTAAGTTGGGTAGGATGTAAAACCCCTAAATTTCTACTATTTTTTATTATTTATTAAATTTAGTACTGATTTAAAATTTTTGTATTGTACGTCGCGTAGTCGTATTGTACGTCGTGCACGGAATTCTATTTTTCGTTTTGCTCGACGAGTGCGAATATGTGCTAGCGTACATATTTTTAGAAAAACATTTCTCTATTTTTACGGTTTCAAAATAATATATTTCTAGCTATCATTTTCAAGTCTATAATTTTAATTATGAAAAGCCTTTCAATTAGAATAAATATCGTTCCTACATATATTTCATAAATATGTTACTAGATTATTTTAAATAAAAATGTAAGTTTCTAGATTTAGTAATATAAATATTTTATTATTTAAAAAGGTATTTAAAAATAATTATGATTTTTGAAATTATTATTATTGGTATTTTGAAAAATAAATTTGGAAGTTATTGTGGCCATTTAAAATCTTGATTTAATTTTTGGATTATTTAAATAGATTAAATTAGTAACTACATTTGATAATTGATTTATTTGAATTGATTTTAAACTAGAGGGATATGATTTAAAATTTGATTTGTATTTTGAATTGGATTTTGATTTAAATTGGATTGTATTTAGATTGGATTTGATTTTAAATTAAATTAGGAAATATCTAAATTGGGTTTTAAATTCTAATCCTATCCAAATGGGAATTCCCACATCCTATAAATAGGCAGGTACTCCTCCATTATTTTTTTCCACATTAATTCCTCCACAAATTCCACAAAAGTGCGTGCACTGTGTCCGTGTTCCACCATCCATATTCTTATTCCATGTCTACATCTACAATTTTCTCGTGTCGGACACACCCCGACGTCAATGAAAACCCTAACCTAACCCAGTCGTCGCCCTCACCTCATCGACGTCGTCTCCCTTCTTCTTCCCGTCTCCACCACCGTCAACCACCCTACTACCACCACCCTCGCTAACATCCCGACCATCAAATCTCGACTCCCTGGCACAGACTACCCCCGGCGCTCCAACACCCTAGCCACAACCAAGCCCGTCCTCCCAAAACCCTGCTGGCCAAGAACCTGGCCAACACCACCAATCATGGTCGTCCCGACACACCCGATCCCGACCCAGCCGTAACCACCATCATCATTAGAAACACCACCGCCACAGCCAAACGTCAGTTCCCCGACCTTCCCCAAAAACCCGGCAACCTGCCGCCACCACCAGACCACCTCTCAAACCCAGACCCACCACAACCACCACCGCCACCGGCGTCCATTGCCGGTGACCCCAACACCACCATCATCCCCAAAAAAATTTTGCCACCACCGGCGATGCCGCCCAAAACCCATCATCGAAACCACAAAAAGAAAAAGAAAAAGGAATTTAACATCACCACCCCTTACCTCTGCCATCCGCCGCCGTACTCGCCGGAGCTCCGCCGGCCGATTCCGCTCCCGTCGACCGCTCTCTTCCTCCCTGCTCTGAGCACGACCCTCCGCTCGCCGTCCGGCCACCGATCGGCCTCCGCCACCTTTCACAGCCGTTTCCCCCTCTCCGATCGACCCAGCTCCGGCCGACCAGCGCTGGAGCCGACGCTCGCCCAGCCGCCCACGACGAGCACCGCCGTCCGCCACTCCCGAGAAACCCCCGCACTCCTCTCCGTCGCTTGCCCGCCGGCGAGCCGCCGCGCGAACCACCGACTCTTCGCCGTCCCCTCTTCCTTTTCCTCCACCGCGCCCCGCGCACAAATCCCCAAACGCCTCTTCGCCTCTTCCCTTCCCCTCCGAGAACCCTCTCGAGCGCCGCCGGCGACTCAAGCCTCTCCCCTCTCCCAGCTCCTCTTCGCCGCTTCTCTCTCTCGCTGGCTCTCTCTCTCTCTCTCTCTGCTCCTCCTCTCTCTTCCTCTGATTAAAGCCTCAAATTTTTTTTCTTGGAGAATGGTCCCCTCGAAAGAGGAGGACCACAGCCCCATTTTTTCTTTCTTTTTTTTGTCTTTATTTTATTTTAATTATTTATTTTGTTAATAAAAATTATTATTAAGGTTATTATTATTATCTTCCGACTTCAGTATATTAAATACATTATTATTATTATTATTATTATTATTATTATTATTATTATTATTATTATTATTATTATTATATTTTTCTTTCCTTTTTTTTTCTTTCTTACGTATTTGTTAAATTATTATTATTATTTCGATTATTATTATCTATTATTAATATTATTTTAGTAATTAGTATCTACAAGAACATTGGTATATTATGTACTGTCATAATAATTATTTTCATACTTTGATATTATCAGCAAATTGTTTTGTTAATTTTACTATAGTTATTATTCAATAAAATATTTCTATAATATTTATCAAAGTTGTATTTTTTTTTCATAAAAATAGTATTAGGGATTTGGCCCTATATGTACTTCAAATTAGATCTCCAAGCCTATTTTATGGTATATTAAATAAGATCTTTGACCTAAAAAGTATTATAGTAATATTTTCTAAAAATTATAGTTTGACCAAAAGTAAGGGTTTAAACCTCAAATGATTTTTTGGTTCCAAAAATATTTATTTTCGTTGATTTTCTCCTGTCCGTATCCAAGACCTACTGTTCCTATTCTTTCGCCCATTTCGAGACTACCTTATGTCCAACCTAACCAAATTGACCCTTCTGGACCCAATGGAACTGTCCGTGCCACCATCAGAGGTCCCCTTGTGTAGTTGTTGCACCGAAGTCGCAGTTCATGCCACCATGATTATCGTAGCACACCAGGCGTCCTACCAGGCAAGACACCTTGCCATTCGCTGTTTAATTATTTTAGCTCATATTTCATGCATCATTTATTTTCTTTATGTAAAATAAACTGTGATATATGGCATAACTGTTAGAACTTATTGTTCATTTATATTTCCTGCTGTGTATTATTTTTCTTACAAATTAAACCTAGATTTAAGGAACCACCTTGTGTGTTGCATTCATTGGCCATAACACGTTGTAAACACGAAGTTGTGTATCGCATGTAGAACACGGAAGTGCGTGATTGGCTGGCCACCAGTACGTACAAGCCGTGCGATAGGAATAACCGCTAAAAGAGGTTGCATGATAGTTTGACTTAGCGGTTATAGTGGTTGTGGTGTGGATACAACATAGTAGGCATTGGGCGGGGAGGACAATTCCTTAGCGTATGGGCTTCGATGCACTTCCCTTGTGACCCGGACTCTCCGCTGGAGATACGGGGTTGATGACCCATGATTACTGACGGCCACTGACGATTCTGCGGAACGTCATGGTCTTCCTGATGGGGCCTCTGGTGCCCAAAGGGGGACTACGCCGATCCTATTTAGCCAGGGCCCATGCGTAGGAAGGATTGTTCTTAACTACATTTCACTTAGAACGGTTAGGTACGTTTATCCGTTTGGTACGAGTACTTTTGGTTTGGGTACTTGTATCTGATCGTGGCTTGGAACAATAACTTGTCGCGAATTAGTTTGTCACATATTGTCCTTGTTTGGTTGTAGGTGTGACTTACTACTTCGATGAGAAGGTATTGAACCTTGTTGGGGTCCGGATACCATATTGGATTCATAGCATGGAAAGATACGTCGCCGTGAATTAGTTTACCATCTCCTGTCCTTGTTTGGTTGGAGGGATGGTACGCTCGTTCAGTAGGTGCGTATTGGAACATGTTATAATTCGATTTACTTATTTATTTGAGCAATATTTATTCAGTTTATATGGCATGATATTATGTGTCTTGTTACGTCCCTCTGAGGACCTGGTTGTCTTGCCAGGTGTGTGCTATTGTCTTTCGCAGGTGCTTTAGCTCTAGTCGTGTTCATCACCATTCCTTCGAAGATGATTGCATTTGGATCGTCTTCGCTTCGCTCGCCAAATTTATCTCTTTACTCATGTATTTTTCTTTTACTTGTTGGTAGTGGATTTGTCTCCGCCCAACATATTGTATCAAGACAAATTCATAGTTGATTATATAATATCTTTTATTCTTGTGGATGAGATTAGTTGTGGTCTTACTGTATTTTACAGCTTATGTATTTATACGAGACTTCCATATATTGGAGTATACTTTGTATGAATACAGCTGGCATGTCTACATTCCTCGTCCCACGTATTTTAGGACTGGGGCGTTACACGATGTGCCGGTTGACTGTGTCCAACACCACAATCACATGTTTCAATGCCCAAAAAAGCAATCCTTTGGGCAAAATCCGCTTGAAGTACCAGACAGGTGACCTCCAAACGGAGGTGACTTGTTATGTCATTGATGTAGACATATCTTACAACGTCTTGTTGGGACGTCCATGGATACACGAATATATGATTGTGCCCTCAACCCTCCATCAATACATGAAGTACGTGGCCAGCAACGAGGTCATTAAAATAGAGTTTGCTGATATTGATCCCTCCCTTCCAAGGACTCGATGCATACCACACCGATGTTGATCTTTACAAGTAAGTCCACTTGGACGACGATGCCAATGATGCGGACGATGAGGCAGAAACTGTAGCTGTGACTGAAGAACCAATAAGAGTCCTACTAAAAGGGAAGCCTCCTCAAACGTTAGCTCCTCTCGTGGCTAAGCTTCACGGAAGGGTCCTACCCTAATGACTGTCAAGTTGCCAATAGGAGCCCAAGAAGTGTCACGACCCGCACCCAGTGTAAGGGCACAAGAAGTAGGTACGTCCAGCCTACGTCGCAGTGTCGACGGTAGAACACTGTCCTAGGTCACATACATCTAACAATTATAAGGTACCTGTACAATATATACGCTCCAAATGGAGGATAATATAGAAATGTACAACTCAATCACAGCTAAGGTAGAAAATAATATAAGATAGATAGATATGAAAGTCGCCAAAAAAAATACAATAGGGGAAGAAGTCTAAGAGTCTAAGTTAGCATCTCCACAACATCCAGAATAACAAAATCCCAAATAAGTACATACTATATCCAAAATAAGACAAGACAATAAAGTAAGATAACTAGTCTAACTAACTAGCCTAGACTACTGGGGTAATGTCCTCTGCAAGGACTGGGTCCTCCTAGGAGTCCGGCTCGCAGGTGTCATCTAGGCCTGCTCCCTAGTATGTAGGATAGAACTCCTCAATATCATCTGTAATATTTCAACAGGTCCAGTCAGGACAGAAACGAGCCCAATACATCTCACGCAGTTTATAATATGACAGAAAATGTAAGCATGCTATAAAGTAAGATGCATAAAATGCTGAAGAATATATATGAAGTAAAAGAGATAATTGTAAAGAAATATCTACTATAAATAAAGAACTAATAGTGGCTAGTGATGTAGAGTATAAGATAGACATGTGAACGGCTTAAATTTGCACATGATTATTCTAAGAGTTTACACATGATTAAACTACTTTGGAATTGTTCACATGACCATTTATACTCCCCCATACCCCAATTAATATACAAGGATCCAGGCAAGTTATGTTATTATACATGATTTCACATGGAGGCCTATAAATGGGTGCACATGAAGTATACATGAGGGGCTCTGTGAACATGAGAGTACATGAATCACAAGAGTGCACATGAATGGTGAAAGCACCAGAGTACATGATGAAAGTGAAACGCATATGACATAACGTAACCCGATGCTCCCGAGGGGGATAACATCTCATGAAGGGATCCATATAGTACTAATCCGTGTTAACAATGTGACAGCATCAAGTAAAGTAATCTAGAACATAAATATAAATCCTATCAAGTATGAAACGGTCAGAGAATGTACTCGCCTAATATCCTGAGTATCCGATGAGTATATATGTCCAGACAGATTAGATGAGTCCTATTTAGAGCAACATAGGTCACAATATGTCCAGAATGGTAATATTAAACTTTACAATATATTCTATATGAATTCTAGGTCATTCTAGACTAAAGTCAACTCTTGGTCAACTCTAGTCAACTTCACTAGTCAAACTAGGTCAATCCTAGTCCAATCAAGTCTCACTAAGCCTAACCAAGCCTAGGCTAGCACTCAAATACAATCAAAGCCCAAACAAGTTATAACACACACAAATACAAACTATGTATATTTATACATATACAATATATATATAGGCATTCACATATGCTAGTGCCTAATACACAAGCAAGACACAAACATGGTACACATATATGTAAGTAGGGGGGTGAGTGTGTGTGTATTGGGTTACCTACAAGGGTTAAGGATACATGGTGTCAAGGGGTGTATGTGAATATGAGTTTATGTGTTTGTCTCACATGTATGAATGTATGTGTGCAAGAGTATTTTGTGTGACAGTGCATAGGGTGTGTGTGTGTGTGTATTCAGTTGCATGGTGTGTGTGTGTCAACTGTTTCATAGTGTGTGTACAACTGTTTCATAGTGTGATAGGGTGTGTGTGTGTGTACAGTTGTGAGGGTGATAGGATGTGTGTGAAATCAGGTTATGAGTGTATCAGTGAGTGTGTGTGTTCAACTGTGTGGTCAGTGGGTTAGGGAGTGTGTGTGTGTGTCAGTTTTATGGTGTTCTCGGGTTCAGTCAAGGCAGCAAGTACCTTGTGTGTGTATAGTGTCATACATGTATAGTGTGTGGGTGTGTACAATTCATGAGAACAGTGAGCTAAGGAGTGTGTGTGTGTTTGGTTATATAGTGTGTGAGTGTTTGTGAACAAGTTACATGGTGTGTGTGTACAGCAGTAAAAGTGATCTAAAACTCAGAAAAATTATCATGTAACCTTCATTCAGTTCAACACATATATATGCATAACCTCATTTCAGAAATTCAAAACCTGTAGCAGTTAAACCTTTGTATCCTCGTTCACACAGCCCATTCGAGCTCCACATTGAACCCCGACACAAAATCAAATAACCAGAGATGATATCACATATATATAACATTTAAATTACATTTAAAAATTAAATAAACACATTCGAATCTTAGAAAAATTAGGTTATTGTACACGTATCAGTGACAATGGGGAAAAACCCAAATCCAACACAAAATCAAGTAAAAATCCCAAATTAATGGTTGGTAAACACTCGTGCATATCTCTGGGTGTCCCATGAGTCGTATGGTGTCCACACAACAGGACACGACATGTCCAGACACTCACGAACACTCGCCAACACACGGCCACTGCACAGACTCGTGCGGTGAGTCCACGAGCTCGTGGACACGACACGACTCACATGGAGTCACGTGGTTGTGTCCACGTGTTGCCCACACATAGGGCTACACTCTTGACATGACACTTCGTCTCCACGGCATGTCTACGCTCTGTACGACACGCGTATAAGCCTAGACACGGCTACTACACAATGTACATAAAATCATTGCACTCACAAATACGATGCCGATACGACACGACTCAACTCACCACTTAGGGGTGGACGTGTCAATCACTGTCCCAAGACAAGTTAAAATTCTTGATTTTGATAATTGATTTGGGTAGTTAAAATCTTTTTGTTTAGTTGACATCATTGATTGTGGGACCCACCAGATATTAAGATGTAGAGAAATATAATTCTTATAAGGATAGAAAAGATTCACGGTTATACTCTCAGCAAGAATTATTGTGATTGGTGTTATGAGGTCAGTCTCTTCCTATTCCTTGCGATCACCCAATATTTGATACACCCATGTTAATTTAAAGAAAGAAAGATACTTGCTGGCTTGGGTGTTATTCTAGGTGGGGTCGTTTGTATTGGAAGTGCTTTGATGAATTCCAGGTTGGGCACCTACCCTACCTGACCCATCTTTGGCTTCGTCCTTGCTCTTATAGTAGTATGGAGTCTCGACATGTTCAACAACAGATCAATAAATGCACAAATAAGGATAAGCAGTAAGATAATAGTATTAAAGAAAGTGATTCAAGTAGAGGACACCAAAAAATTGGGATAAAGAGGGTTATATCAAAATCCTTTTTCAATATATACGCCACTACAATTAGATGTCTGCACAAAATCGACAACTCCATATGTACATGCAAATAAATTCATTTGTTACATACAAGAAACATGTACTGAATTTCACACTAAATTTTCCAAAAGAAGACATAAGTGGAACCTTCTCTCAATATGGATTAACAGAGTCGCACCAATATCAGACTACAACATCACATAACTGGAACCTTATTATAAGAAGCCATATGTAATCTAAAAGAAGAGTCGTAGAACAAGATACAAACTAAATACTCATCAAATAATAAGTTTGATGTCCTTCATCCCCAGGACATTCCCTACAGTTCAGGGCAAGCCAGGTCACTTTAAGTATAAGATTACTTACGAACCCAACCTATGGTTCTATCACAAAGGACAATACTTCACACTACTGTGAGAATATTTAGCTTTGATTTGTGAGAAAAAGGAAATAAAGGAGCATTTGTGTTCCTTATTTGTTAAAAGTTGCGCTTGTAAACCCGATTGTTAGTAAAGCCTGTTATCTTCCGTTGCGCTTGTGAACCCAGTTGTGTTCCTTATTTGTTACAAGATTCATTTATTTGGTGATTAGGATGTCTTGCTATTCACAGTTATCCATAAAATTTACATCCTTGGTATTCATTCAAGGTTTTACAGCATTCTTGTTAAAATCTTGATGATACATTCAAGATTTTGAGCAACCTGTCAAATTATGCTTGGTTGATGAGATTGAACTGTGAATTTAGCTGGTGAAGCCTGTTATCTTCTGCTCCAAATCTTTGTTTTATTCAGTTTTACTATACTTTTTTTAGTTTATACCATACTAAAAATGTTTTACTTTGTTTACAAGTCTTCTAGGTATCCTTGTAACAGGTAAGTCATATGCACAGAATTTTGATACCTCTTATTAATTAGTTTATAGAGCCTTCTAAATGCACTCTTTTTTCTTTGTTTCTTCTGATTTCTCTCTCCTACCTCTATTGGTATCCTTATTCATCTATGTGTCAGTTAATCATGATGGATAAACTGCTTTCAGTTAATGTCATTGCTTCATTGTTCCCAATTTAGGTTTGTTGTTGGTCGAAATATTGGAGGATAGAAGCTAGAAGTATTGCTAAATGTTTTTAGCTAACAGTTGGCTTTAGAAATCGTGCTTAATTAACTTGACATTTATTTGTTGAAGTAATTTCATACTTCACAATTGTTATTTAGATAATGGTCTTTTTGTTGTTGTTGGCTTTAGAAACCCTACCCATTAAGGATTTAACTGTCTTGTTTAATCGTCCTGTCTATTTTTTGGAAACAGGTGAACTGTGCAGCTCTTAGATACTCAAGACTTTTCAATGTTTCAGTTTTACTACTTGATGCATGTATATGTTAAATGGGATTTTTACTCAAAAATGAGATTTTTACTCAAAACATTGTTTTCGTGTTTCCATTACTGATGTGTTTTGAACATGTTAAATTTTGCCTCATTTCATAACTGATTTGATTTATTTTTGTGTGTGTATATATACAATTGTTATTGCAGATTTCATATCAAGTACCAGAAATTTATAAAGACAAAATTAAAAAAAAAAAGCTAATAGTGGTTGGAGAAATTGGAAGGGAGAACTCCGAAAGATTTGCGATAGAGCTGGAACTGTTGCAGAGCGTAAAAATATTATGGTAAAAGATAAAAGAAAGAAGATTGGAAAGCTTTTATTGAATTACACTCTACAGATAGGAATTTTTTCTCTATTAAAGTGTCTGAATTCTAAATTCTCATAGGGTCCCCTAGGAATTCCTTCTAGAGCCTGTTGAATAATTTTTGCAGATTCCTCCATTTTGCCGATTCGTACTAAATAACGAGCTAGCGAATCTCCTTCTTTTTGCCATTGATGAAGATGAAGTTCGTCGTGATTATAGAAGGAATGCGAGAAAAAAGGTTAAGATATTACATACAACTAGAAGGAAAAGTTATGTGAGGGTAGTGCATGAACTGGTAAAGATATTGTTAATAATCTATCATTTTTTCATATTTCAATGCAATATGAAATTATGTTAATAACCTATTTCTTGTCTTGAAGTCGAAAAAGGCAAGTCCTACCGGTGAGGTCAATAGATCTATGTTACACTTGGCCACACACCTAAACACTAGTAAAAATGATCCTACGTGTATTACCTAGTCTATGACCGTGTTCGAATACTTAGCAAGCTTAACTTTTGACTTCTTTCTTCTCATTATATTTAGCAAATATGAATACTTAATAGCTATATTTGTCTCATGTTTATCTTGTAGGAAAAAAAATTATAAGGCTTATATATCAAGATCCCTACTTAGGAGAGATTTGGACAATGATGTTGTTGCAATGGTTTATGGGATTCTAATTAGTTTTCATGTTTGTTTATAATTTTTTACAAGTTCATACTATATAATTAATCTCTTCTTCTAAAAATCATTTAGGTATTGGGCCGTGATGGTAAGGATTATGTACATGGAATGGGTCAAGGTATTTCAAAGACGGAGATTCGTGCTTCAGTTGCAAGCCGGGAGGTTGCTCGTAGAGGAAAGCAAAAAATAATGTTTTTTTTCTAAATCGAATAGAGAATCTAGAACAAACAATAGCCTCCCTACATGCTGCAGGATGTAACACTTCTAGATCAAGTCAATCTTCATCACAGTTTCACACTCCTAGTCCTTCTGAGGTGAGTAGTTTCTACATCAAGTCAATCTTTATGCACGTTACCTTGTCCGTTTGCTATATTGAGGGGCCATATACTGATCATATTACTACCTTTGCCACATATATATATATATATATATATATATATATATATATATATATATATGCACATTATATATGCACACTTGTTACAATTTGGAAGCTTAGAAGATTAAAAATAATAGACATATACTGATCATATTACTACCTTTGCCACATACCAGAATCTGGAAAAGTTGAAGAAACAATGCAATATCTTGACTTGCTATGAGTTGATTTCACTTCACAATCAATTAATTTGGAAGCTTAGATGTCGATTATCGTGTTCATCAGGGAAGGAAAAATTAAGACCATGTGGGTATGTCCATGAGTAATCCAAATACATCCTATATTTGTGTATGTTTTTTACCTGTAGGTTCAACACACATAACATGTGGATAAATATTTTTCCATCAAACTAAATAATAAGTTCAACCCATTCTTTCTCATTTAATGTTGATCTTTAAGTCAAGATTTGTTCCTTATATTTGCATTAGCTTAATTCTATACTTATGTTTTATCTTATGTTTGAATATAGGGACATGATCAGCCTACCTTGCCCATAAAGACTTGTCTTTTGAAGAATTTTAGAAAGAAAGCTATTGTTATTGGACGTGTGAATGCAGATGCACCATTGAACGATGAAGCTTATAATATTATTATCGATGAAATTTTTGATGTAATGAGATGTTGTTCGATAAAGATGGGAAGTTTGATGATATTATTGTTGGAGAAATGATCAATTGGCCAAAATATTCGGTTCAATTTGTGAGGTTTTAAAATTCACTTATTTTTTAGTGCACTTGTAAGATAGCAATATCATTGTCCTCTTTTTGTTCATCATGAGAATGAAACTATTGTGAGCTAGCAACATTGGAGTTGCTTTTTGTGTTTTGATGGATTGGTGCTATGTAAACTTGATACATTTATTACTTAATACTATTTTGATTGAGATTTTCCATTGTTGATGATTGTTGATGTCTATATAAAATTTTATTTTCAGATGTATTTTAGTTTTATATAGAAGATGAACCGGTTTAAATAGATTTGATATGACTGATTTAAGATTCTTTCGAATTTGTTTCCAACAGGCGTTAACTATTGAAAAAGTAAAAGTAGTTGCCAACCAATTCACAGGTTATTTGACAGTTTTAATCCGTTATTTTTATTTGATAGATAATAATTGTCGTTTTATTCAAGTCTAAAATGACAGTCCAAAACAGTCGTAAAAAATTTGGGATGCACTATTAACGACTGATCTTCAGACGGATGAAAACTGTCGTTAAACTTGATTTACAATAGTTTTGGACTGTCGAAATGCCTGTTTTAGCGTAGTATTTAATATGACCTCCGCAGATCCCCCAGTAAAGGATGAAGGCCAAATACTAGAATTTTTCGAAGAAGAACCATGGGCTCAATGCCAAAGATCACAATGGGAGTGGCATTTCGAATAACGAGAACCTCCCACCGAAGATGAGGTTGTACAAATCGACTTACGAGATGGGTCTTCACCCATGCCCATCTTCATTAGCAAAAGTTTGACAGGAGAAGACCGAGAATCTTTGATACAACTGATCCAAGATTACATTGATGTCTTCGCCTGGAGCTATAAGGATATGCCAGGGTTAGACCCACAAGTAGCAATGCATAAGCTTAACATTCGGCCAGATGCTAAACCGGTCAAACAACAACAGTGGTACTTTCTCCCTGATGTTATTGGTGCTATTGAAACTAAAGTCAACAAGCTCATCACCAGCGGTTTCATTCGTGAAGAATAACACCCAGATTGGGTATCCAATATTGTTTTCGTCACCAAAATGTTTTTTTCGTCACCAAGAACAATAGAAAGATTCGAGTCGGCATAGACTTCAAGGATCACGACTCGGCCTATCCAAAAGACGAGTTTTCCCTCCCAATCATGAACATATTGATCGATAATACTTATGCCTTCAAACATATGTCTTTTATGGATGATTTTTTAGGCTACAACCAGATCAAAATATTCTCTGACTATGAAAAGAACACTTTACTCCGAACGCCAAAAGGAATCTACTGTTATACAGTAATACCTTTCAGTTTGAAGAATGTCGGGCAACATATCAGCGGACTATGAGCACTATATTTTGCAAGCACCTCCGAAAAATGGTAGAATATTATGTTGATGACATAGTTGTTAAGAGCCGGAAGAAGACCGACCATTTGGAGGACCTAAAGATGGTATTTGACTTGATGCGGGCACATCAGCCAACCAAGTCTTTCCTGGGGTTTCCAGCGGCAAGTTCTTGGGCTTCATTGTTACAGCCAAGGGTATTCACATTAACCCTGAGAAGACCAAGGCCATCTTGGACATGGCTCCACCAAAGAATCTCCATGAGCTTAAGGGCCTACACGAACGCTTGGCATAGATCTGAAGATTCACAACAAATCTTTCTGGATGATGCCACCTTTTCACAAAACTAATGACGAAGGGAGTTTCTTATGTCTGGACCAAAGAATGCATATAAGTGTTCGATGAGATTAAGAAATATCTCTCCAGCCCCCCAGTCCTGGTAGCCCTGGTCATGGGAAGGCTCTTCTTACTTTACGTCCATGCTATGAACTATTCTTTCGGTGCCTTGCTAGCTCAGAAAAGCGATACAGGTCACAAGTAAGTAATCTACTATTTGAGCAAGACCATGATTGGTGCCAAACATCGGTATAAGTTGTTGAAAAGGAGTGCTTGCTCTAGTCTTTGCTATCTAAAAGACACGCCATTGTGTAGCTAGGCAGACAATCTATGTCATCTCTAGGGTCAACCCCCTTAGAGTCCTCATGACTAAGCCAGGGGCGCTAAACTTACGGTTAGCCACATGGACAATCCTGTTATCGCCTTATGATATGGTGTTCGTCCCGCAAAGGATAGTTAAGGGTCAAGCGTTGACCGATTTCCTGACAGCACACACAGTTCCAGAAATGTCAGAATTCTATGACGGTTGTCACTACCACATTTTAGTCTTGAGGGTATTTTGGTCATTTTAATTTTTGTGAATTATTTTATTAATTATTGCATTGGCGTTGTAATTTTTGACTTTTGTTATTTGTGACTTTCGAGACTAGCCTAGAGTTTGACTTTGACTTTAGTGACTTAGTTAGCATGGTGTGGGACCCTAATGTGACTTAAGTTAGACTTGGTTGACTTGGGTGTGACTAGGGTTCATGAGAGGATTGGAAGAAATAGGTATTTTGGACTTATAGCTAAGGGTTGTTCTAGCTAGTTTATGAACTTAGGCTCAAGCCCATTTATATGAAACCCTAACCCTAGACCCCTATATGGCCGGCCACTACAGCCCTTTCCTAACCTAATTTTAGCCTATTTAATGTCTCTTCACACACACTTGCCTCTTTTAGAAACTTTCTTTTAGGAAGCCCTAATTTCTTTCCTCTTTCATCATTTCTCCACCAAATTGATCCCAACCTTTTGCATTAGGATCCAAATCTGGAGTAGAAGGAGAAGGAGGCTAGCTGGCAAGGAGGAGCGCTCATTGGGACATAGCTCGAGGAAGGAGACTTTGCTATTTGGGGCTTTTCCTTGGAGATTGGATCCTTATAGGTAATTCCTATAAATTTCCCTAAAACCCTGATTTTATTCCATAGATGCATCCATCTAGGTGTCCCCTAGCTGTAGGAGAAGTTTGGTGGAAATTCGTGTCAATTTGGTGTCCGTATCAGATATGTATCATAGCTTGTATGTAGGTGTTTGATGAAATGCCCAAGAGAGATTTTATTTCTGTTTTTCCAAAACTGTTTAAACAAATTTGTAGATCTATGTGTATACTTTAATTTTCATAAAGGAATGTATGTGTTTTCGTGTCTGTGTCACGTCCACGAGCAACTGGACATGCTTGCGCACGAGCCGTACCCGTGCCCTGCTGCTCGGGTTCTCTGTGGGACACGACACAACACTTGGGGACACAAAACTTGGTATGTGGCTAGGGCTAATGACTGACACGAAACCCCTAAAGTGTCAGGTCATGATGTGTCGTATCGGACACGATAATCCTCTTGTACTGGATTTACACACACGCACACACACACGCACAGACACGTTCTGATACGTGTTCATATCTTGGACACGAGGACACATGGACACCATTCAGGGTGTCAAACACTTAGATCTATGTGTCACCTACCTGTAGACGTGAGTACGTGACACGAAGTATCATGTGTCGTGTCCACGATGACACGAACCCACTGTACGATGATGTTGGTACACAGTGTGTACTGTGTGTGTTTAAATTGATTGGACACATTCGTGTCCACTTGGTGGGACACGAACACCCCACCCAGACACATATGCACATGTGTGACCCCTTTGTACACACTAATTTAATGTTTAAGTGAATTTCATTTGAATTTGGGTTTATTGATTTTGGGGCTGATATGAAATTGGGTAAAAATCTGAAAACTAAGTTTTAAGACTCGATGTTGATTTTCAATGTTAATGTTAGATGATAACATGACTGATAGATGATGATTCATGATTAGGTTGTATGCGTGGGTTTTATTTTGCTATTTGGGTTGATTTCGAAGGCCTGATACTCACTGAAACTTGGAAACTGGATAGGGATATAGCATGGGGTTTACCTATTCATATGTGTTGTTGAATGAGATAACATGATAACATGTCCCTACCACTGCTGCACACACGAAACCTGAGAACCCATGTCACTCCCATCTATATTTACACACACACACATATATATCACTCCTAGACTAAAACCTGCGAATACACACACATATTACACTGTTAAACAAAACTTGAGAACACATATTACACTATTGACTAAAACCTGAAATCTGAATACACACACAGTTCACATACACATACTCATTCTCATTTTTGACTGAAAACCTGTCACACACACTATACACCATCTCACTCTCTATCTCTCCAATAAATATGTGTTAATATAATGTATGTATGTAGATAGGTTGGTATGTGTATACATGTTAGCCTAGCATCCTAGTGCATATTAGCCTATACATGGTATAGCCTATAGATAAATTCCTATATGTATGCCTATATACATTGAGTATATATATGTGCCTATATATGTAATGTATGTGGATGACTTGTGTAGCTTTGAAATTGTGTGTGAGTGCTAGCCTAGACTTGGTTAGGCTTAGTGAAACTTGATTGGACTAGGATTGACCTAGTTGACTAGTGTAGTTGACCAGAGTTGACCAAGAGTTAACTTTGGCCTAGATGACCTAGAAATCGTATAGAATGTATTATAATCTTCAGTATTACCATTCTGGACATGTTGTGACCTGTGCTGCTTTGTTTAGGACTAATCTACTCTGTCTGGACATATATATTCATCAGATACTCAGGATACCAGGCGAGTACATTTTCTGACCGTTTCATACTTGATAGGATTTACATTTATGCTCTAGATTACTTTACTTGATGATGTCACGTTGTTAACACGGATTGGTACTATATGGATCCCTTCATGAGATGTTATCCCCCTCGGGAGCATCGGGTTACAGTACGTCATGTGCGTTTCACTTTCATCATGTACTCCGGTGCTTTTACCATTCATGTGCACTCTTGTGATTCATGTACTATCATGTTCACAGAGCCCCCATGTATACATTCATGTGCACCCATTTATGGGCCTTCATGTGATATCATATGCAATAATATAACTTGTCTGGATCCTTGTGTATTGATTGGGGTACGGGGGAGTATAAATGGTCATGTGAACAATTCCAAACTAGTGTAATCATGTGCAAACTCTTTAGTATACTCATGTGCAAATTTAAGCCGTTCACATGTCTATCTTGTACTCTACATCACTAGCCACTATTAGCTCTTTATTTATAGTAGATATTTCTTTACAGTCATCTCTTTTACTTTATATATTCTTCAGCATTTCATGTATCTTACTCTATAGCATATTTACATATCCTGTCATATTATGAACTGTGTGAGATGTATTGTGCTCGTTCTTGTCCTGACTGGACCTGTTGAAATATTACAGATGACATTGAGGAGTTCTGTCCTACATACTATGGAGCAGGCCTGGATGACATCTGTGAGCTGGACTCCCAGGAGGGCCCAGCCCTTGCAGAGGACATTACCCCAGTAGTCTAGGCTAGTTAGCTAGACTAGTTATCTTACTTATTGTCTTGTCTTATTTTGGATATACTTTGTACTTATTTGGGGATTTTGTTATTATGGATGTTATGGAGATGCTATCTTAGACTCTTAGACTTCTTCTCTTATTGTATTTTATTTGGCGACTTTCATATCTATCTATCTTATCGTACTTTCCATCTTAGCTGTGATTGAGTTGTACATTTCTATATTGTCCTCCATTCAGAACATGTACATTGTACAGTTACCTTATTATTGTTAGATGTATGTGACCTAGGACAGCGTTCTACCACCGACACTGCGGCATAGGCTAGACGTACCCACTTCTTGTACCCTTATACTGGGTGCGGATCGTGACACGTTTTTAGTGGTGGCCCATGCAGGTCTAGATTTGTAGTGGTATTCGAACTAGAATATCACTACAGCCTGTAGTAGGAAGTAGGATATAGTTTTGAGGTACTCAATCACATTAGGAAAACTTCGATCCAATACTTGCCATCTAAATTCTTGTTGATTTAATGTTTTTCCTTTGAATAAATAAACTGTCCTCCTTTGATTTTTCGCTTCATTCTCAGTAATTGCTTCTTATTTTTGATCTGTTTTCAGGATGGTTATGGAGACACGATCTCATCGCTCCGGTCCGGGGGATACTATCGAGAGGTCGGCCACCTCTCGTCCTATTCAGCAGGGCCTTGAGACTGCAGCTCCTGTTGTGCCGACTCAGGTTAGCATTTCTGCTGTATTTGGAGGTGCACCTCCGCATGTATAGAGACCTTCCCCTGCCATTCATGATTTCTCTTGACAGCAGCTACCTTTCGGATCAGTTGACGCAGGGCAGTTGTTCGACTTCTTTTAGAGGATGGTAGAGGCACAGCGACAGCAGTACGCTCATTTCCAGCAGGGCATAGAGAATGCCCATCAGCTTGCCCTGACGACTGTGGAGAGAGTTATTGCGCAGCCGCAGGCAGCCCAAATGCAGCCATATCAGCCGAGGACACCAGGGATCCAGAACTTCCAGAAGATGCATCCGCGAGACTTCCGCAGCACTGAGGGGATTCTGTATGCAGATGATTGGATAGAGTACATTAAAGAGATCTTCTGGCTGGCGGAGATTCTAGCACGGCTGCAGATTGAGGTGGCAAGTAGCCAGATGCAGGACCTGGCTCGCACATGGCACCAGACGGACTCGAGGGTCGGTACAGAGGGGTAGACTTGGGCAACCTTCAAGAAGCTGTTTAAGGAGAAGTTTTTCTCTGACATAGCTCTTGGCACCCTGGAGACGCAGTTTGAGAGCTTAGTTCAGGGCAGTCAGACTGTCGAGGAGTACGCTAGGGAGTTCTGCCGTCTGGGCAGATTTGTTGAGGGACTCAGTAAGACGGCGAAGGCCCGGAGGTTCTGGAAGGGGTTAGTCAAGGAGGTCAAGTCCTTGACCAAGAGTGACCGGAGTGCCACTTTTGAGGAGATTCTGGTGGGTGCCCTAGCAGCAGAGGATGATCTTGAGCTGAGGCTCAAGAGGGGGCAAGACACTCAGGAAGCCAGTGGCAGCGAAGGGTCGGCCAAGAGACCGCATTTTCAGCAACAGCATCAACATCAGCATCAGCAGCAACAAAGACAGTTCCAGGGTCAGAGCCGTACACCTTTCCAGCAGGTGGAGCAGCAGTCGAGGGTTCAGCCGCAAGCACTCAGACAGCAGCCCGTCAGTTGTGGTTTCTACAAGAAGCCATGGCATGTGTGGAATGACTGCACCCTAGATTGATTATTTCTGTATCTTTTCTAGTTTAGCACCCTAGATTGCTTGTGTGTTTTGATACCCTATGACCGTTTTGGTTTAGCATGACTAGTATACCTAGATGAGACTTTCACTACCACCGTATGCCATGACCCTGTATGTCATCCTTTTAAATCGTATGATTGTTTAAGTTCTGAGACTTTAATTGTGGGGGGTTTGACCTAGAAGGAGTATGAACATTTTAATTTCGAGGATAAAATTTTTTTAAGGGGGGTAGGATTGTAACACCCAATTTTCCAAATGAGGGTAATTTTGAACTTTTGTAAAAGTTTATTATTTAATAATAGGATTTATGATTTATGGGAATTTTTAATTAATTTAATTCTATTTCAAATTGGTGAATTATAATTTTGATGTGTTAGCTAGTGAACTCTAGAACTGTTAACCCTAGAGACTAACCATGACCATAGGGACCTAACCATGTGATTAGAATGACTATTTACAACTTTTTAGGCTAGGGGTATTTTGGTCATTTTGTGACTTTTGAATTATTTAGGATTTTGATTAATTGGTGAATTTTAGATTATTTTAATAATATTTAAATTGATATATCATGATTTTGGTCATTTTCATATTTTAATATTTTGGGAAAATTTTATATTTTTAATATTGTTTTTATTGGATTTGTTTAGTCGGGGTTGAGTTTCGTCTCGTTCCGACTTGTATTGTGACCCGGGTAGCTTAAACTCTAGATGGGACCCAATATTAAGTTAAACATGGCTCACAAGGCCCAATATTTAAGTTAGTTAATTAAACTAATTTTTATCATGTTAGAATGGTTAAGTTAGAGACTCAAAACTAGATCATTTTGACCCCAAACTTGAACCTAGTCTAGACTTAACCATATGAGACTAGAGAGGGGCAATTAGGACATTTTCTATTAGCCCTAATGGACTCTTTATGGCAGCCACCTTTAGGGGAGAATGATTCATTTCATTCATTACAATCTTGCCTCTTTTATTTTCCTTTTGTTCTTCCCCAATTTTAGAGAGCCTTCCAATTGATTTGATCTCCAAATCAAATCATTCCTTCACCAAACCTTCCCTCAATCATAACCATTCTCCAAGGGAAGGGTGCTACGAAGGATTGGAAGAGGAGTGCAAGGGGGAGTGTCCACTTTGAGGGATCTTCGTATCGGAGCCGTGTCCTAAAGGATTTCATTGGGATTCCACTCCCAATAGGTAAAACCTATCCTCTAAATCGATTTTCTTTGCATATAAATTAGTTTTGAATTCGTAGGATCCATCCTCATGCATGTGTCCCATTTAGATTCAAATTTGATGCCATTTGGAGCTCTCTTGAGGATTTTAGATATGTGTCTTGTGTCTTACTTGATAGATCCCAAATTAGGACACCCCATGTGTATGTATGTATGATAATAGTTTAAATAGATATTTAAATTTAGTTTTAGAATGGTTAGAGAGTGGATTGATCTTAGTTAGGATGGTAAGAATGAGTTTCATTTGGATACCTATGTTTGTATCCAAGTATCTTGGCCTATATGTGTTCTTTTGTCCAAAACAACTCAAATTCGTCATAATATTCATCCACGTTTTTATTAACCAAAGCAACTTAAAAATGTCATAACTTTTAGCTTAGAACTCCGATTTATCTTCTGTTTTTTTTTTAAAAAACCGTATCGAAGTTAGCATTCCAAATATATATTTTAATAAGCCAAATTCTTTCTGTAACTTTCTGTAGAATTATTTGAGTGTCAGATGTACGAAAGACGAACGTGTTTCGGTATTTTCGCGATTTCGGGAACTTTCGGACACAAAAATGCGATCCGTTTGAAGTTTCGGAAAGCTAACACGAAGTTACAACATACTTTAATCCTAGAATTTGGTAGAGGCCCAATTGGTACAGTATTGGTTTTAAGTAGAAGAGTGACTATACGATATAGGCATTTTGTGTAACCTATGAGCCTACGTAGTATGGATATTAAATGAATGTAGAGTATGTAATGCATAATATGTTAGATGAATAAAATGATATATATGATATGTATCCTCTTTAAATTAATATATATATATGGTTGAATGCAAGCATGTAGGAATGTAATCAATGTAATATATGTAAGCAATGCATAAATGCATGAATGAAAGAATGATATATAATGTATGCATGAAAATATATAATGAATGCTAGATATGAATGCAAGATATACATGTAATGATAGATATGAATGCATAATGTATAAATAATGTAATACAATATATAATGATAGCATGTATGGTAATGTAGAATATATGATGCAAGCATGTATATGTCCACTATTTCCCTTTTTCTTACATTTTTCCTTCCCTTCCCTTTCCTTTTCAGTTTTTTCCCCCATTTTCCCTCTTCTATTTTTACATGTTGTATACAATGTATATAATGTATAGATGCATGTAAGTATGTAATATGCATGAATGACATGTATGTAATAAAAATAAGTATATGTATGCAACTTAATAATATGTGAATGGATATAATGCCTGAACTGAAATATACAAGCATATGGGATATGAATGAATGTATAAATGCATGAATGAATGTCATATATGAATGAATGAATCAATCAAAGGTATAAGTAAAATATAATGCATTGTAATGAATGTTAACATATACAATGTATAAAAGTATGTATGTAAATGTGCATGAATGTATATATCTATGTAACTATGTAAATATGCATGATGTACCATATGCCTATATATATAAATATGTATGTAATGTGGATATGCATGTATGTATGAAGGTATGTATTTTCATATATAATCTATTTTATATTATGCATTGTTGTGGTTCACATTGTCTTGTGATTTGTGTGAGTTCTAGCCTAGGTTTGGTTAGGCCTAGTAAGACTTGTTAGACTTGTTTGGGCTAGGACTTGACCTAGTTGACCTAATTTGACTAGTGTGGTTGACTAGAGTTGACCAAGTGTTGACTTTAGTCTAGTTTGACCGAGACAGCATGCAGATGCATTGTACATTTCATTTATCATCTCTCGTATACATCTTGACCTGTGTTGCTCTAAATAGGACTCTGTGGCTTCAGTTTGGACCTCTATACCTATCAACTATTCAGGTTATCAGGTGAGTACATTCTCTAATCATTTCATAACTTTTTAGAATTATATTCCTGCTTTAGATTACTTTACTTGATGCTGTCACGACATTATCACGAATTAGTACTATATGAATCTCTTCATGCGATGTTATCCCCCTCGAGAGCATCGGGTACATTGTGTCATGTGCGTTTCACTTTCATCATGTACTCCTGTGCTTTCACCATACATGTACACTCTTGTGAATCATGTACTCTCATGTTCACAGAACCCTCATGCATACTATCATGTGCACCCTTTCATGGGCCTTTATGTGATATCATGTATAATAACATAACCTGCTTAGATCCTTGTGTATTGATTGGGGAAAACGGGGGAATGCTAATAGTCATGTGAACAAATTCCATAGTAGTGTAGATCATGTGAAACTCCTTAGTGTAGATCATGTATTAATCTGTCATATTCACATGTGCTATCCTGTACTCTACATCACTAGGCAATATTAGTTCTTTATATACAGTAGCTATTTACTTACATTTCTCTTCTTTTACATCATGTACTTCCTTTCAGTTTTCTGTATCTTACTCTACTGCATGTTTATATTTTCTAACCTGCCATGATCTGTTAAGATGTATTGTGCTCGCTCCTATCTTGACTGGATCTGTTGATAAATTTTACAGATAGCCTGAAGGTTGCCTGCTAGCCTAGAGGAGACACATGTAGAGGTTGTATAGATAGTCATTTCAGTTGTCTTGAGTTGTATTCACTTTATGGATTACTGTATTTGAGCTTTGAAATGTATTTCTGGGTTTGTGTATCTTAGACACTTAGACTTCTATCTGCTGTATCTCTTTTGGATTTCATGTTTTATCTATCTTTATCATGCTCTACCTTAGATGTGATTGAGACTGTATCTGCTATGTCACCTCCATTCGGAGAGTATATACTGTACAGGTACCTTTATATTGTTAGATGTTTGACCTAGGATAGTGTTCTACCGTCGACACTGCGGCGTAGGCTGGACGTACCCACGTCTCGTGCCCTAACTCTATGGTGCAGGTCGTGACACATTTTTAGTGGTGGCCCATGCAGGTCGAGTTTGTGTAGTGATATTCGAACTAGAGTACCACTACAGCCTGCAGTAGAATTAGGATATATTTTTGAAGGTACTCAATCACAGTTAGGATTTCTTGAGAGATTCCTGGGACGACCCTTGAGAATCTTATTTTAACTTCGATTTGAAAACTCTTCTTCCCTTGATTTGATTTATCTTTACTTTCTGTTGTTAAATTTAATTTTTATGGATTATTGTTGAATTTGAGTTTGTATTTATTGATTTTGATGGATGATTGTTGAATTTTGAATCTTGATGTTAGCTGTGGCATCCGAGTTTGTATTTATATGATTTGATGGATTTTTGTTCATTTTTGAATCTTGATGTTCGTTGATAAATTGATTTTTGGGTATCCATTGTTGATTTAATTTAATTTTTATCAAGATGAAATTATATGGGCTAGGTCATCTAAGTTATGGAATCTAGTCTTCTATAGTCACATTAGCCAGCATGGTGAGGACATTAGTCTGATTTTGGATATATTTCTCGGGTGTAGGAATTTAAGGTTTTCGCAGCCAAGCTAGCGGCATCGCAAAAATGTTGAATACCACGATTCTAGAGGTATGTGCCTAAGTCGAGGACTTTGTGATTATCGTAGCCTTGCTTACTAGTATGACGAGGGTTTAGAGTACCATGATTTTGGATAGACGTATATGATTATCAGATTGTACCTTAAATATTTTTGAACATGTTTTCTCTACTTTTGTTTCAGTCGTTCAAAAAAAAAAGAATTGTTATTTGTTTGTTTTGTTTTGTTTCTCATTATTTAACTTAGGAGTAGCTTTAGCTGTTTTATAAACTTTGTGTAACTTCTTACTATGAATTCTTCTTAATATAATGAATCGATAATTTTGCTAGACCTTATCTTGGATTTGATATTTTAACTCTGGGTTTCAAAAGGGTTCCTTCTTTTAAAAAATAAGCAGAACAGATTTTATTGTTATTCCTTCTTGCTACTATCCTTGTATTAAATAATAATGATAATAATAAAACTGTCTTGATTACACCAATCACCTACTTTGCAATCTTGGTAGGAATCTAAATGTTGGTCTTAACGTAGAATTAAATTTTTATATTGGGACATGAGAATATATATGAATATATATATATAGCAGACACTTGTCTGATACGTATGCATGCTACACTTTGATTTCCAACCTATCTAAATACATATTAATATGTTGTTGATGTTTAAATTATCAAAACCCCAATATTTCTGGTTCTCTGCTTTTTCCAGCTTAAACTCGTAATTTAAATATAAATTTTATGTTATTAGTTATGTTTACATCACTGCACATGTATGTTATACATAGGATTTCAATTCAAAAAAAAATTTTAGTTGAGTTTTGTGTTTGAAATTGTCAAATCTAAGACTGTGTGCATATTAACCCTTAATACTGGATCCCAAATGTTTAGTTCAATTTGATGTTTTATTTTTTTTTAAAATGTAATATTTTGAGCTATATACATTGTGGTATGTAGGGATATAAATTTAGGTTTCATATTCTTACATGTTAGGTTGTGATAAATATTGGGTTGGTTGGTGTTCAAATTTCTCCAAATCCTAAAACTGAATACATGTTAACATTTTCACATTGATTTCCAATGTTTAGTTCAATTTCAGATTTAATATGTATTATTGAACTGTATGCATAGCTAAATGTATGGATAGTATGTTAGGGTTTCTTCTCTATCATGTTAGGATGTATTGGAAGCATTGAGTTGGTTGTGATGTTTCAAACCCCTAAAATCTAAAACTGTATTATGTTAATATTACACTGGTTTAAATGTTAGCTTTTTTTAGATTTTGTATGTAAATGCTGAACTAAAACTGGGTTTAACCTTTCAATACTAAGCTATAACCCTGTACAAGGACACACACACCCTAACTTAGTATACACTGCCATGTAAACCTAACCCTTCCTCTCTATGTTATGTTTATATATCTATATAGATATATATAGAGTTTATGCATACATGTTATAATGTATATAGATACATAACTAAATCTCTACCTCTTTATATATATATGTATATGGTTAGCCATGCATGTTATGAGTAAATAGGTTGTGTATTGTAGATTGTTTAACCAATATGCCATGAGTAGTGTAACTAGATAGCTATTGTTTCGAAACCCAAATCCTCCTATACTCTTCATGTATATTTCACATGCACACATGCCTACTATCTAACCATATGAACATGTCCACATACACCCATATACACACGAACTACATAACTTGTACATAATGCTAGCTTTTTCCTCTCTAACGCTATATATATAAATATATTGTGATTGGATTTCCATGCAATTGGCTTTCATTCTTTAACTTTTGATTTTGATTTTCTTGAATAGTACCCCTTATTAGATAAATGGTAGTTAACTTTATTTTATTTTGATAAGTACCAGTTTTCATATAGGATGGTAGACTGCCTTATAGTCTTGATGATTGTTATTTATGTATCTTTTCTAGTTTAGCACCCTAGATTGCTTGTGTGTTTTGATACCCTATGACCGTTTTGGTTTAGCATGACTAGTATACCTAGATGAGACTTTCACTACCACCGTATGCCATGACCCTGTATGTCATCCTTTTAAATCGTATGATTGTTTAGGTTCTGAGACTTTGATTGTGGGGGGTTTGACCTAGAAGGAGTATGAACATTTTAATTTTGAGGACGAAATTTTTCTAAGGGGGGTAGGATTGTAACACCCAATTTTCCAAATGAGGGTAATTTTGAACTTTTGTAAAAGTTTATTATTTAATAATAGGATTTATGATTTATAGGAATTTTTAATTAATTTAATACTATTTCAAATTGGTGAATTATAATTTTGATGTGTTAGCTAGTGAAATCTAGAACTGTTGACCCTAGAGACTAACCATGACCATGGGGACCTAACCATGTGATTAGAATGACTATTTACAACTTTTTAGGCTAGGGGTATTTTGGTCATTTTGTGACTTTTGAATTATTTAGGATTTTGATTAATTGGTGACTTTTAGATTATTTTAATAATATTTAAATTGATGTATTATGATTTTGGTCATTTTTTATATTTTAATATTTTAGGAAAATTTTATATTTTTAATATTATTTTTATTGGATTTGTTTAGTCGGGGTTAAGTTTCGTCTCGTTCCGACTTGTATTGTGACCCGGGTAGCTTAAACTCTAGATGGGACCCAATATTAAGTTAAACATGGCTCACCAACATTTAAGTTAGTTAATTAAACTAATTTTTATCTTGTTAGAATGGTTAAGTTAGAGACTCAAAACTAGATCATTTTAACCCCAAACTTGAACCTAGTCTAGACTTAACCATATGAGACTAGAGAGGGGCAATTATGACATTTTCCATTAGCCCTAATGGACTCTTTATGGCAGCCACCTTTAGGGGAGAATGATTCATTTCATTCATTACAATCTTGCCTCTTTTATTTTTCTTTTGTTCTTCCCCAATTTTAGAGAGCCTTCCAATTGATTTGATCTCCAAATCAAATCATTCCTTCACCAAACCTTCCCTCAATCATTTCCATTCTCCAAGGGAAGGGTGCTACCAAGGATTGGAAGAGGAGTGCAAGGAGGAGTGTCCACTTTGAGGAATCTTCTTATCGGAGCCGTGTCCTAAAGGATTTCATTGGGATTCCACTCCCAATAGGTAAACCCCATCCTCTAAATCGATTTTCTTTGTATATAAATTAGTTTTGAATCCGTAGGATCCATCCTCATGCATGTGTCCCATTTAGATTCAAATTTGAGACCATTTGGAGCTCTCTTGAGGATTTTAGATATGTGTCTTGTGTCTTACTTGATAGATCCCAAATTAGTACACCCCATGTGTATGTATGTATGATAATAGTTTAAATAGATATTTAAATTCAGTTTTAGAATGGTTAGAGAGTGGATTGATCTTAATTAGGATGGTTAGAATGAGTTTCATTTGGATACCTGTGTTTGTATCCAAGTATCTTGGCCTATATGTGTTCTTTTGTCCAAAACAACTCAAATTCGTCATAATATTCATCCACGTTTTTATTAACCAAAGCAACTTAGAAATGTCATAACTTTTAGCTTAGAACTCTGATTTATCTTCCATTTTTTTAGAGAACCATATCGAAGTTAGCATTCCAAATATATATTTTAATAAGCCAAATTCTTTCTGTAACTTTCTGTAGAATTATTTGAGTGTCAGCTGTACGAAAGACGAACGTGTTTCGGTATTTTCGCGATTTCGGGAGCTTTCGGACACGAAAATGTGATCCGTTTGAAGTTTCGGAAAGCTAACATGAAGTTACAACATACTTTAATCCTAGAATTTAGTAGAGGCCCAATTGGTACAGTATTGATTTTAAGTAGAAGAGTGACTATACGATATAGGCATTTTGTGTAACCTATGAGCCTACGTAGTATGGATATTAAATGAATGTAGAGTATGTAATACATAATATGTTAGATGAATGAAATGATATATATATGATATGTATCCTCTTTAAATTAATATATATATATATATATATGATTGAATGCAAGCATGTAGGAATGCAATCAATGTAATATATGTAAGCAATGCATAAATGCATGAATGAAAGAATGATATATAATGTATGCATGAAAGTATATAATGAATGCTAGATATGAATGCAGGATATACATGTAATGATAGATATGAATACATAATGTATAAATAATGTAATGCAATATATAATGATAGCATGTATGGTAATGTAGAATATATGATGCAAGCATGTATATGTCCACTGTTTCCCTTTTTCTTACATTTTTCCTTCCCTTCCCTTTTCTTTTCAGTTTTTCCCCCATTTTCCCTCTTCTATTTTTACATGTTGTATACAATGTATATAATGTATAGATGCATGTAAGTATGTAATATGCATGAATGACATGTATATAATAAAAATAAGTATATGTATGCAACTTAATGATATGTGAATGGATATAATGCCTGAACTGAAATATGCATGCATATGGGATATGAATGAATGTATAAATGCATGAATGAATATCATATATGAATGAATCGATCAATCAAAGGTATAAGTAAAATATAATGCATTGTAATGAATGTTAACATATATAATGTATAAAAGTATGTATGTAAATGTGCATGAATGTATATATCTATGTAACTATGTAAATATGTATGATGTAACATATGCCTATATATATAAATATGTATGTAATATGGATATGCATGTATGTATGAAGGTATGTATTTTTATATATTATCTATTTTATATTATGCATTGTTGTGGTTTACATTGTCTTGTAATTTGTGTGAGTTCTAGCCTAGGCTTGGTTAGGCCTAGTAAGACTTGTTAGACTTATTTGGGCTAGGACTTGACCTAATTGACCTAATTTGACTAGTGTGGTTGACTAGAGTTGACCAAGTGCTGACTTTAGTCTAGTTTGACCTAGACAGCATGCAGATGCATTATACATTTCATTTATCATCTCTCGTATACATCTTGACCTATGTTGCTCTAAATAGGACTCTGTGGCTTCAGTTTAGACCTCTATACCTATCAGCTGTTCAGGTTATAAGGCGAGTACATTCTCTGATCATTTCATAACTTGTTAGAATTATATTCCTGCTTTAGATTACTTTACTTGATGCTGTCACGACATTATCACGGATTAGTACTATATGGATCTCTTCATACGATGTTATCTCCCTCGGGAGCATCGGGTACATTGTGTCATGTGCGTTTCACTTTCATCATGTACTCCTGTGCTTTCACCATACATGTACACTCTTGTGAATCATGTACTCTCATGTTCACAGAGCCCTTATGCATACTATCATGTGCACCCTTTCATAGGCCTTTATGTGATATCATGTATAATAACATAACCTGCTTAGATCCTTGTGTATTGATTGGGGAAAACGGGGGAGTGCTAATAGTCATGTGAACAAATTCCATAGTAGTGTAGATCATGTGAAACTCCTTAGTGTAGATCATGTACTAATCTGTCATGTTCACATGTGCTATCCTGTACTCTACATCACTAGGCAATATTAGTTCTCTATATACAGTAGCTATTTACTTACAGTTCTCTCCTTTTACATCATGTACTTCCTTTCAGTTTCCTGTATCTTACTCTACTGCATGTTTATATTTTCTAACCTGCCATGATCTGTTGAGATGTATTGTGCTCGCTCCTGTCCTGACTGAACCTGTTGATAAATTTTACAGATAGTCTGGAGGTTGCATGCTAGCCTAGAGGAGACACATGTAGAGGTTGTATAGATAGTCATTTCAGTTGTCTTGAGTTGTATTCACTTTATGGATTACTGAGCTTTGAAATGTATTTCTGGGTTTGTGTATCTTAGACACTTAGACTTCTATCTGCTGTATCTCTTTTGGATTTCATGTTTTATCTATCTTTATCATGCTCTACCTTAGATGTGATTGAGACTGTATCTGCTATGTCACCTCCATTCGGAGAGTATATACTGTACAGGTACCTTTATATTGTTAGATGTTTGACCTAGGACAGCGTTCTACCGCCGACACTGCGGCGTAGGCTGGACGTACCCACGTCTCGTGCCCTAACTCTAGGGTGCGGGTCATGACAAAAGTGGGTACGTCTACTGAGAGGTTAGCAGAGATGTATATGCGGCAGATTGTCAGGATTTATGGAGTTCCGGTGAGCATTGTCTCGGATCGGGATAGTCGCTTTACTTCCCATTTCTGGCGGATTCTGCAGTCTAGTTTGGGCACTCAGCTCAAGTTTAGTACTGTATACCACCCTCAGATGGTCGGACAGTCAGAGTGGACTATTCAGACACTCGAGGACATGCTACGGACTTGTGTTTTGGATTTTGGAGGATCCTAGGAGGATCACCTGTACTTAGTAGAGTTTGCATACAATAATAGTTTTTAGGCCAACATTGAGATGTTACCATTCGAGGCACTGTACAGGCGCAGATGTCGTACACCCTTGTCTTGGGATGATGTTGGAGAGCGAGCTTTATTGGGACCTGAGATGGTTGTAGTTGTAGCCGAGAAGGTGAAGCTCATCAGAGACCGGATTCGCGTGGTGCAGGACAGACATCGGTACTGGGCCGATAGCCACCGCAGACCTTTGGAGTTTGAGGTACAGATTAGAGGTAGGATTAGAATTTGGAGTTGTTTTGTTGTGATTTTGTTCAATCATGTTTGAATATATTAGTAATTGGAGATTTGGTTTTTTTGAGGATATCTCTGACGCATGGTACGATACATTTTGGTGGAGGTGGGAAGCTTAGCCCGCGCTTCATCGGACCTTTCATGATCAGCGGGAGAGTCGGTGACGTGGCTTACAGGCTAGACTTGCTACCTGCACTAGTGGGAGTCCATAACGTATTCCATGTGTCGCAGCTGAGACGGCATGTGACAGATCCTAGCCATGTACTCGATTACTCAGAGATTGAGGTGGGACTTACTCTTAGCTATCCAGAGCAGCCTGTGGAGATTCTGGATCGACGAGAGAAGGTTCTGAGAAACCAGGTGATACCCTTGGTTTGCGTCGCATGGAGGCATCATTCTCCAGGAGAGTCTACCTGGGAGCGAGAGGATGAGATGCGCGAGTGATACCCATATCTTTTTGGACCTTGAGGTATGATTGTCTATCCTTCTCATCAGTTCAGTTTCGCCTTTTTCAATTTCGAGAACGAAATTCTTTTAAGGAGGGTAGATTTGTCACCACATTTTAGTCTTAAGGGTATTTTGGTCATTTTAATTTTTGTGAATTATTTTATTAATTATTGTATTGGTGTTGTGATTTTTGACTTTTGCTAGTTGTGACTTTGGAGACTAGCCTAGAGTTTGACTTTGACTTTAGTGACTTAGTTAGCATGGTGTGGGACCCTAATGTGACTTAAGTTAGACTTGGTTGACTTGGGTGTGACTAGGGTTCATGAGAGGATTGGGAGAAATAGGTATTTTGGACTTATAGCTAAGGGGTTGTTCTAGCTAGTTTATGAACTTAGGCTCAAGCCCATTTACATGAAACCCTAACCCTAGACCCCTATATGGCCGGCCACCACAGCCCTTTCCTAACCTAATTTTAGCCTATTTAATGTCTGTTCACACACACTTGCCTCTTTTAGAAACTTCTTTTTAGGAAACCCTAATTTATTTCCTCTTTTATCATTTCTCCACCAAATTGATCCCAACCTTCTTCATTGGGATCCAAATCTGGAGTAGAAGGAGAAGGAGGCTAGCTTGCAAGGAGGAGAGCTCATTGAGACATAGCTCGAGGAAGAAGACTTTGCTATTTGGGGCTTTTCCTTGGAGATTGGATCCTTATAGGTAATTCCTACAAATTTCCCTAAAACCTTGATTTTATTCCATAGATGCATCCATCTAGGTGTCCCCTAGTTGTAGGAGAAGTTTGGGGGAAATTTGTGTCAATTTGGTGTCCGTATCTGACACGTATCGTAGCTTGTATGTAGGTGTTTGATGAAATGCCCAAGAGATATTTTATTTTTGTTTTTCCAAAACTATTTAAATAAATTTGTAGATCTATGTGTATACTTTAATTTTCATAAAGGAATTTATGTGTTTTCGTGTCTGTGTCGTGTCTACGAGCAACAGCACACGCTCGTGCGCGAGGCATACCCGTGCCCTCCTGCTCGGGTTCTCTGTGGGACACGATACAACAATTGGGGACACGAAACTTGGTATATGGCTAGGGCTAATGACTGACATGACACCCCTAAAGTGTCAGGTCATGATGTGTCCTATTGGACACAATAATCCCCTTGCACTAGATTTACACACACGCACACACGCGTACAGACACATTCTGATATGTGTTCATATCTTGGACACGAGAACACTTGGACACCATTCAGGGTATCAGACACTTAGATCTATGTGTCACCTATCTGTAGACGTGAGCACGTGACACGAAGTATCGTGTGTCGTATCCACGATGACACGAACCCACTACACGATGATGCTGGTACACAGTGTGTACTGTGTGTGTTTAAATTGATTTGACACGTTCGTGTCCACTTGGTGGGACACGAACACCCAACCCAGACACGTATGCACATGTGTGACATCTGTGCACACACTGATTTAATGTTTAAGTGAATTTCATCTGAATTTGGGTTTATTGATTTTGGAATTGATATAAAATTGGGTAAAAATCTGAAAACTGAGTTTTAAGACTCGATTTTGATTTTCAATGTTAATGTTAGATGTTAACATGACTGATAGATGATGATTCATGATTAGGTTGTATGTGTGAGTTTCATTTTGCTATTTGGGTTGATTTCGAAGGCCTGATACTCACTGAAACTTGGAAACTGGATGGGGATATAGCATGGGGTTTACCTATTCATATGTGTGTTGTTGAATGAGATAACATAATAACATGTCCTGTCACCCTACCACTGCTGCACACACGAAACCTGAGAACCCATGTCACTCCCATCTATATTTACACACACACACATATATATCACTCCTAGACTAAACCCTGTGAATACACACATATATTACATTGTTAAACAAAACCTGAGAACACATATTACACTGTTGACTAAAACCTGAAATCTGAATACACACACACAGTTCACATACACACACTCATTCTCATTTTTGCCTGAAAACCTGTCACACACACTAGACACCATCTCACACTCTATCTCTCTAATATATATGTAATATATGTGTTAATATAATGTATGTATGCAGATAGGTTGGTATGTGTATACATGTTAGCCTAGTATCCTAGTGCATATTAGCCTATAAATGGTAGCCTATATATAAATTCCTATGTGTATGCCTATATACATTGAGTATATATGTGCCTATATATGTAATATATGTGGATGACTTATGTAGCTTTCAAATTATGTGTGAGTGCTAGCCTAGACTTGGTTAGGCTTAGTGAGACTTGATTGGACTAGGATTGACCTACTTGACCTAGTTGACTAGTGTAGTTGACCAGAGTTGACCAAAAGTTGACTTTGGCCTAGATGACCTAGAAATCATATAGAATGCATTGTAATCTTCAGTATTACCATTCTGGACATGTTGTGACCTGTGTTGCTCTGTTTAGGACTCATCTAATTTGTCTGGACATATATATTCATCGGATACTTAGGATACCAGGCGAGTACATTCTCTGACCGTTTCATACTTGATAGGATTTATATTTATGCTCTAGATTAATTTACTTGATGTTGTCACATTGTTAACACGGATTGGTACTATATGGATCCCTTCATGAGATGTTATCCCTCTTGGGAGAATCGGATTACAGTATGTCATGTGCGTTTCACTTTCATCATGTACTCCGGTGCTTTCACCATTCATGTGTACTCTTGTGATTCATGTACTCTCATGTTCACAGAGCCCCCATGTATACATTCATGTGTACCCATTTATGGGCCTTCTGTGATATCATGTGCAATAACATAACTTGTCTGGATCCTTGTGTATTGATTGGGGTACGGGGGAGTATAAATGGTCATGTAAACAATTCCAAAGTAGTGTAATCATGTGCAAACTCTTTAGTATACTCATGTGTAAATTCAAGACGTTCACATGTCTATCTTGTACTCTAGATCACTAGCCACTATTAGCTTTTTATTTATAGTAGATATTTTTTTACAATCATCTCTTTTACTTTATATATTCTTCAGCATTTCATGTATCTTACTCTATAGCATATTTATAAATCATGTCATATTATGAATTGTGTGAGATGTATTGTGCTCGTTCCTGTCCTGACTGGACCTGTTGAAATATTACAAATGATATTGAAGAGTTCTGTCCTACATACTATGGAGCAGGCCTAGATGACACCTGTGAGCTGGACTCCTAGGAGGACCCAGCCCTTGCAGAGGACATTACCCCAGTAGTCTAGGCTAGTTAGCTAGACTAGTTATCTTACTTATTGTCTTGTCTTATTTTGGATATACTTTGTACTTATTTGAAGATTTTGTTATTCTGGATGTTATGGAGATGCTAACTTAGACTCTTAGACTTCTTCTCTTATTGTATTTTATTTGGCGACTTTCATATCTATCTATCTTATCGTACTTTCTACCTTAGTTGTGATTGAGTTGTATATTTCTATATTGTCCTTCATTCGGAGTGTATACATTGCACAGGTACCTTATAATTGTTAGATGTATATGACCTAGGACAGCGTTCTACCGTCGACACTACGGTGTAGGCTGGACGTACCCACTTCTCGTACCCCTACACTGGGTGTGGGTCGTGACAACGGTATTCTAGACGAGGTCCTGGAGTCTAACACAGTCTTAGAAGAGGCTGTTTGGCAGATGTTCTTTGATGGTGCTTCGAGAACATGCCCCAAAGGCAAAATTATTGCAAGGGTAGGGGTGGTCCTAATCACTCCCGAAGGCCTAGTCATTCATCGTGCATACTCCCTTATGGAGTCATGCACCAATAATGTCGCAGAATACAATGCCCTAATTATTGGACTCCAGTTTGCTAAACAGTTGGGTGTCGACTACCTAGAGGCCTATGGTGACTCAAAGCTGATAGTAAATTAAGGAGGATAATACGAGATCCGACATGAGGATCTGGTCCTGTAACACCCAGTTTTCCAGGTGAGGGTATTTTTGAAATTTTGTATTTATAATTATTATTTAAGGATGTTTATTTCATATTATAATTTTTAGTGATTTTTAATGATTTTTATTGGAATTGATTTTGGGCCTATAGTTGACTTTGACTAGTGTTGACTAGAAGACTAACCTAGTGACTAACCCAGGTTAAGACCCCTTGGTTAGGTTAAGTAAACTTGGTTTGACCTAATTTAGTGAAGTTTAAGTCATTGGAACTTGTTTGGAGAGATTTGGAGTTGATTTGGCCAATATGGCTTATGACTTCATAAGTCATGATTAATGACTTAGGACTTGGCCCATGGCCCATAACTAGAAGCCCTAACCCTAACTAAACCCTAAATGACCAGCCACATAGGGATCCCCACCCTATTTAAACACTTATTCATTAGGGTTGCCTCTTTTTTATCATTCTAACACTTGGAGAAAAGAGAGGTATTCTTCCCCCTTCCAAAAATTTCCATTTATTCATTTAATCTCCTTTTTCATCCTAGTTTCTTGCATTAGGTTCTGATTTCTGTATATTTTATTATTTTGGAGGTTAATCTCAGCTTTGGGCTCATTTGGAGCATTTGGCCATCAAGAGGAACACCCCCCATTTGGAGCTTTTCCATACAATTTGCATCTATAGGTAAAACTCCTCAAATTGATTTAAATTATTGTTTTCTTTGCATTTAGGGCTAGATCTAGGAGTTCCCTAGTTGTCCCTGGAATTTGGGCACAATTCGTGTCGGTTTCGTGTCCGTATCGGACACGTATCCATTTGATAGGCTAGGTGTTCGATAGAATGCCCCTTAGGAATTTATTTTCGATTTTTAAAAATATAATTAAATGGATTGATAGATCTTGGTATGTACATTAATTTTTGTGAAGAGTGTTAGGTATTTTGGTGTCTTGTTGTGTCGGATTTTCGTGTTGGACACGCTGTGCACACATGTACACTGTGTCCTGCTACTCGGGCTGAATATCTCCCGACACAGGACACGTGGACACACCAATTTTGGTGAGCATGATGGGGCAATGTCTGCCACCATCCTCCCAAAATTTGGGGTCATATGGTGCAGTGTGCGAGGAGTTCTCCTCCTCGCACTGGCCGCACTGGCCGCGCGCGTGCGCTGTGTACGCGTGGGTATTGGCCACTGACACGGCTCTAAAGCCGACACGACACGAGTCTAGGACACAGTGCAGGGCCATGGACACGTAGCCCTATATGTGGTGAACACGTGGGCATGACCACGACTTGTGTCGTGCAACGTGTCGTGCCCTAGCTCACTCTGCACCTCAGCACGAGGATTCTTCTGAGCTGAGTCATTTCTGTGTTGATTTCTGTTTGGACACGTTCGTGTCCAGTTTCCTGGACACGAACACATCCCCCACGACCTGTGTAATGTTTACCTACCCACTGCACACCTTGCTTGTTGATTTATTGGTTTTCTTTCGAATTTAAGGGTCGTTTGCACTATTCACTGATACCATGTAGGTATTTCGAAAACTGAACTTTCTTTCCTTTTTAAACTGAATGATTAGTGTTTAATTGAAATGTTTAATCCCCTAACATGTGTATTAGTTCCTATTAAGTGGTTTTTGCAAGATAGATTAGGTTTCTACTTGAAGAATCGAAAATTGAACATTGAAATGGGAAGTAGACTGCAGGTTTCAGTTCTTCTCCACTGTTGAACAAACCTGAGCCTTCATTCTTTGTTTTACTGTGATGATGGATGTTTTAACTTACCACACTGATTTCTACATAGGTACTAGTTACTGCTAAGTGAGTTTTGCATTTCACATTACACTAATTTGTGTGGACACTTACATGTATACACACAATAGATGCACACTCACTGAATTCTAAAATTGCATGAGACTTAACCTCATTTCCTGAGAATTGAAACAAGATGATTTCTTCCTATATGTACTGCCAGTTATTCTCAGTTTTGTTGGTGTATCACTGTCAATAACCATGTCCAATTCAGTTCACTAAAATGAGGATTGGATTTTGAATATGGGAATGGGTAGAGGGGCTGACTGATATATGTTTTCAGCCTATTAAATTTCTGATTTAGTTTCCTTTCTAAGACTAATTGTTATTGATGTTGAATTGCCAAATTAATCTGAAGGTTAGTGTTTAATCGACATGTTTAATCCATTGATATGTTTGAACCTTTCTTTCTCTTTTTTTCTGAATAGTTTGTTTTCATAATTTTGCATTTGCAACTAATGCTACAAAGCAAGATATAATTTTCTAGTAAAGGCCTTCCAATATTTCTGAACACTTTCTGTTTTGTGAACACTCGTAACATGGTAATGAATTATTACAAGCTCACCATGTTAGAACTTAGCATCAGAATGACTCTTTCTAACCTGTGAATGATTCCTATAGACACTGTGGTTGCACTGTTAGCCCTTGACATGTGTATCAGTTATAGCATATATCCCATTGAACATTATCCTACACTGTCTATATAGCCTATCACTCATATGCTTTAGCTATAATCAGTATGCACTGCTATTAGATGTGGCCGTGGCTTGGCTTGTACAGGCATAGACTTTGACTGTGGTTAGTTGGGTTTGATATTGGGGAAATCGATTTCATGATTAGAGAATTCCTGAGTTTTCCAATGAATGAATTCCTGATTACCTATTTCTGAAAATCTGAGACTTAATACCTGAGATAACAGTAAACAGGAAACCTGAGATTTGCCAACTAGTTTGGACACTCATTAGACACAACTGTTACTGACACCCCCCATTTGTTTCACTGTCACAGAAAATACAAATGCTCACACCCTCACTGTTCCATGATACACACACACACTCTAATTTACATTGACACTTTCATGTCTCATACACACACACCCACATGTTACATGTACACCTAGACTCACACACACAATCACCTTCCCTGTTTTGTATGTATATAAGCATTCCCTATGTATCCCTATATATAAGTACATAGATATGCCTCTATGTACTAATATATATATATATATATATATACATGTAAATGCCTTTGTACCTAAACATGAATACTTGTATACAATATATGATGTGAGTAGATGATATGAGTACTATGTGAATGAAAATGTGTAGGTGCATATTAGCCTATGTTCACCTATATACATTTTATTTGCATATTGCCTTGTATGTTAGGCAATAGCCTATGTGAGCCTACATGTATGCATCTATGTAAACTAGTATGTAGGTACCTATGTATGCATGTATCTATGCATGTATGTAAATATATATATTGTATATATATAATGTGTGATGCCTTGTGGCTTGTGATGTTGCTTGGTTGTATACTAGTTTAGGCTTGGTTAGGCCTAGTGAGACTTGACTAGACTAGTATTGACCTAGTATTGACCTAGACAGTTGACCAGGTTGACTTAGAGTTGACTTTGACCTAGATTGGCCTAGAAATCATGTAGATTGCATCGTAGATTTTATTTACCTGGTTTTAAACATGTTATAACCTGTACTGCTCTATTTAGGACATTGTGACTCCGGTGCAGACATCTGATATTTTACTACTCTCCTCAGAGTAGCAGGCGAGTACATTCTCTGATAGTTCTCTCATTTACTTGTCAATTACTGTACTTCAGTTCTAGATAGTTTTATGTGATTCTTACAACACGTATGGATATTCTAGATTCATGTATGCGACACACATACCATCTGTCTGGCCTATATTTCTGGAACCACTACTGGCATCACCTTCTGGAATCACTACTGGAATCACCTACTGGAATCACCCTGGAATCTTTTGCTGGTATCATTATGTTTGGCTGGACTCATCCCGATTTCTCGTATCATTTTCTGGATTTACTTGTACTTGTTGGGCGGGGAAATATTAGAATAGGCATGTGAACATACCCAAATACTGGAACCACTCCCTTGGAATTATACTGGAATGATAGCCTTCTCACACCCGGCCAGGTGTGTGATGTGCCGTATTACCTACAGCCGTTCACATGTCAATTCTGATATTTTAAAACACACTGTTAGAGTATAGGCTGGACTCACCCTGGAACCTTTGATCACTATAACTGGAATCGTTCCTTACTGGATTCATCTTGTATGAGATTCATCCTGTACTGGACTTACATTGGAGTTACACTGGTTTACATTTTCTGTCTGAACTGTATATCATATTACCCTGGTTCAGCTAGTTCTGTTTTTACAGTCTTCATTGCTATGATTCTTCTCTTGTTTAGTTATTTACTTTCCTTGTACTTTATCTGTCTTTCTTACCATCACCTGAATATATAAACTGTCATTTTCATCAATACAACTGTCTATAACTGCTTTATAGTTCTCTGTCATTTACTTGGGTTTTCTAGATGAGATGTGCTCGTTCCTGTCCTGACTGGACCTGTTGAAATTTTACAGATGATTGTCCTGAGGATGCATGCCCTACATATTATGGACCCGGAGACGGGATGACTACCTTTGGCCCCGACTCTCAGGAGTGATCGGGATTTAGTTTAGTAGACTAGCATTTGTTTCCATGTTGAACTTGTTATAGAAGTTTTGAGACTTGTGTAGTTCTTGAGATTTGTTGAGAGTTGTTATTATTTTTAGTAGTTGTTCTTCTATCCTTAGTTTAATTCTTCAGTGATTATCTTATCGTGCTTAGACTGTGATTGAGTTCAATATCGTATACTTGTCCTCCGTTCGGAGTTGATCATGATGAGTACTTTATATATTGCGTGAGTTGCTGGTTAGATAGTAACCTACGACAGCGCTCTACCGCCGACACTGCGGCGTAGGCTGGGCGTCGTTACGTACTTGTACCCTCACAGTGGGTGCGGGTCGTGACAGGTCCCTTATCATCAGGCGACAATTGACACCATCTTAACCTTTACGGGGTTCTTTATAGAACATGTGCCTCGATTGTAGAATTAGAAGCCGAAGCTCTAACTAGTCTCGTCGCTTCTTTAGCAGCCCTTATCGGGACCCATTATTCCGTCACTATGATGGGTCAAGAATTTATTTGCCCCAAAAATAACCTATGCATGTATCTAAGGTACTATGTGCAGATAGACACTAATAATAACTAATAATATTAGAGTGGCGATTTCGGTTCATAAACTATACGGTCTATGGAATCCTACTCGAGGACTCGAAGGAAGCTGCTTCCATTAGGAGACGCTCGCTCCAGTTCTACTATGACACAATAACTAAAATACTGTATCGTCGTTCTTAAGACGGACTCCTCCTCCGATGCTTATCGGATGTCGAAGCAAAAGAAGCACTCCGGGAGGTGCACGATGGCACTTGCGGAGCTCACCAACCTGGTCCTAAGTTGCAGGACCAACTATGGAGTATGGGCTACTATTGGCCCACCATGATGGCAGATGCTGTTGATTACGCTAAGAAATATCGAGTATGTCAACAGTATGCTGACTTAATCCATCAACCGTCCGAATTCCTATACCCCACGACGGTAGCTTAGCCATTCGAAGCATGGGGAATGGATATCGTTGGGTCGATTAGCCCTCAATCCTCCAAAGGTCATCGGTTCATCCTTGCCACTACAGACTACTTCTCTAAGTGGGTGGAGGTGATACCATTAGTGGAGGTAAAAACCTCGAACATGATCAGCTTTGTTAAGCACCATGTTATCTACCACTTCAGAATGCCTCGAAGAATTATTCCCGACAATGGCCCCCAGTTTGTAAGCCATGCCTTCCATCGGTTTTGTGATAAAAACCGAATAAAAAATTTAGCGTCGACAACCTACAATCCGACGGTAAATGGGTTAACATAAGCATTTAACAAAACAATCGTTAAGCTACTCAAGAAAATCGTGTCATCCAATAAACACGACTGGAATGAAAAGTTAGGCGAGTGTCTACGGGCTTATTGCACAACCGTTCGAAAACCCACTAGCAATACGTGTCACGACTCGCTCCCGAATAATCGGATACGAGTTGGACTCGCCAGCCTACGTTGTGGACACAACGAAGTAAGCTATACTAAGTATCTAAGAACTTCACCAGATAAAACAAAATCTCAATCACAATATCTATTACGTTCCCAGAGTTTAATACAATACAAGGATACAAAGTCCAAAAAGTAATGTCAATAATACAAAATGTAACTAATCTAGATATCATTAGCAACTCCTAGGTCCTGAGTCATAGTGCAATCTTACTTAACTAAGTTCTTGGGCTCCTGTCCGTAGTTAAGTTCACCTGCAACATATCCGATCAGGAGCGGAGCAAAGTACATTCTACAATAATGAAACAAGTATACCATAATGATCAATGAAAAGGAACAATAATATAGGACGAACATGAACTGTAAATGCATAATCTACCAAACTAAATATGAAACATGTATCAAAAGATCCTAACATGTGATTTGATTTAAAATATCTACTATAATATGTGACCGGCTGGGGTAAGCACATGAAGCATAAGTAATGGTACAGCTTAGAATCCTACGTGTACGATTTGAGACCTAAGCTATTCACTTGAATCCTAGGTTGGGCTTTGGTCACGTATTTATAGTATTTCCTCTCCCCAAGTACCAGTAAAGAATATGAACCAGAGTACAAGACCATATCGTGTAACAATGTGACCAATATGAAAAGAACCTTACATGAAGTAAATGAGTCAAAACCATAGAAGTACTTGCCTTTGTCCTTGCAATCAAATCTGTCTCAATGTTCACCTAGAATAGGGCAAAAATAGGTTAAATTCTAAAGAAGGGTAGTTATCTATGTACTTGCTAATCCAACTTACTAAATAATTATAGAATATTACTTAACTATAATATAGCTTAATATACTAAATATACATATAGATACTAGCAAGATAATGAGACTCCATAGTAAAATATGTATAAATGCTAACATAATTTATAGCAAATATTAGCTTAGCAAATTATAGTGACTACTAATAACATTTCCATCAATTATTTACATAATTTAACCATATCAATTAACTATTAGTTAAAATATTTATTAATAGATATGATAAAATATTTACAATAAAATATAGCTAAGATCTAATCATCTAATCTATTATTAGGAAAACATGGTTAGATTCCATAAAAATTTAGTTTAAAAAAATATTAATATATATTAGCAATAGCTAAATATTGACTATCTAAATATACCTAGATTAAGTTTGTAAACATCTCGTAAAATCTTGATACACATAATTTATTACTAAATTGTTAACTAGATAAATAATAACATTAATAACAACAATATACACTCCCTAGCCCACAAGTATTGACAAAACATGTTACTGGGCCGTCCAGCCCAAACTAAACCAAAAGAATCACAAAAGTGTTGATACTAGCTAACCCAGCCCAGCATCTAAGATCCAATCTAATCAATACAATCTGGCTTGAGCCCAACCCAGCAGTTTTAGATTTAAAACAAACCGAATTGAAATTAAACTAATTCTAACCATCTCTGGGATTTAATCCCAAGATCTAAGCAGAATGTTAAACCTTCATTCAAATAAAAAGGAGAGAGACAACAATCTCGCTTCTCGAAGAAGAGAGAAAATGGAGACAGCTTCCCACAAAAAAGGGGGAGGAGAGTGAAGCTCACCTTGAGATCAACGTTACTCGGTGAGTGATGGGCTGACTGACAATGGACGGCCACTCCACCTGGCCGGACGGCTCGCAGAGGTACCGCAAAAGCAATACGGTCGAGCAGATCGTCGACGATGACGGTGACGACCTCATCAAGGTGTTAGTGCCGAGGCACAATTTTCGATGGAAAATTCTGAAACTGAAACAATTGTACACACAACGTTTCAAATGCAGCACCTTAAAGAAGATGTGCAACAGAGATCCTGGAGGATTCTGAATTACGAGGATCTAAAAAGATTCTACGTAATACACAAAAAATCTAAAGAGACTTTGTGCAAGCAACTATCGGCAGTAGAGCTTCTAAAAAGAAGTTACTGTAAAAGGCAATAGCAGCAATGACAGGCGAGAATGAGATGCTGGGGTGAATGAACCACTGTTGCTCAAAGTTTTATTCGCCCCACACGAGCACGAACAGCTTCCAGGAACCAGCAAGTTCACGAAGAACTTTTGGAACGCTCGTAAGTCAATATTTGAGACTTGAACGGGCTTCCTGGACTTAACAGACTCCATCAACTCTCTTCTTGGTGCATCTTTCAAAGGAGGCCAAGGGGCTCTATTTATAGAGTGGAGTTGAGACTTCACCTCTTCTCCTATCCGATGTGGGACTAAAATACCAATACTCAAAAATAGAGTTTGATATTTTAGATCATCCTACAATCAGCATAGAAGTGTGCCAGTCCACGCCTACCCCCCGAACACTCCCGTGCATGCACGAGACATCCTGGAGTCCGTGTTCGAGTCCGAGTCCGCACAACAAAAATTAACTTGCATCCTTGTTGGATTTAATCCCTTTTTCTTTTAGGAAAATACTTCCACATGGCACAATCTTGTGCCCCACTACACCTCATGTGCACACCTCAACACAAGCAATACATTATACTGAGATACTCACCATTTGGTGTAGCCGATGTGGGACTATCTTTTCTAGTCCAAAGGCAAAAACACCAACAATCCCCCATATATCTCAATATATGGGTTGAGTGTTCCCCACAGTTACTGCCCATCATGCATTAGGAGAGATGTCGCTACGACTTGAATCTTCCCGTATAGGTTAAATAACAGCATGATACAAGAATGGACTAAGCCTTGAATTCTGCACCATAACTGCAATTCTTCCTACTCACATAATGACATCAACTGTGCTTCTGGCTGCACATTGAAGGCCTTGTGCCAGCCTGGTTTCAGTGTATAATTTTTGGGCATCTACAAGTTTACCCTCAAGAGACGGCCTGATATCTCTGTCCATACACTATAGGTGAGTTCTTTATAAAGAGTCATGGCATGAAGCATTGCGCTTCTTTATGATGCTACGCCGCTATGACATGGCTTAAAGCCGAGGATTTACCCCACCTGGGTACCTCATCGTAGTGTCATACTACTGTAGCATGAGGTCACAGGCCTCTTTGTAGTGCCAAACTACCCAGCATGAAGCCTTGCGCTTTCGTGCGGTGTTACGCCGCTTTGACATGGCTCGCAAAGCCGAGACTTTACCCTACCTGGTACCTCTTCGTGGTGTCATGCCACTGTAACATGAGGACATCGTCCTCTTTGTAGTGCTGTCTACTTCTCTTTATTACGATTATCATACAGCATTAGGCTACCTGCCTATTTCCGGTGCTACTCTGCTGTGACTTGGCTTGCAAAGCCGAGGCATTACCCCTACCTGGGAACCTCATGGTGGAGTCACCCCACTGTAGCATGGAGTTACACTCCTTGTAGTGCTGCGCTACCGTGCTTCCTGTAAAGCACTCCAGGCATTCACTCTGCCTGAGAACTCATTAAGGCATTTAAGCCAACCTTCCCACAGAAACCGTTTTCCGCAGAAAACAATAGTAGACAACAGTGGTTATAGGTCCGTAACCTCTCCATGTCCAATAGAACATGTACCCACCGTTCCTGATATTCTTCCAATTAGTGGTCCTCCCTTGAACCAAAAGCTAGATGCCTAGTAGATAAATCTTTGAACTAATAGCATAAAACTTTATGGTAGGAATACAATAATACAATATCAGAATGCCTTCAAGCCTATTTTACAAGTTGTGTCATCGACCAGCTGGCGCTTGAGGCCCTTGGTGAACGGATCTGCCAAGTTCTCCTGACTCCGAACATCAATCACTGCAATAACACCTCTCTTGGTAAGATCGTGTACTGCTCTTTGCTTCAACCACACCGTTCTCCTCTTCCCGTTGAAGAGTTCATTTGATGCCACTGCTGCTGCCGCCTGGTTGTCACAGTATATCGGTATTGCCGGTATCTGAGCCCCAACCACCGGAAGATCATACATGAGCTCCCGAAGCCACTCTGCTTCATCTGCAGCAGCATCCAATGCAAAGAATTCAGATTCCATGGAGGAGCGAGATTACATAGTCTGCTTCTTTGACTTCCACAATATAGCAGCTCCGCCCATGGCGAATACGAATCCACCTGTGGAATACTCGCTCTCCATATCTGAACACCAACTAGCATCACTGAAGCCTTCCACTACTGACGGATCTCCACTGTAGAAAAGTGCATATGTCTGAGTTTTCTTGAGATATCTCATAACACGCTTCACAGCTTTCCAGTGCTCAACGCCTGGATTGCTAGTGAACCGACTCAGCATTCCCACTGTAAAAGCTATGTCAGGCCTTGTGGCAGTAGTAGCGTACATCAAGCTTCCGATGACGCTAGCGTACTCCAACTGCCTGACGCTTTCCTTCGAATTTGGCTCCAGCTTCTGATCACTCCGGTACGGTGTATCAATAAAAGGAAGATCTTGATACCCGTAGCGAGTGAGCATCTTCTCAATATAATGAGATTGTGAAAGCGCTATTCCAGTGCCTGTCCGGATGATCTTGAGCCCCAAGATTACGTCGGCATCCCCCAAGTCCTTCATACTGAACTTGGTCGAGAGGAATTTTTTTGTCTCTGTGATGCAGCTTAAATCCGTACCTAGGATTAGCATGTCGTCCACGTAAAGACATACGATTACTCCTCTTCCGTCAGCAAACTTCGTATAGACACACTTGTCTGTTTCACTGACCTGTAGCCATTTGACCTTATCACCTTGTCAAACTTTTCATGCCACATTTTGGGAGCTTGTTTCAAACCATACAGAGACTTCATCAACTTGTAGACTTTGTCTTCCAAACCTCTGACGACAAAACCTTCTGGTTGTTGCATGTAGATCTCTTCGGTCAGCTCGCCATTAAGGAATGCCGTTTTTACATCCATCTGATGTATCACCAGCTTGTGTATTGCTGCTAGAGCAATTAACAATCTGATGGTTGTCATCCGAGCTACTGGAGCATAAGTGTCAAAGTAGTCGATCCCCTGCTTCTGAGCAAACCCCTTGGCCACTAGCCTGGCCTTGAACTTGTCAATGGTTCCATCTGCTTTTATCTTCTTCTTAAAGATCCATTTGCATCCGATGGGTCTTGCTCCTTCTGGCAGGTCAACCAATACCCATGTGTTGTTGGAGGTGATTGAGTCAATCTCGTTGTCTATCGCCTCCTTCTAGAATACAGCATCTCTGGTCTTCATCGCCTCATCATAGGTCAGCGAATCTGCTTCCACATGATAGGTGACGAAGTCATCTCCGAAGTCTTTCGGCCTCCTCGTTCGCTTAGTTGACAGCTCAGCGAGTTCTGGTTCAGCTGGTGTCTCCTTGACGACAGCTTCATCTTGGAAAAATTAAGTTACTAATATAATATTTAGGAAAATCTAACAATGGTTACAAAATAGGATGTGCAAGAAGAAAATATCTTCATAAACTAATCATCTTTCTCTCAAATAAATCACAAGCTCTATAATCTATAATTCTCTTATTACTAGCTAACTTACCCAAGATATTCTTCTACCATATTTCCTATTCTGACCCAATTGAAAATGCTAGTTCCCAAGGACACCTAAAAGGATCTAGGTAACCTATCTATGTTTCCCCCGTATACATATATAGCTATCAACTATATATACATGCATCCATAATTGTATATCAACTATCTAATATACATATGTATACATAATTATCAAATATAGTTGGAAGGAAGGGAACCTCCGACCTGACTGGTGATCGAAGGTAGGATACCCTTGAGGCAACTGGGTATGTAATATAGCTATCAACTATATATACATGCTTCCATAACTATCTAATATTGGAAGGAAGGGAACCTTCGACCTGAATAGTGATCGAAGGTAGGATACCCTTGAGGCAACTGGGCCCTAAAGGGTAGTAGTAGTATTTTATTGTGGACACACTTTCTATGGCATACTTAATGATTAGGTACATAAAGTGAGTTTAGAAGTATTTTATGGATGGTGATGAGGTGACTGACTATCCGAGACACTACAAAAAGCCAAATCAACAAGGCCTTGCACAGAGGTCATATGGAATTGGTAAGACATTGGATTAGCATCATCTGGGCATCATGTGGACATGCCAGAAGTGGAAGGTATTCGCTCAAAGATAATATGGACTTGGCAAATAGGTTACCTCAGGTATAGCTGGGGGCCAAAAATAAGAAATTCCATAGAGTAATTGGCTCTTAGGAATAGGTTATTTGGGGAGGTAGTTTAGAGGTATTACGTAAACTATAGTTTATTCGCCATTAGAAATGTAGGTTTATGGTGAGAGTATCTTCGATCTTACTGGGGATCGGAGATGAGAGGTCTCTAAGGCAGCTAGTCCTCGAGGACGAGAGAGGGAGGAAGTTTACCCTCCAGCAAGCGGACCTCTCTAAGATTCCTTTCAGCATTGTTGTCACTAATAATGACCGTCGTCTACTCTATGCACTAAGTGAGTTGGTCCAGAGTTTAACTGCTGGCAGTATGTTCTTACAACATGAATCCATCGGTTCTGGCTCGGGGATACTAGGAGATAACCTCAAGATTGCTTGATAGAAGCGCTCGATGTAGGCATTGACTGGCTCCCTTTCTTTTTGGGCATTGTCCATGAGAGAGGACATTGTCATATCTATCCCTACTTCATAGAATCGGAAGAGGAAGAGTTACTTGAGATCATTAAAGGACAAAATGCAGTTGTCAAGGAGGCTGCAGAACCACTTGTATGCCACCCCTTGCAATGCTCCAATGATGAGATTTGTGAGTAGGGCGTCATCTTTTGGCAAGTGCCCCGTCATGGAGGCAAAGTATGTCAAGAAGCGACGAGGTGATTATTTTTCGTCGAATGGAGTCAGGGACTATATACTTGGGAGGGTAAACTATATTGTTTCACTCAGAGGGATATGGCTGCCAAATCCCTAGTTTCTAGAGAGCCTCCCGCTTATCTTTAGCATCAAAGCGAGCATAAAACTCTCTGAGGGTTTCGTGTATGTCATCTGAAACTGGTAGGGTAGATGAATATGGCAGGGTACGGTTCTCAGTCATAGGTGGCACCTGGGAGGGTGCATTAGACTCCCCGTTCATCTCTGGGTCTTGGCTTGCTGGAGTAGGGGCTCTTGGGTGTAGCCTATTCTTGAGCTCTACGACCACTCGGGTTAAAGCTTGTATGGATCCAGTCAATGTCTGGAGGCCTACCTCGGACCTCTATACGTTGTTGATGGTTTGACCCTTCACTACTTCCTGGGTTGTCACCTCCTATCATGTATACTAACATTAGGTTGGAGGAGGTGGACAATGAAGTAGACATTTCGCTCTCCGGTTCAGACCCTTGAACTTCATTTTCTTGGGAAAGATGGACAGATTGATGTCATCTTCCAAATCAAGGGGTAACTACCCCCGGCCTGTTGATAACACGTACCCCCGGAGGCATCGATGTGAGTCCCATGTGAAACGTTGTTTGGTTGAAATGACGGGTTGTTATGGAACGTCGGGGACTTACTACCCCTAGCATGTACAGCATTCTCCCGGGAAGAAGACTTAGCTTTTGAATGGGTGTGTTGGAATACCCCAGTGCTTGCCATAGCTAGCTTACTGCCTCAGGCTGGCTTTTTGACGTACTGGCCGAGACCGAAGGGTTCTTGGAACTCTTCTTTAGGACAGGCGAGTTTCATGTGGAGTGGCATGAGACAACTAGAAGTTCATCCTCGTCTTCTTTCGGCATCCTCTTCCGTCATGCTGTCGGATAGGGGGTGCTAGCAGCAGTCGTTGAAAAACATATGTCTTATTGGTGGATATGCTACTGTTTTGCTACAGCAGCATTTGATGGTGATGTTAGCACAAGTATGCCCTTAAATAGGCATATTATGGGTAACAGTCGTCTCTCCAACTTTGTGTTTGTGACTAATAATTTTATGCAAGTTGTGTGAAGAGAGATTCACATTTACACCCACTTCGAACGCATGGCTAAGCCGAGCGCTTGGGTGTGTATGTGAGAGTGGGGCTTCCTGATCTGGTTCCAACGCATTAGATGCGCCCAAATAGTTCGTAGAAGACTGGTTGTTAGTCAAACCCACTTCATGTGCCCAACTCGTGTGAGCACATGGGTTATAACACAATATTTGCTCCCTGGCTTGGTTTCAGCGCATGAGATGCGCCGAAGTAACAGGGAGAGTTGGAGAACTAACCCAGTTTTGGCACAAACGTGCGTGGGTTAGTTCTGTACAACCTTCCATTAGATGCATGCATGACAGTCAGTGCATGATTATGGTTGGTTTTAGATATGGCAGTTTGAGCGCGCCTAGCCTACGCTATTCTGGACCTCTTTGTACTAGTACCCAAAGGCGCATAGTACTCAGATTCCAAGTGGCAAGAAAGACTATCAAAGACACTAGCTTTGCCATGTGTGGAGAAGTTTATGTGCCTCTCAACAGAGGCATCCTTCTTCAGTTGCGTCTCGGTTCGTGAGTAAGCGACTTGGGACTGGCAGTGAGCACTGTGCTTCCCAACATCATGCGCCAAGACGGATGCAACCTTAACTCTCTTACCAGAATTAGGGAGCTGGACCTGCTGTGCCACAGAGGTAGCTTGTGTCGGCATATGAGATGCGTCTTTAGAGACGAGCAATGCCTCATCAACAACAATTGGCGTCCTATGTGAGCTTTAGACACCCACGTCTATTAGGCTTTGCTAGCTTTAGAGGAGAGGTTGTGCCATCTCCAGAGAGTAGATCTTCAAAGGCTTGTTGTTCGAAATGTAAGACCAGCATCTTTTTGGAAGACCTGAAAAATTGTCGTCAGATTGTATCACCACCTTCTCATCAGAGGAGAAGGAAGTCCCCAACAGAGTTGCCAGTTTGTTTGACATGGACAAAAGTTGGAAAACTTTGTATTGATCTGAGCAAAAAAAGGTACAAAAGAAGTCCTAAACAGGAAATCTAAGTACTAATGATTTTGGAAAAGTGTGACAATAGAGATCAAATACTATATTGGTTCCTTTACTCCGTTGATGATCTGACAACGAAAAGAAGTTGCGCTGAGTCTATGGATGTCTTTCTGTGGATTATATACACTCGGGATGGGAATCAAGCCGAAGACCCAAAATGAAGGAAGGCTCCTTCTATGTATAGGAAGGAAAAATGAACCACTCATGCACACATATGCGATACGTGTATAGAATTTTTGGCGGGCAGGAGCGTTGCCCGCATGAGGTTCGAACTGAATTTGTTGTGATTACACTGTTGGGCTGCTGATGTGCTAACACATGGCAGTTGTTGGGATCCAATTATTGTTGAGATCTTGGGTGGTTGGCACTCGCTTATAGGCATGACCGAGTCAGTGACACGTGACGTGTGTACATTGCTCAAAGATCTCCATATGTTAAAACCAAATAGATTTGATGTGCTGACTGGGTTCAGCATATGAGAATGGGCGCATGGCCTCTGGAGCATGTGCAAGGTGTAGTCAAATCAAGCCACGTGTCATGGCATAACTATAACTGATAAATGAGTAATGATCAGTTCGAACTTCGAAGCATTTCTGTTTTATCTGAGGATAGCTTTTATGTGCCAACTCCTTATGGCGCATGACATTACTGCTAATTTGGCGCATATGATCATAACATGATGATGCCTTGGTTATTATGCAGTCGTCGACTGTGTGCACTATGGGGCGCATACTGTACTGCCTTCCAAGTGTTGGTTGACAATTGACACAACTATCAGTTTAAATGCTAAAGTGACGGTTGGGCATCTTAGGCGCATGATCATCCAGGCACATGTGGTTTTTGGCGCATCAGTGGCTGAATGAATTTTAGCTCATCAAGCTTACTGCCATTTTGGAGCGCATGGTTTGGAAGGCGCATCACTTGTGAGACACATGGCCTGCTAGGCGCATGACTTGTGAGGCGCATAGATCCATATATGGTTTTCCATGCTTCTACACACACATGCCACATTCCACATGACACGTTGCATTAGCTAGACACTACTCTAATTAGGCTCTAATTATTATTTTAGACATGCTCACATGATTTTTAGGAAAGTTGGACAAGGTTTGGTGTAGGTATCTTGGGCGAGAGTATTGTAGTATCGGTGTGATACTAGCGTGGTGTAAACCAAGTGTTTGAGTATTTGTATATGTGTATGTGTGTGTGTCATAAAAATCTACATGTGTGTGTGTCTTATGGATACACATGTGTGTGTCATAGGAACCTATATATGTGTATATGGATATCATAGTAGAGTACGGGGGGTGTGTGCATATACACATTATTATGTGTGTTTAATTACATATAGCTAGTGTGTGTGCCACATACCCCTATGTGACAGTATACATATAGATAGAGGAATATATGTGTACCTTGATGATAGGTGATTACCTATATGACCTAGGTAGTTTGGAGGAAATCTTGAACACATATGATGTGTGTGTCAGTGGTGGATTAGAAGAAGGGTTAATGCAACTGCTGTTAGCAGTTGTGAGAGGAGGAAAATTGCTGAGAGTGTATATGAATATGTGTGGATGTGTAAGTGAAGGGGGAGTAGGCAGCAGGTGGCCCTGCCCTTGGCAGATGTAGTAGATAGGTAGTAAGGGGGTTCCTGTGTACAGGACAGCAGCAACAGTAATGTATTGTTGTTGTTAGGTGCACAGCAGCAACATGACAGTAGAAAAAAGGAGAGGGCTTACCTGTGCATAGGGAATCATCTGTGAAACATAGAGAGCAATAACAGAAGAGTGTTGTTGCTTGATAGGCAGCAGCAAGGAGTGATAAGGAAGGGAGGAGGAAGTTTCTGTGTACAGGTGAGAAGAGGGGTTGATGCAACTGTTGTTGGCAGTTGAGGGGGGTGCAGGACAGTACCTAGGAGGTAGTTGAGGGAGCACAGAGCAGTGGCAGCAGGCTTGCCTTGCTTACTTTAGGGGCAAGGCTGTAGTACCTATGTGAACTAGTGTGAGTATGTGTGCATTGACGTACAGGTGTGCTAGTGAGTAAATGAGTGAGAGTGAGAGTGGGTAAGGGTAGCTGAGTGAGGGAAATTTAGGATGGTAAGATATGGTATGGCATGATGAAAAAAATATTTAGGTAAGAAATTTTAAATGTGTAACTAGGTGATACAAGGATGTTAGTGTAGGAAAGTATCATAGGTAAGGTAAATGGGTGTATCCATATATGGAAACATAGGCCTATATATATCATGGTATATGTCACGTCCCGCTCCCGTAGGAGCGAGCGTCCTCACTAAGGCGTGATGCCGCATGAGCCTAGATTGCACTCGTACAAGGCTAGTTCCATAATGGCCGATTAGAACGGTTGCGAAGGTTTGTCGCACAGAAGTCCCTAGCAGAGACATTGAATAATAGCAGCGGAAATTTAGAACAAAACACAAGTCAATCAAATGATGCATTTTATTGATATTGAAACAAGGATTACAATGGGGCGCAAGGCCAAGATTATATGTCACTCAAGCTCACACTTCTCACATTATAAGTCACTCAGCTCTCTCTCATCTCTCAATACATGTCTTGAACCAGCGAATGCCTTGGAAAGCGATGTCCATACATTATGTCACGATAAGTCTTGACTCAACGTGGCTGTACGCTACGAATCGCCAAGGAACTCTATGCCTCGACGCATCCAAGCGAGCTCCGCACCACGAGCTTCTACCAGTTCATGCACATGAAAACTATGTGGGTGTCAGTACTCAACTGTACTGGTGGAATGAGCTCTCGCCCACCCATAAAAAACTGACACATTCATTTACTTTGTGCAACATAACCCTTTTAACTGTCTTTCTACTCTTGCCTTAGGATTATTTTAGGACCGACGCCTTGGCCTATTTGTGTCTCAATACCATCCCGTGCTTGCAAAAACAACGTTGACCTATCAAGTCGTGTTTGCCTTACGGCCCAAAATCAAAGACACAACTACACGATAAGACTCCATTTCCATGTGACCGTGCTATAAACACATGTTGAGGCCATGCCTCGCAATTCAGTGAGACTAAACCATATCGCCGACTCGCGGCCCTTGCCACACTTATCACCAACTGACCCAATCGAGACTTGTGAACTTAGTGCCACTCAATCAACTTTGCCTTACAGTAGTTTCCTGACTTAAACTCCAACGACTCAAACCAACTTGTGCAACTCTATAACAACTTAAGACTCGACGCCACAATGCATGCCGAAGCACGTCACCTATGTCGAAGCCAAATCTTAGGCCCAAATATTGTGTTCTAACTGTGCACACATTCAACTCAACTCAATCCAAAGGCACACACGCGGATTGTCGCCCGTACCGACCCACCTATATGAGGTCACTAGTACCACAAGCTATACTTTGGACTTATAGCTTTGTTATTCGGGATACCTTTCAGCGCAAGTAGCGATCCCCGTTGAAATCCCCCGACTAATCTGAGCGGTAATCCCAGCTCGGCTATACCCGTGTTTCTTCCTAGGCCGAGTCGGTCCCGTGGCCCCGGGTTGTCGCTCGAGGAAACTTTTGCCCTTGTCGATAAGTTGTCCAATGACCATGTAAGACTCGACTCAAACTGACGTCTCACACAGTCATTCTTCTTCCAGTGTTGCCATCTCTTTCAAAACCAATATCAAGACTTCTATCATTTGAGATCGTCTCGACGACCCACGGTCGCGAGCATTCTTCCATGTTACCCTATCATTTTACTCAACTCAGAACGACCATTTGATAGCCCTTTTTCTAAACTAGACATTGAAATCAACCGTAGCTCGTGCCTTAAACACTAAGTAGTGCATCGTGCCTTAAGCCAACTGAACTCTATGCGACACCATTGCCTAAGTCATACTCTATATGACGGGCCTTGAGACCGCAAGACTATGTGGTTATACCCAGCCGTAGAACTCATAGGACCGTGCTTGCTACTACACCGATAGCCTAACATAATTTGCCTAACTTAACTTTGCAACAACTGGACGAGCAAAGGCTGCGTCAAACTTTGCCTTGATGGAACGTGTCGTGCACGTGTTTAATTTTGAATGACCAAGTCATTTGGGTGCCTAGACTTACGCCAGTAGTCGTGCGACGCAACTTAACTCATGGGGCGGGTCAAGGCTATGCCAAGCCTTGGACGAATGGGACCGTGTATGCTTTATGAAGCCTTTATGTGGACGACGCCTATGACTTAGGCTAACTCTTAACTTTGTGGCGAAGACTAACTTTTCCTTCCCCTAAGCCACAGGACGAGGGACCGAGTGTCATTTTCAAAGCACGCCGTGCACCAACTCTAAGCCGACCGCTGGACCTTTCCATATTCTAACTCAACTTGACCCGTCCGGATTATTTCCTTATCTATGTGGATTCGTCTCTTTTATTATCAAGCCTACTTGTGCAAGTTAAAAACATGCGATTTATTATGTGAAGGCAAAGATGAGCGAGTTCACCGAAACTACCCCACCTGAGCGAGCGGTCGCCTCGATCGAGCGATGTCTTCGAGCAGCCATTGCAAGGCTAAGTCCGAACGCCGTCGGCGTTCCGATTCCTCTGATTGACAGAGCGGGACGGGACACTACATCATACACCACTCAGAAAAAGTTTTGTCCTCGAAACTAACTGAGTACTTACTCATTGACTCATCACTCGAACGTTCAATGACTCTCGCATACATTTTTCCTATGCATTTCCTAAATTCGAGCCACGCTCGTGCTATTATCAATCTTTCCTTTAATACGATTCCAAAATTCTTGACACTTTTCCATTCCTCAAGTCTCACTTGAATTCAACGTATCACTTAGTTGGATCGTGCATATATTTTAGGTATCCCTAAAATACATGCATTTCAGCCAAGTCTCGTGATAGCGAATTCCGCCATCACCACTCGAGTCAGATCGTGCACCTATTTAGGCGTCCCTGATATACGTACATGTCAACCGAGCCTCAAGAGTGGTGCCTCCATAATTCCTATCTCTTCGCGTCGGGACGTATGCCAAACTGCTAGGCTATGTCTTTAGGCTAAGATCATCCGTCAGTATTGAATCATAGTTCCCAAACAACAATATCAACACTGACCCCATCCTAAGGTCTAACCAAATTGATAGTACGAGGTTTTTTACCCAAGCTCGCATCACTCTGATCTCTAACATCGAGCATAGATTTTCTACACACATCCTGACATTCGTCGTACGGGGTCTGAGTCATTTAGCAAAGCCATAATACGATAACTCATATTTCAACCAATTTCTCAACATATCAATCTCACTTGTTCAATAAGTCATTTCGTATATTCTATCTCTTCAAACACGTTCGACATAATCCTCATATCAATCCTTCCAAGTCAAGCACGCTACGACTCGATTTATCGCTAAGCCATAATTCATATTTCATACTCCCTAAGTCATTTATCCCAAACGTATTCAATCATGAGGTCGTCTAACTTAACAATATGTTGCGTCCCGATCTCACGCGATTCAGATTATCTACGGTGGACATGAATCACCATGCCCGCTTTTGTGGAATAATCATTCTCATCGGGGCATAACTCTTGTTTTGAGTCTAGACTAATTCATTCTCGATGCGCGAATTAGACCTACTCAATCCTCAAGTTTATTCAATTATTAATCGCAAGTCCTAACATCCTCGAATTTTCCTTCACATCAAACTAACAAGTTGAGACAATCAGAGTTGCCACATCCTGACTTTTGGAGTTCGATCATTCCTACGACATGAATCACCATATCAGCGCTCACACAGAATGATCACCCCAAATCCGATACGACGTATGTGCGAGGCTAGAGTTGCGCTCACGCAAGATAAGATCGTCGATGTTGTGATTATCAACGTAACCATCAAGACACGATCATTTTTATCCAATATTCATCTCAATCAAAATTTTAAGTATGGTATCCGTCAGAACGATAACATTTGCATGATCGTCATTCCTCGAATTAGAGTGCCCCCGAGTTATCGCATATCGATCTTTGATGCGCCTCAATACCATCGATGATATGCGTAACCTGACGATCTTCCTTTGCAACGAATTTTATGTCGTGCGAATGATGCTATCGTCCGACTGGATAATCTCCTCGACATTCAAATTCAAGTTTGATCATTATCCCTCGAATCATTTACAACATTATTTTTCTCAAACCCAAATTCACGTATTATTCATCCATCTATCTTATGTCATCGATCAACATTTTTCTTCGAATCACATCATTCCTTTGCTAACTCAAATCATCGAGCAACATTTTTCTTCGAATCACATCATTCCTTTGCTAACTCAAATCATCGAGCAACATTCAATCCAATCCTTAGAGTCATTTGCGTAACTTCAAAAGTCAACTTTTTCATGCACGCTATCTTCCTGTTGTGCTAACTTTTCGTATACGATCCGTATCGATTATCTCGATCAAGTCATCCATTCGCTACACCTTAACTTTTCTTCGATTCAGTTTCACCTACTCAATTATTTTTGCATTTCATGCTTGCGCAATCCTCAATCCTGTGCACGTTCTGTGCGCATCAATTTCTAGGTTGTTCGAATCAACTCGTCAAATCTCAAGACTATAACTTGTTCAACGACACTCAAAGGCTTTTATATAATGCGACGCTTGCTGATAGACTCACCGATACCCCGCCTCCTCAATCAATCAATCGACATTCCTGATCAGGCTATCGCATACACCACTCAGGAATGAAGTCATTCGACAAATCCTTAAACTAGCATTCAAATCAAAATCGACTTCTTCAAATTTTTTGTTCGAACCATTCCTCGAATTTTAAGCACGCTCATCTATATCGCATCGACGATAACATCGTCACTTGATAGCACCCCTATCGATAGTCATCTCATTTACTCAATCGAGTCCAACTTATTTCGTGCTCGAAATATTACAAATCCCGCACTCGAGTTTGCTAAGGTCGACATAATCCTTCGTGTATATGCCTAGCCCGACTTAGCCAACCGTGCTTACGCGAACCATCTTTTGTTTTTGTCAAAAACTGTTCTACTACGTTTTGCAAATTAGATAGACTTATTATATGGACATCTCGTGGGACATTTGAGAGAGAGCGCACCAACGATAACAACTTGCGGAAGCAACAGAGTTTGCGAAAACAACAAAGTTAAAGAATTCAATCAAAGTCCAAGGACGTAAAGCCGTGCTACGATACCATTATGTCACGCCCCGCTCCCGTACGAGCGATCGTCCTCACTAAGGCGTGATGTCATACGAACCTAGATTGTGTTCGTGCAAGGCGGTTCCATAAGGGCCGATTACAGTGGCTACGACGGGGTCGTCGCACAGAAGTCCCAAGCAGACACATTGAATAATAGCAGCAGAAATTTAGAACAAAACACAAGTTAATCAAATGATGCATTTTATTGATATTGAAACAAGGATTACAATGGGGCACAAGGCCAAGATTACATGTCACTCAAGCTCACTCTTCTCACATTACAAGTCACTCAGCTCTCTCTCTCATCTCTCAATACATGTCTTAAACCAGCGGATGCTTTGGAAGGCGACGTCCATACATTATGTCCCGTATAATTCTTGACTCCACGCGGCCGCACGCTACGAATCGCCAAGGAACTCCATGCCTCGACGCATCCAAGCGAGCTCCGCACCACGAGCTTCTACCTGTGCCTGCACATGAAAACTATGTGAGTGTCAGTACTCAACTGTACTGGTGGAATGAGATCCTTATCCACCCATAAAAAACTGACATGTTTATTTACTTTGTGCAACATAACCCTTTTAATTGTCTTTCTACTCTTGCCTTAGGATTATTTTAGGACCGACGCCTTAGACTATTTGTGTCTTAAGACCATCCCTTGCTTGCAATAACAACGTTGACCTATCAAGTCGTGTTTGTCTTACGTCCAAAAATTAGAGATGCAACTACACGATAGACTCCATTTCCATGTGGCCGTGCTACAAACCCATATTAAGGTCGTGCCTCGCAATTCAGTGAGACTAAACCATATCGCCGCCTTGCGGCCATTGCCACACTTATCACCAACTGACCCAATCGAGACTTGTGAACTTAGTGTCACTCAATCAACTTTGCCTTACGGCGGTTTCCTGATTAAACTCCAACGACTCAAACCAACTTGTGCAACTCTATGTCAACAACTTAAGACTCGATGCCACAACGCATGCCCAAGCACGTCGCCTATGTCGAAGCCAAATCTTAGGCCCAAACATTGTGTTCTAACTGTACACACATTCAACTCAACTCAATCCAAAGGCACACACGCGGATTGCCGCCCGTGCCGACACGCCTATATGAGGTCACTAGCACCACAAGCTATACTTTGTACTTATAGCTTTATTATTCGGGATACCTTTAAGTGCAAGTTGCGATCCCCGCTGAAAGCCTCCGACTAACCTGAGCGGTAATCTCAGCTCGGCTATACCCGTGTTTTCTCCTAGGCCGAGTCGGTCCCGTGGCCCCGGGTTGTCGCTCGAGGAAACTTTTGCCCTTGTCGATAAGTTGTCCAATGACCATACAAGACTCGACTCAAACTGATGTCTCACACAATCATTCTTCTTCCAATGTTGCCATCTCTTTCAAAACCAATATTAAGACTTCTATCATTTGAGACCGTCTCGACGACCCACGGTCGTGAGCATTCTTCCATGTTACCCTATCATTTTACTCAACTCAGAACGACCATTTGATAACCCTTTTTCTAAACTCAACATTAAAATCAACCGTAGCTCGTGTCTTAAACACTAAGTCTGTTCATCGTGCCTTAAGCCAACAGAACTCTATGCGACACCACTGCCCAAGTCATACTCTATATGACGGGCCTTGAGACCGTAAGACTATGTGGTTATACCCAGCCGTAGAACTCGTAGGTGTAACGCCCCAGTCCCAAAATACGTAGGACTAGGAACGTAGACATGCCAGCTGTATTAATACGAAGTACGTAGGCCTCGTATGAATACATAAGCTGTAAAATGCAGTAATCTAAAACAAACTAAATCTCATCCACAATGAAAAGAATAATAATATAAAAATCAACTTGAATATTTATGATACAATCGTTGGGTGGAGACAAAGTCCACTACCAACTATTTCAATAAAAGAAATGTACAAGAATCGATCCATAAAATGGCAAGATGAACCAAGCGCAATCGTCTTCGAAAGAATTGAGAGAATCACGGCCTTGGCTAGAACACCTGCAGTGAATCATGAAAACGCACACCTGGGGAATAACCAGGTCCTCAGACGGACGTAGCAAGATACAGAAAGAACATGCTAATATGAACTGTCAGAAAAATAAGATAATATATAAAAGACTATCCTAGACACAAATATGCAAAGGAGATTCTAACCGCCTAACGTGCTATTTAGAGGACAACTTTCATGCGCATGGGTAGGATTTTAGGCTATGTGTACGTAACTGGCATCCAGTAATCCGTATCCGTCCGTAACGTCCAAAACATCAGAGGGTATCTGCAAATAAATTGCCACAGTTCCATCCGGAGACTGTGGTTTATCTGTTTGGATTCCCATACGCACTAGCGACTGTCCTTCCCTAATATTTCCCATACTGTTCAAGTCATGTCCATGGCTCGTCCAGTTTTGTAACTGCTTGAGTCTCTAAAATACTAATCATAGCAGTTACGATCATCTATCCGTCACACAACTTTAGAGATGGTCAGTCCATAAGTCTTGCCCCTAGCAAACTGTCTCCAATCGTGTAGTATGTGTGTCATGGCCAAGGGAGATATAAGGATATCCCACAACAAGAAGGTAGTCGCTAAAACTAAGTTAACATGCATATAGTAAAGTAAAACGACTAATAGAGTCGCTTGCACCCAAGTATGGCTTGGACGTGCAGTTTATAACAAGGAAACTAAAAAATATGAAACAAAATAAATAATGCTGAAAATAAATAATATGACAGTAAATTAGCAAGGTCTACTTGCCTGGACTGTCGCCTGGTGAGCTACCTGGTGTGGTACAATAAAGGTGGCACAAGATCGACTTCGGTGTCACAACTACGCAAGACAGCCTCCAATGATGGCACGGGTTGTTCCATCGGGTCCAGAAGGGTCGAATTAGTTATGATGGACATAAGGTAGTATAGAATTGGTAAAATGATAGGAAAGATGGGCTGAATCACGAGATGGAGAAAAACGCAGGAAGTCAATTAATATATTTGGTTTTAGAAACTATTTTATAATACTTAAAATATAATTTATTAGTCTTTCAATTTATACTCAAAAATCGAAAGTCGTTTTTAAGGCAAATATTCTAAGTTTGTCAAAATAAGTTTTAGTAGGAAACTACATATTATTATTAGCCAAAATTAATAAACTAGAAATTTATAGTATAATTTGGTGACTACTTTGATTGACCAATATATCTTTAGAAAATATATAATCTAAATAGAAAACAAATAGATAAATTAGGGCAAAAAAATAGATTTTGTCAAAATACTATGTTTGGTAAAATCTACCTTTAAAAATAGTTGGAAAAAATAATATCTTTACAAAAATGCTAAAATAATAATATTGGCAATTAATAATTTTTAATAGTAACAACAAGAATAAAGATAATAAGAAAAATAATATTATTTTTAATAATAAATTATCATTAATTATATCATCTGCCGAACATACTGGGAGAAAACCAAAAAATTAAGTAAATATGATAATAATGATAATAATAATAATAACAACAATTATGAGTAATACTATGGTGTAAATATAATTACAAAATAGGAAATAGTAGCAATATAATAATAATAATGATAATGATAATAATGATAATAATATTATTATTATTATTATTAATATTAATAATAAATGATAAATAAAAACTCATTACTCTACTCTTAAAAAGTGGGGACAGTGAGAGAGGAAAGGGACAAAGAAGAAAAAAATTGAGGGAGAGAGAGAGGTATGCGGCGGAGGAGAGCAGTGAGGAAGGTGAAGGCGAAGAGGATGAGGCGGCGGAGGCTGCGGTGCTCCGGCGCTGCGGGGGATCGACGCGGAAGAGTACAGGATCGGGTCCGAGGGGCGGAGGCGCCTGAGATAGGGTCGGCGGCATCCTCGACCGTAGCGCCAGATCTGGCGGGATCGGGCATGGCGAGTCGCCGGCACGGGAGAGTCGGCGACGAACGTCCAGGTGATTCTCTCTCCCTCTCTTATCTGCGATTGGTTTTGTGTGGCGGGGATGAGATGATGGGGTGTACGGTGGTTGGTCCGGCCATTGGACGTGGTGGCGGTGGTGGTTGTGGTTGGTCGGGATGGATTAATGTTGGTGGCTGTGGTGTTCTTGGTGAGGTTATAAGAGGCTACGGTGGTGGTGATGAGGATCTCCTGGTGGTGATGAGGAGGTTGATGGCGGTAGTAGAGGTGACGATGACGGGTGGTCGGCTACAGGAGGATCGGGACAGGAGTTGAAGGGTCGGGGACTTGTCGTTCCAGTGGTGGCGGGTTGGTTTGGGTGGCGACGACCGGGTGTGGTGGTCGGTCGATCGTGACAGGGGTGGCTGTGTTTTTTTTTTTGAGTAGTATTTTGGTGGTCGGGTCTCGGTGATGATGATCGGACGAGGAAGGGTGGTTGCCAGCAGTCGGGCGCGGTGACGGTGGTGAATGGGCGTGGTACTGTTCTGGTCCGGGACAGGGCTGGTTGTCGTGAAGTCGACGGCGAGATGGTGATGGGGGCGAAGGTGGTGATGGCGGTCGACAGGAGGCAGGAGCAGCTGAGACTAGGCTAGGGCTAGGATTAGGGATTTATTGTTTGTCGTGTCGGGGTTGTCGACACGGAGAAGAACACAATGTATATGTAACATATGGAATAAGAATTGGACGGAAAGGGAGAACATGGACACGATGCACTCACGTGGGTGGAGAAATATTTATGGAGGAATTTGTGAACGGTAGCAATTTATGGATGAGTACCTGCCTTTTATAGGATGTGGAAATTTCCAGTTGGATAAGGATTCGACCCAATTTAATTATTTAAATCCAAATTGGGTTCAATCAACAATTTAAATCAAATTTAGATAATTTACCATATATGTTTTAAAACAAAAATCAATCCAATCAAATCCAAATCCAAGTTGTATTAGATTTTATACATAAAAATCTTTTTCCATAATTTAGCTAATTTAAATAATTAAAATCTTAATTTAAATATCCATATTTATTAAATTAAATACACTTTTCAAATTTACTATTAAATAAATTTTGAAAATTATATTATTAAAAAATATTATGGAGTATATATGTAAGCACAAATAATGTATACATGATAATGCTTTTCCTAGTATACAATAAAATAGTATTTATGATTAATAACTGCTAAAAACAAAAGGCTTTTTATAGCAAGAATAATAATTATATATAATATTTTGAAAGTATATAATAAAATAGAAAAAATGTTTTTCTAAAATATGTACGCTCGCACGTATTCGCACTCGACGAGCAAGAAAAACGAAATCTTGCGCGCGACGTACAATACGTTATTGAGACGTATAAATATAAGAAAAAGTAATTTCAGCAACAATTTATAAAAAATATTTAGTAGAAATTTAAGGGTTTTACAGTAGGACCGTGCTTGCTACTACTCCGATAGCCTAGCATAACTTGCCTAACTTAACTTTGCAACAACTTGACGAAAAAAGGATGCGTCAAGCTTTGCCTTGATGGAACGTGTCATGCACGTATTCAATTTTGAACGACCAAGTCATTTGGGCGCCTAGACTTACGCCAGCAGCCGTGCGACGCAACTTAACTCATGGGGCGGGTCAAGGCTATGCCAAGCCTTGGACGAATGGGACCGTGCATGCTTTATGAAGCCTTTATGTGGGCGACGCCTATGACTTAGGCTAACTCTTAACTTTGTGGCGAAGACTAACTCTTCCTTCTTCCAAGCCACGGGACGAGCGACCGAGTGTCATTTTCAAAGCACGCCGTGCACCAACTCTAAGCCGACCGTTAGACCTTTCCATATTCTAACTCAACTTGACCCGTCGGGATTATTCCCTTATCTATGTGGATTCGTCTCTTTTATTATCAAGCCTACTCGTACAAGTTGAAAATATGTGATTTATTATGTGAAGACAAAGATGAGACAAGTTCACCGAAACTACCCCACCTGAGCGAGCGGTCGCCTCGACCGAGCGATGTCTTCGAGCAGCCGTTGCAAGGCTAAGTCCGAACGCCATCGGCGTTCCGATTCCTCCGATTGACTGAGCGGGACGGGGCACTACATTATATATATAGGTTTATATAGAAAATAGCATAGGTAGGTAATGAATATATATGCAATGATTAGGAGATGGATATACATGTAGGTAAGGATATAGGTATATGTTAAGGTAATGCATAGAGTATAGGTAAATTAAAGAGTATATGTTAAGGTATTGGACCATACGAGTCAATACGCTTGTAGGGGACGTATCCCAATTCCTATGTAGTATGGACCTAGAAACCTAGAAATGACCTACTTTTGACTAGTGTTGGCTAGTTTGACCCTAAAAGTCAAGCTTTCAGGCAATTTGACCTAGTTTGACCATAGAAGCGAGGAATTGACCTAGAAATCATATTTCAATTTAGATATCAATGTTTAGCACACCAAAACCACAATTGACATTGATATTTCATATTTAGGTCTTTATGACTCCACTTTGAACATCTACCGCACATGTTGCTCAAGACCACAGGCGAGTACATTCTTTGATAGTTTTCATTATCTGGTATTTACTATTATTCATGTACTTAGCGATGTTCTACTTGATTAATTCCTGACACGATGGTATTGACATTGTATTAACATTGTACTGTGATTCGCATATTATGACATGTCCTGATTTGGATCCTCTTACTAGTTAGGGTAGGAGAAGTACAAGCTAGATTTGTGATCATACCCTTATTGTGCAAGAGAAAGTATTGTGAGTGTTAATTAGGCACCTCACGTATGATTAGCCAAGTCCTATTGCATTGTGGAAGTTCCCAAGCCGATCATACGTCAATACTAATACTTCAAAACACGTAGTAGTACAGTTCTTTCATGTCTATTTCCTATTCACTGGGATGTTCTCTATTGCTCTGCCTACTAAGTCTTATTATCTGTTGTGTCATATAGTCTTGTATTTCTATTTCTCATACTGCCCTTTATCTGTCTTGCCATATAGTTGTGTTTGTCTAAATTTCATTTTGATATTGTCAGTTATGATTCAGTTATTTATTATCATCATGTAGTGCACTCATTAATAGTATTTTATAGTCTATGTCATTCGTAACCTCCACTAACCAAAATCTGGAAAATTTTTAATATTTAAAAATTTTCTATATTTTTGAATTTTCCAAGATTTTGAAGATCGTAAATTCTAAAAATTTATAAATTATTTTTCTATCGTAATTAGTTGTCGGTGTTTGTTAGACTGTTGGTTTTGTAAAAACTATTTTTTTATAAGAGATGTTTACGCTAATTGATCTGTCCACTTCGAGATAGGAAATTTTATATATATATATATATATATATATATATATATATATATATATATATATATATATATATATATATATATATATATATTCTTATAAAAGAACAATAGTGAGATAATGCCTTGTAAACAAAAATGTTTATTTACTAATTCTTTTGGCTAAAGGTTTTGAAAATTGTAGGTTATTGGATTTCTCCATCGTATCGGCCTAAGACCATTTTGGTCCTAATCCTGGTGGTAGCTAAATTGTAATTAGCTATCGATATTTTGTTCGAGACCTTGATTTGGTAAAAACTAATATATATACGAGATTTTGTCAAATTGTTTCTGCCCATTTCTATAGAATTATATAATTCATAAATATTTAAATTGCATAAAGGATATAATTATCAGGTTATAAATGTAAATAGAAATATATTATTAGCTAACTAACTAGTTCATTAAATCTATTTAGCTAATGATAATTAGTATTAATTAACTATATAATTTGAATGAATGACTAGCAAATTGTTAGATGTTAGTGTGAGTTAGCAGTTAGTGTTAGTTTTCCACTAAGTCATCCTAATTCTATTACATGTACAAAATTTAGGGTTTCTCCCACTCCCCTATATAAAGGCCTACTTCCCAATATGACAACCGAGAATTTCTTCCTAAAATTTTCCTACAGCACACAGCCGCCAACCCCCAATGCATCTACCATCTCCCTGAGGCCAACTCCCCGGCCACACCCCTCGACTCTGGGCTGGCCACAACATTCACCAGAACAACCATGACAAACTTGGCCTGACCTCCTCCTACCTGGTCGTCGTCCCGTTCACTTCCAACACCATTGACAACCACACAGCAAACATCATCACCACCACCATTGACAACTACACAGCAAACATCATCACCACCACCAATACTAGACAGAGAGGGAAAGGAGGAAGAAGATCACTTGACCATAGCCGTCCAGGCGAGATCCGATCTCCTCCGCCGTCGCTGAGAATTGGACCACGGCCCTTGGCAAGCGCCACCCTAGTGCACGCTCCTCTGACCGTCGCCGCCGCTCGTCACCACCCCTTCCCTTTGTCGCCGCCATGCCGACCCCAGATCCCGATCTCGACCGCTGCTCTACGCCGAAGCCCCTGGCCGATGTAACCCATCTATGAACGCTCACTGTTTACTCCTCTCCCCCCTTTCGAAAGTAATTTTGGTTTTGAGTTGAAGTCAGCAGCTCAGCTACTTTTATTTGGGAATATTGGGAAAAAGGAGTTAAGTAAACAGACCCTGTGTCTGTATAATTGATATAATTATCTTTTATTAATTATTTATTGATCCTTATTAGTTGATATCACATTTATTATGTTACCATTAGTAAATATTTGGAATTTAGGGAATAGTGTTCCTTACTTTATTGTACTCTTTGAGGGTCAACAGGAACTCACATTGACCCCCTTTCAATTATTTATTATTTTTCTCTCACTAATATATGTTTTAATATTGAACACCATTTCATGGGTTCTGGGAAAGCTCATCTCCCCCCTCCAATTTAATGGAGAACTTAGGGATGGGCCCTCTCGTTATTTCAAATTATTGGGGAAGCAGCAGACCCCTACTACTTGTTAAGTAAGGGAGTTGGGCCTCCTTGTGAACCGAACCATAGGGTCAACTCGAAGACTGGTTCTTCGTAGTTGTCAGTATGGAGGAAAGGAATTTTGTGAATGTATATGTATAATAGTAAGTACAGTATTTGTACACAACTACGTACAGTGTGTGTATATATATATATATATATACGTATACTATTATATTTTTTGATCTTCTATACCAATGTAGTATTGAATATTGATATATATAGTAAATAATTTCTAGAGGGATATTTTTGTAACCAAAAATCTAGATTATTTTCAGCAGCCCTTGTTGTTTTATTAAAGTTAATTAGGATTTGTTGTTAGTTGGCTGGATAAATATTTGGAATTGAAGATGCTATTTGAGCTTGAGCCCATTAACCTTTCTTTGTATATATATATATATTTTTTTTTCTTTTTTTTGTATATATATATATATATATATATATATATATATATATATATATATATATATAATACTTGTAGTGATTATATTATTGATAATTTATCTAGTAGTATTTTATAAATGAGTGATGATTTGGCAAATCACTTCGATATGGGTTTTGATTATATATGTATACTTAGATACATTTCAACAATAATTTTGACCTAAATACTATTTTCCGTATTTTTTAAATAGTTATTTTGATAGTTTCGATTATCAAACTATTATCGAGAAAAAGATGGTTTGAATTATGGAACATAGTTCTATATAGATATATGTATATAGTTAGTTGATTTCCTTTTTAAAATCATAATCGCAACTAATATAGTCATTTTCCTTTCTCGGTTCGATTATTGTACGAAGCTCTAATTTTAGACATTTATATACCAAATTAGGCTTTTTGGACTATTCTGGACTCGATGGGACCGTCTGTACCGTTGTTTGAGACCATTCTGTAGAGCATAACATCGTGCCTATTCTGTGTCGACACGTTCGTGTCGCGCACGTCAACTCCAACCAAAATTCAGGCGAGTACATTCTCTGATCGTTTTTATTTATGATAGTATCTATATTGCCTGCTCTAGACTACTTTACTTGATGCTGACACATTGTTAACACGGATTGGTACAATATGGATCTTGTCATGAGATGTTATCCCCTCATCGGGTGCATCGAGTATTTTATATTCATGTACTTTATCATATGCATCGTGTGATCCTTGGACTCATATTATTCATGTACATTCATGTGCTCTCATGTACTCTCATGTGCTTCATGTTCAAACTAACAATAATGTACATAACGTAACATGATCGGATCCTTGTGTGTTGATTGGGGTAGGAGAGAGTAGAAGTGGTTATGTGATTAATCCCTCTAGTATATTCATGTACATGTCTATTATACCCTCACGCATAATGGAGTTACCATAGATTACTCATGTGCAACCTAAACCAATCACATAACTGTCTTGTGCTCTAAATCACTTATATTATTACAGATTACCATGTTCACTATCTTATTCATGTACTCAGTTCCTTATATCTTCATAATGCTATTTCTCTATTTTCTATATTTCCTTTACAGCATGTCATGTACTTTATTCTATTGCTAGCTTTATATTTCCTACCATGCCATGGAACTGCTTTTAGAGTTATGTGCTTCGCTCTAATCCTGACTGGATAACCAACATTTTTAGGAGTTGTTATGTCCCACATTATTAGACCACAGGATGATGCTAGCAGAGACGGATCTCGATGTTCTATTCACTGCGAATTGTCTCATGGGAGTTCTAGGCCCTGGTAGTTTGATTTTGTTTCGTTATTGTATTTGCCTCCATTACATTCTAGTCTTGTGTATTAATTTGTAGACTCTGTCTCTCTCAGTGTTATTATTATATTTTCTAATTCATACCTCCTTAGTTGTCTGTGATGTGATTTGAGTACATTTATTGTTATGGATCATCTAGATGTTGTCGATAGTTATTGGGTACTTGACAGTGCTCTAACGTCGATACTGCGACGTAGGCTGGGCTGGCCCATGTACTCATGCCCGAATATCCGGGTGCAAACATCATCACCACCACCAATACTATACAGAGAGGGAAAGGAGAAAGAATATCACCTGACCATCACCGCCCAGGCGAGATCCGATCTCCTCTGCCGCCGCTGAGAACGCGACCGCCGTCCTTGGTTAGCGCCACCCTAGCGTGCGCTCTGTCGGCCCATTAAGCCATGGTCAAACCGATTTCGATAACTGACTTAAAACTCCGAATGTGATATGAAAAGAAACCTAAAATTACAGTTTACATATCCTCTAATTTTTTACATTTATTCTGTATTTTTCTTTTATTGAGTCTAGATTAAATTGTAAGTCGGGATCATTGGCATTTAGAAAGATCAATTCTAAAAAATATCATTGATCAATTTCTCTTGACCCAAACTTGATTCATTTCCTGAACCAAACCAAACCCACATCCAAAAGCCAAAACCAAATCAGGTTGACCAGAAACCCTGGTAACCGAACTCGGCCAGAGTTCTGCCGGAACTCGGACCGAACTCGGTCACCTGAATTTCATCCTGGTCAGCAGCTTTACCTATTCTTTTGAATCACCAACGTTCAAAATTATGAACGTTAGGCTATCGAGTTCTGCCCGAACTCTGTCTTAGAAAAACCTATAAAAGGAGAAGAAATTCTCATTTCTATTCACTCATTCATTCTTCGTCTTCTCTATCTATTCCTAAGCTTTCTATTCAAATTACAAAGCTTCAATCTTCAAATCTCCAAGACAATCCGATTCTTCTAGTGCCGGTGGTTTCTGATTAGGAGTATTTGAGTTGTACAAAGCTTGGTGTGCAAAAGCTTTTCTCAGAAAGGTGTTATTGAAGTTTGATCGTGGGCTTCGGATAAAAATATGATGGTGTTGAAGTTGGCAAGTTCTTCGGAGTAAAGCACGTGGTGTAATCTCTATTCAAAATAGTAGATTATAGAGAGCAAGAGTTCTCACGAACTGGACTAGTCCTCTGAGAGAAAAACCATTATAAATCTGTTGTGTCTGGGTATTGCTTTCTTGCCTCTACTATTTACTGCTTTACTCGCACTTTAAATTTGATTGATTATCTGCTTCACATGCTTAGAATTTTTTATTGGTAATTATTTTTCTGCTGCACTCTATTCACCCCCCTCTAGAGGTGCCATCGATCCTACAATTGGTATCAGAGCACAGCTTATCTCTAGTCGGATTAAAACTCCTTGAGATATGGTATCCCTATATCCAAGTAATGGTGAAGGTCAATCAACAAATAGGCCACCCCTATTTGATGGCACAAATTACACGTATTGGAAGACACGTATAAGCTTTTTCCTCAAGTCTCTTGATTTTAATTTATGGTCGATTGTCATGAATGGATATAAGAAACCACAACCTATTACGGTAGAGGGTGTTCTAGTAGAAAAACTATTCGACGGATATACCGACAATGAAAAAAACAAGCTAGTCTTGATACAAAAGCCATAAATGCTTTATTTTGTGCTATAGATAGAGCTGAGTTCAATAGAGTTTCTACATGTGTCACGTCTCACGAGGTTTAAAAAGTTCTTGAGGTGAATCATGAAGGTACTTCACAAGTGAAGGAGTCCAAAATCTCAGGACTAATACAAGAATTTGAGGCCTTCAAAATGAAACCTAACGAGACTATTACAAATATGCTTACTCGGTTCCTAGACATTGTTAATCCTCTATCTTCCCTTAGAAAAGAATACAGCAATCACGAGAAGATTCGAAAGGTGCTTCGCGGGCTAACAAAGAACTGGAATCCTAAAGCGATGGCCATTATTAAAGGAAATGATCTCACGGTCATAACTCTTGAAACCCTTAGGGGAAAGCTTATGACGCATGAGCTAGACCTTAAAGATTTCGAAGAGTCAGCTCCAAAAGAGAAGGCGATAGCATTAAAATCTAACCACAAGATATCCTCTAATGATGGAAGTGAGACAGACTATTCAGACAATGAACAAATGGCCCTTATGACAAGAAACTTCAGAAGATTCCTCAGATACGAGAAGTCGAACAAGAAGAAGAAAGATTCTAGAGATGATAAAGAACCTATCTGCTTCAGCTGTAAAAGAATGGGACACATCAAGAAGGATTGCCCTATTATAAGGAAGGGAAGCAGGCATGATCAGACAAGCAAGAGAAGGTCTTCTACCAGAAACTATGCCAACACTAGCATCTGATGTTAACGTGAAGCTAGTGATTCTCAAGAAGAAGAAGAGAAGCATCGCAACATAGGGAACCTATGTTTCATGGCTACTGATGCTAAGGTAATATCGAACCCTCTCTATGAAGAATTTACATTTGATGAATTATCTGATGCTTTTACTGATCTATTAGAAGATCAGAGGAAAATGATAGATATGTACAAAAGTGCTAAGAAAGAGCTTAAATTTGTACAATCTGAGTTTTTAATGCAATCTATAATGCTAGAAGATATTAGAGATTCTTCTAGTAACACCAATGAGATTACTTCTTTGAAGTTAAGCTTACATGAAGCTCTTAAAAAGCTTGAGAAAGCCAATCAAGAAAATGTAAAACTTAACGATCTCTTTAAACTAGAGAAAAGGAAGTATAACATTGCTGCACGGAGAGTAGATGCACTCACGACCAAGTATAATGAAGCCCGTGATGTCTCTAAAAAGTTAGAAATTAAACTGGGTAAACAGGTTGTTAAACCAATAGCTCAGGTGAACACAAGTCACAAGGCTAAACACAAGCACAACACAACCAATACTACTAGAACTGTCAAAAGCCAAGCATATATGTATACCTTTCCACACAAGAAGAAAACACACACATCTTCAAAAACTCACATACATGATCTTCGAACTACACCTAGCACTAACACTTCTACTACATGTCACTATTGTAGTATAAAAGAACATGTATCACATCACTATAAAATTAAAAAGCTTGTAGATCTGAATGTGTATGTATGGGTTCCAAAAACTAACATATCAGGACCCTCAAGAAAGTGGATACCAAAGGTTACATCTTTAACTTGTGTTGTAGGTGGACCTTCATCCTCCCACTAAAAGCAAGTGGATACTCGATAGTTGTTGCCCCAGGCACATGACAGGTGATAACAAATTGTTGGCAACACTATCGATGAAGAAAGAAGGCTATGTCTCCTTTGGAAATAATCTTAAAGGACATATCATTGGAATTGGCGATATAGGTACTTCTCCTTTACCTATTATTAAAGATGTATGCTTAGTAACAGAATTAAAACATAACCTACTAAGTATTAGTCAACTGACTTATCATGGTTATGGAATTAATTTTGTTAAGAATAAATGTTATGTTTATGATAAATCTTCTGGAATAATTTCGTTTGAGGGAATAAGAGAGGACAACATATATGTACTATATTTGTCAGAGAAGACTAACAGTACAGGGAAGTGTTTGTTCACAACTCAAGACGAAAGCTGGATATGGCATATGCGTCTTGGACATGCGAACATGGACACTATTGCAAAACTGTCCACCAAGAAACTGGTAAGAGGATTACCTAAAATAACTTTCAAGAAAGACATGGTTTGTGCCGAATGTGAAAAGAATAAGGCATCTAGATCATCTTTTCAATCAATAAATACTGTAAGTACCTCCACTACGCCAAAACATGCATTTTTTGACAGACCAAAACCGTCGTAAATCACATTAAACGACAGTTTTGATCTGTCAGAACATCCGTCGTTAATAGCGCGTCCCAAAATTTAAACGACAGTTTTGGACTGTCATTTTATAGCTGAATAAAATGACAGTTATTATATGTCAAATAAAAACGACGTACTAAAACTGTCAAACAACATGTAAATTGGCATGCAACTATTTTTACTTTTTCAACAGGTAAGGTCTGTCGTTTTTCGGAAATAAAATTTCAAAAAAAATTCAATGCATCAATATCAAATCTATTTAAACATATTTGTCCTCTATATAAAACTGAAATACATCTGAATAAATTTTCATATAAACATCAACAATCATCAACAATGGAAAAACTCAATCAAAATTGCATTAACTACTAAATGTATCGAGTTTAATTACATAGCAATATTACATCAAAAAACAAAAAGTAACTCCAATGTTTCTAGCTCATAACGATTTTATTATCATGATGAACAAAAAGATAATGTTATTACATTTACACGTCCAATATAAACGACTTTCTTTCTAAAATTCTTCAAAGAACAAGTCTTTATTAGCTAGTTAGAAGGATCATGTCCCTATGTACAAATAAGAAAAACTATAAGAATAGAATAGTTCTTGATTCTTCAAAATTCTTCAAAAGACAAGTCTTCAAAAGACAAGTCTTTATTAGCTCGGTAGGCATCTCTACCAGATGATTTGTCCCTCTGGAGGCAGTTGGGCATGTACCTCAGGTGATCTTACCAGATTCAATCGCAAAATATTGGCTTGTGAATGCTTCATAACTACGATATTACATTGTAGATCTTCCATGCAACGCTTCTCATTTTTCAGCTGCCTGCGAGTAGAATTTGTCGGTAGGAGAAAAGTTAGGTAACTAATATACATATGTGTGGACTATGCTCCAACTCGGTGATTTGAATTCTTTAGACCGAAATTATACAAACAAGACACCAAAAACATACTTGTCCAATACCACCCAGCTAGCTTGAGCTAGCTTGGATTCAGCAGCCACAGAACCACTAGGTGATCCAGAAACAACCTTAACCTTAATGTTGATCTGTAAAAGTAGAACATAATGTGGTCTAATGAAACCTAAGTATATTCAAGAAATAAACATTGTGCCTATCATGTATGAACAAGACAACGCAGATACAAAGAGATACAAAGCGGATTTTGACGTCGTCTAGTATACTTTAAAGTGACACAATGGTCTCCCGATACATATCTCATTGGACATTGTGCCTTTAGCTCAATGATTGAAATATATGAAGTTTTGGAGTATCTACTGTGCTGGAAGGAAGATGAAAGAAAAAAGACCATATTTACCTGAATTAGCTCCTTGAGGACAACGTCAACAGGCAAGACTGACACTAGACCAGCCAAGGTAGAAAAACTATCAATTAAAGCCAAAGAGATCCAGCTATGCAGGGGCTCCGGCTTATTCATGTGGGAAGCATCGATACAAGAGAGAATAGCATTCCTTAGTAAGGACATAATTTGTCTGACAACAAACTTTTCACCAAGAAGTGCACCTGGTAATCAAATAGATCCATAGGTAATCCCAAGTCAAACTATCTTTACCAAAGGGTTCTGGACATAACAGAATTACTGACAAACCAATAAATTGAATACCAATTCTAACCAGAGCATCAATTCCGTCAGCACAGACTCCTTTCCCAAATGAATGGATTATTGGCAAGACTGTCTGGGGCATAAGAGGAGGTTAATAATCAGATAAAGCTACTTAATATACCTGATATCCAACAAATCAGTCACAAGAGAACATGTAACATAAAGTTACCTGTTGAACTGTAATGGGAATGCCTAGCTCTTCACTGGAACCAATCAGCACTACTGAAGCCGCAGAAGCAGAGGCCTTGTTTGGTGAATTAAACAAATTTGAGATCACCAACGGATGAACCTTCTCTAGATATGCTTGTTTACCCACTCGTGTCCAGATGTCACGCACAAACGAGTCTTGGAGAAGAGAGACCTTCAAATGTGAATAGTCTGATGCCTGTGATAACGAAAGAAAAGACAGGTGAGCAAAGGAAAGGAAAAAAAAAACATGCCACAGATGCATAAAACATGCAAAAGAATCTGCATCTAATTTCCTACAGGTTTTTCATAACCAGCCTGTAAAATCTTCTGTATCACGGGCAAGAGTAATGCTTTTACTGCGTGAGGGTTCAAGTACTTCAAAAATTCTTTCAGGAGGCATAAAGCTGACTCAGTTTCAACATCTGACAAAGGTGACATTATAAAAGGCAGGCAATAAGGGGTACACATTTTCGCAGCATATGCTCCCATTGCTTTCAGTGCTCCTTCACTTGCAAAGTTAGCAGCATACTGAAGGCGAGAACCAGTTTTAGCCAAAATTTGAAGCGGCGCAAGAAACAAGTATGCAGATCGAATAGTTGGAGGAAAGTACTGTGATTCCAGTATATATTGAGCTGAAGGCCTCCTGATAAACACAGAATAACTTAGGAAGAGTAGCATATACAACTATGTTAACAGCAAGGTTATAACTTATAAAAGAGTACATAAAATAAAGGACTCTGCAGAAAAAATCATTCACTAGGGTTGGTAAGTTTACAACATAATTACACTTCAATTCTGAGTGTTTGCTTCTAAGCTACGAAGCAAAGGTACCAACCACAACAAGTACTGGTAGTACGTAGCTAGTACATCAATACAGCAATTGCTAAAATTCCACGGGACGGGTAAGTTTGGGATATATATATATATATATATAAAATATATATATATATATATATATATATATATATATATATATATATATATATATATATATATATTTTTAATGTCTGGTCCAAGTGGTCAGCACTTGAAGACATAAAACTGATCAGAAAACGGTAATTGAACCATACAAACGCGACTACATGCCAATATACGGGGTATGCCAAGCATATCAAGCAATGTTATATTAAGTAATTTTGATTATGCACACGATCTATGGTTGGATACATATTAATAGCCGTTACTTCTGTGATTAATCACAGTTACATGGCCAATGGAGTTTTTTGATTAATCGGCCACTTGGTAACAAATTATGCGATATATTACTCGGCCTATTAATCATCCATAAATCTTTTGTAACACATATCAATGCATATATTGGCTGACCTTCCATTAAACCCTCTATAAACAATCTAACTACAAAGGTGTTTCTCTCTAGCAAGAGAGAAAAGAGAAGCAGTATTTTGCTCTCCAACGAGTCGGTTGCAGCACTTACCTTCTCTCTTCTCTTCTCCTTTGTTAAAATAATTGACTTTTGACTTTTACATTGCTCTATTATTATAATTGTTTAAGGATAATTATTAGATATATTATTAATGTTTTTAATTTTGTTATATATCTCATATATGATATGAATTATTATTTTATATCTCCATGGGGTCTACATCTTCTGATATGTCCAATATATCTTCCTGTATCTGCTTTCCAATATGGGATCCCCCAACCGGTATGGGGTTGATATCCGATATCCCCCAACAAGGTTTTATTTACAATCATGAGGATTCCGATCTCCTAGTTACCGATCAACTTGATTGTAGCATATCGATCACCTAGGAAGTTATCTTAGTCTCTTAGACTCTCGAGTTGTTACCATAAATGATGGCCGTAGGGGGAGTCTATTCATGCCATTGGTTTTATTCTTCATTTTGCCAACACGGGCAGTCATTGTTCCTAACCATTGTTCATGCTTCATTGCTTTTACTACCTACTCACTATTTGATCAGCTGTTGAGGTTTTTCCTATGTGCTTTCTGTGAAGCATAACTTCCAGCATTTGGTCTCGCAATTACCTGATTGGGAAAATGCATAGGAGAAAGACTCTTATATTATTATTGAGCAAACTGCTTTAACAAAATGATATATATCTAATGCATCCAATCAGTTTCCTCTTGTTGCTTACTCTTTCAAGGAATGAATACTTTGCAATATTCTATTATGCACCAGGAAGAATGTTGCTTCCATAACATTCTTTCCATGGGCTTGTAGCAATATCTATTTGATGAATTGTTCCTTTCCTTAGTCACAATTTGCAGTGCTCAATGTATTGGTATTTAAAGTGCTTTGAGTTTTCCTGTGTCCCAGTTAGAGATGTGTACAAACCTGGAATTCGTTTATACCCAGGAGTGTGCGCGTAGGGCAGGCCAACAACCCAGGTGTGCAAATAATAGGTAGGAATTCAGTGGACTATACAAATAGATCCTTGGGTTTAAATGTAGATTTCAAGGATATAGATGGCAAGCTAAGAAATGAAACCAGGTACAGGAACACAGAGAGCAGTAGACTACAACATGGAGGAGGGCTCGAATTGATATTAGATGTAGGATGATAGGGTTGTGGTGGTAGTGCGTATGACTGATCCTTAGTAAATATAAATTTTGACTTATATCAGACATGCTGATTGGTCAGTTGACACCTGCATTAATGTTCACTTTGTGTTAACTTCCTTGGTATCAATTTTACCTGCCCAGTTGCATTTGGTACCAGATATACTCTACATCAGGACTACACGCAAATGTATCTAATTACCCACAGTGTAACAGGTAGTACCAAATATGGAATGTACAGACATGATGCAACAAGGGAAAACCCGAGCCTTGCTCTAATAACATATGAATTTATCACCAAGGGATTGAGTGCCTGGTGTACTCTGTTGTACATCAGGATTGCACCTAGGCAGTAGGCAACACTAATGACATTCCCATTTATAGCAGTTTGACCCTTGACATCTTGACTCCATAGTAAACTTGCCATGGGGGAAAACTAGAGTTGTATGTCCTAGTTACTTAGCACAGTACGGTTGGTAGCAAACAGAGTTAAGGACATGTGTAGGTATACGGGTGTAAGCTAACAAACAAATAAATAGACCACCAGTGTGTATCCATGTGAGGCTATATATGTATATAGGTCAAATCAATCTAGAAAAAGAGTGGTACACTATTTGAATACGATACCAATAAGTTGGAACCATCGACAACCCAATTAGTTCAACAAATTAACAAAGTCTGAGTCTGTGAGATGCAAAGCCATAGCTACCTACAGCCATACGGTAATCCAGATTAAAATGCAAAAGGAGTTAAACAAAAAAAATGAGCTCAAAACGAAAGCAAAGTCACTGAACAGAAGGGAACACATAAAAAAAGACCTACCAGGATCAAAATCTCAACAGAATAACCAAGAGAAAAGAAAAGAAAGGCACAACACCATTAGAAATGACTCAACTAGAATGAGACACTCATAAGATTCCAATAGAGTAAAAGAAAGTATGATATACATGGTGCAGATATAACATGCATACAACTTCCCTGTTTCCTCCAGGGAGCAAGGATAACAACAGTACTCCAATAAAAAAAAGACCAAAGTACTTAACAAGTTGTTAAAAAGAGAACAAATGTCCACGTAGTAGATATTGACACAATATGGAATGGAAGTCCAAGTTAGAAATGACAGTGGTCAGCGATAGGTATTGAGAAGGCCATGCAACATAAATCTAGTAATAGTTGAAAGATCGCAAATCTTTTTAGAAACAATTTTCAATAGATGCCCCAAACTTAATAGAAAATTAGAAAATTAGCTTAAGCATCATTTTATGCTACCAACTTACATAGCCTTTTTGAGGACGTCTAAGCAAGAATCTGGCAACACCCATAGAACCCCGTGTAATCCTGTAAAAACAAGACAATGCATGTCGTTGGTATTTTATTCAAATTAAATAATAATAGTAAATAATATAAAGCTTTCTAGGCCAATAAATTTCCAATAAAAAGAACATACAACTAACAACTGATACCTTTAACTTGGTAAGAGACTTCCTCGGATATCATACCCGTAGGTTGTAGTTCACACATAGTAAAATTTCTTCTTTTCCTCTTCTTCACTAGAACCCACATAGAACAATTCATGGATAATTGAGAAAGAAGTAAATAGGAAAGGGGATCAAGAACACTAATAAAAGAAACCATTTGGATAACAACTATAACATAAATAAAATAGTAAAGTGTTCTAAATTCAAACATCTAGTTGGTTGTATATACCTATGCCGCCTGATACCCCGATGCAGGCAGCAGCCGAGACCGATAAAACAACCATCAGCATGCTGAATGTCATCCACACTCTTTCCTTTTTATCTCCTCAACACCACAATCTCTTCAACATCATAAGGTCCTTAATCCACACAAAAACATCGTAAGTTCATATCAAATTCATAATATAGATATTAAAGATCCAAAATATCAAATCTAAACCAAACTGGTATATATAAACTTTAGTTGGATCACCACTAATCATGATAAAGAGAACTGCTAAAGACAAACACACTAGAGAGACGACTCTTCTCTGCATTTTGTACAGATAACCCTTCCAAGCCGGATTCATTCCGATGTTTCCTCAAACACTAAGGCTTCACCGACTCCCATCGCCCCCTCATAACCAACTCCCCCATCTTCTTAGGCGACCACGACCGGGCCATGGAGCCCAACCTACGCACCATTCATTATGTTATAGCAAATGAGAAGCCTAAGTTATTTGTGCTTCTAGATCCCATAGTCCAATTGGCATACAATGATGCCGTGCTGGACATTTCATCGAACAGCTTCTGCTCAAAAATAACATATAGCCATCACTATAACAGAATAGACATATTATTTGTTCTAAATTGTAACATGAACATACCGTAATCTACTAGGGATGAAGACAGAAGAGAAAATCCATCAGGGATGCAGACTGTGCATTTATATAAAATAACCCTAGCCATAGGGGACGTCGTTGCCGATGCAAGCACGGTGACCTTCCTATTCATGTCCAAAAACTCCCTCACCTTCCCCATTGTCCCCTCATCCAGCTTCCCCTTCACCACAAGCACCTCTACCATCTGCGTCAGTATGAAGAGCATCGTCAGCCTGATTACATTCCTTTCGAGATTTTCCCTACCTTCTGCTTGCAGTCGATGATGACGACCATGTCGATGTCCACTTTTACCCCCTCGCTGCACAGCGGCGGTCTCGAGCACGGAGGCACGGCTGGTGATAGGTCCTCGACGACGAGGTCGTTTGGCAGGGGCGAAAGCAGTCGATGGACTTGGCGATTCCGTAGGGCTTGATTTCTGGCTGGGAATAGAGTTGGAGACGGAGAGGGCGGTGGCGATAAGGAGGGCGGTGGCTGAAGATGAGGTTGAATGAGGACAGGAAGAGTAGAGGAGGGAAGAGATCGGATGAGAACATATATTTTTGGTGAAAGGAGAAGAAGAATAGGAGGGTTTGATAGGAAGGGGGAGGGAAATTTTTGGTGAAAGGGAAAAATGAGCGCCAGATCGAGGGAGAGGGAGTAAAAAAGTGAGAAGGTTTATTGTTTGATCGGGGAGAGAGGAGTTTTTAAGAAAAAGGCTTCGCGTTTGGGAGGGAGGTTTCGCGGGTTTTGGCAAAAATTAGGGATCTAAAATTTTCACAGCAAATTTTTTCAACACAATTCTAATGTTAAATGACGGTTTTCATCCGTCATTACAAATACATTATTATAATAAAAATAGATTTGGTGTTAAATGACTATTTTAGTCCATCAAAACTACAACCACATCTTTAATCCGTCGTTGTTGGACAACTCTAACTGTTGCAAATCGTCCATTTTGGTGTAGTGCTCTAGACCCTTGTAATTATTTCATATGGACTTATTTAGACCAAGTAGAGTCGCCAGCCTTGGCGATAAGTTATATGCTTACGTGATAGTCGATGACTATTCATGGAATACTTGGGTTTTTTTTTGCAAATAAGGATTAGGCCTTTTCCAAATTTGTATCTTTTTGTAAAAAGGTGCAAAATGAGAAAGGATTCATGATTACTTGGATACGAAGTGATCATGGAGGAGAATTTGATAACCACGAGTTTAAATTATTTTGTGATTCAAATGGGTTATCTCATGAATTCTTTTGCCCTAGAACTCCTCAACAGAATGGCGTTGTGGAGAGGAAGAATAGAACTCTGTGCGATATGGCCAGAGTTATGCTTAACCAGTATAATCTTCCAAAGCATTTTTGGACAGAAGCTGTCTATACAACATGCCATGTTTTAAATAGAGTTCTGATTAGAACCATCTCTAAAAAGACTCCTTATATAATTATGGTTTAATAGAACTCCTAACATCAGCTATTTCATGGTCTTTGGTTGTAGATGATTTATTTTAAATACAAAAGACGACCTGGGAAAGTTCGATGAAAAAGCTGATGAGGGTATATTTTTGGGATATGCTGCAATGAGTAAGGGCTACAAAGTATTCAATAAGAGGTCACTAGTTCTTGAAGAGTCAATAAACATAAAATTCGATGAGCTGAACAGTCAACGCAATGACGATAGTGACAATAAAGAAGAGAAAACTCCCTACAACAGAATACCAGAAGATACACCATCTACGTCATATCTGGAAAATCTGCCAAAACGAATGTGATTTATGCCAGACCATCCGGAAGAACGGGTAATAGGTGACGTATCAACAGGTGTAAGTGCTCGCTCAAGCACAAGAGATTTAGTAATAGCTAATGTTGCATTTATTTCCAAAATTGAACCTAAAAATATTTTAGAAGCTTTTAATGATGAATTTTTGATTTCTGTAATGCAAGAGGAACTCAACCAATTTGAGCGGAATCAAGTTTGGAAACTCGTTTCCAGACCTATTGATCACCCGATCATTGGTACCAAGTGGTTGTTCTAAAAAAACTAGATGAGAATGGTTCAGTCACAGCAATAAAGCACGTCTAGTAGCTCAATGCTATAATCAAGAAGAAGACATTGACTATCATGAGACGTATGCTCCAGTTGCTAGACTAGAGTCCATTCGTATGCTTTGTGCTTTTACAAGTTTTCATGGTTTCAAACTCTTTCAAATAGATGTCAAAAGTGTTTTTCTAAATAGTTTTATAAAAGAAGAAGTTTTTGTAAAACAACCTCTTGATTTCGAAGATTTTAAAAATCTTGACCATGTATTCAAGCTTCGAAAGGCACTCTACGGTCTCAAACAAGCACCTCGTGCATGGTATGAGCACCTTAGTTACTTATTACTTGAATACGGTTTTTCAAAAGGGAAGGTTGATTCGACTCTTGTAATAAAATCTTTGGATAAAAATATCTTGTTAGTACAAATATACATAGATGACATAATTTTTTGGATCAACAAATGAGATACTATGTAAAGAGTTTGCTAAGTGTATGCAGAGTTGTAGAAGCATAAAAAAGAATAATAAATTTTTATGCGGCCCAGAAACTCCATGCGGCTCAGAACTTGGGGGGTTTCATGCGGCTCAAAAAATCCCTGAGAGCTTCATGCGGCTCAGATAGTTCTATGCGGCTCAGAAAAAGCCATGTGGCCTTATGCGGTTCGAAATAGGCCCATACAGCTGGCCATAATTACTCCGTACAGCTGGCCATTAATGCTCTGACACAAAGTGAGAGCTCGGACATGATGGCTCTGACATAAAGAAGAGACGCAACATGCTCATAAAAAGACGAGAAAATCTTTGTGATAGCTGGCACAGTTCACAAATTCCAGGAAAGTTCTTTATGCGGATCGCCTTAGTGACCTTCATGCGGCTCGGTTGTGAGGCCACCCTCATGCGGATCGGATGTGAGGCCACCCCCATGCGGCTCGATTATGAGGCCACCCTCATGCGGCTCGGCTGTGTGGCCTTCATGCGGCTCGGTTGTGAGGTCACCCTCATGCGGTTCGGTTGTGAGGCCACCCTCATGCGGCTCGGTTGTGAGGCCACCCTCATGCGGCTCGGATGTGAGGCCACCCTCATGCGGCTCTGTTATAAGGCCACCCTCATGTGGCTCGGTTATGAGGCCACCCTCATGTGGCTCGGTTATGAGGCCACCCTCATGCGGCTTAGACAGGAGGACAGTCCTTCATGCGGCTCGCAACCTAGTGGCAGTTGGGACACGTGACAGAAGTTGACTAAGTCCTAACAACTCAAATTTATTGCAACCAATAGATCATAGTAGTTCAGATTTATTTCAACCAATATAACAGTCCAGATTTATTGCAATAAACAGATCAAGATTAATCTTAACCAATCCCCAAATGTCCACTTTTCAAGGCGCAGTTACAATGATGTGGCCACGTGGCTGCACACCCCCACTTATCACAAACTCCTATAAATAGCATGGGATTATTCCTTTGCACAGAGACAGAGATACAGAGAGCAAAAAGCACACACAGAGAGAGTATTTCTTCGCCGGAGCCGAGGTTGCGTTCGATCGTCCAAGGAGTAAGGCAATTTGATAGCACTTTCTCGAGCATCTACCATCACCCCCCAGAATCCAAATTAAACAATTGTACTTAGATTACTTTTCCTAGGTTTTGTTCCTAGGCTCTCTTTGTACAAGCGAGTTTGTAATTGTGAATTAAAGTTCAGTCCTCCTATAAAACTGTTCTGTTCTTTGATAATCAATGGCAAACACGATGGCGACTCTGCTGGAGACTAACTTCTCCACTGCTGAGAAGTTGGTGACGTAATCGGACGCTCCAAGCTCGGCTCCATGCAACAGATGCTGGTTGTTCTCTTCGACCAACAAGCGTTTGAAGAAATGCTCTCTGACGAGAGCGCTAGCCCGGTCCAGAAGCGAGCCGGCACGAACAAGGCTCGTATGGAGTGGAGGCCCAAAACTGCTGCTTCTTCCCAAGCTCTGAAAAAAGTGTTCTCTGCTGCCCAAGACGGCGGAGAAGACTCACATACGGCCAGTGGACCCTGCTGTCCTCAAGTCTGGCAGAGGAAAGCACTACGATGCTGGACTTGCGGAAGCAAATGGGAACTCTGTGCGGTCCAAGAAGAAGCCACATAAGGGTGCCAGCCGCATGAAGGCTCATGCGGCCACCAATCTCAACCGCATGGAGAAGACTCAAGCGGCTACCAAACCCAGCCGCATGGAGAAGGCTCATGCGGCCACGAGCTCCAGTCGCATACAGAAAGCTCATATGGCTGCTAATCTTAGCCGCATACAGACCGCTCATGCGGCCACCCATCCCAGCCGCATGCAGCATGCTTATGCGGCCGCCAAGCCCAGCCGCAGGGAGATGGCTTATGCGGCATCCAATCCCAGCCGCAGGCCATCCACCCTATGCGGCTCAGGTTTAGTCTTTGACCGGCTCTCATGTGGTCCTGACCTCAGAAGCTCTCATAAGGATGTGCCAGACTCTGTACGGCATAATTTGGACTCTTCCTACTATGCACCCTCGGGTGCTAGAACGAAGAAGTCTAGGACGGTGCGGGCTCGTCGAGCTCAGTCAGCTGTCCCAACTTCTGACCATCAGGGAGTCCCGTAACTGTTACGCGGGCCTCTAATAGAAAGTTGTACAAAACTACCTGTGTCCAGCCCCCAGCGGCCAACGGACAGGGTGGTTCTCAAGAGTCTCCCAACAATGATCAGGGGCAAGTACTTTTACTAGCCCCACATCAGGGAGCAAATATGATGCCAACACACTCGTGTGCTCGGGACTCCCGGGACCACAAAATGAGTGTAAAGGTTGCTCGAGATCCACTTGACTTGCGTGATGTGATCCTTCACAGGCGCAAGAAAAGAGAAGAAACCTTGGTGTGCAGAGAGTCCTTCCATGGACATCACTGCACTCAAGTCATTGTCAACTGTTGCTGCAACAAGACAGCAGTTCAAGAGGGCCGGCAGTCCGTCTTCCAACGACTGCAGCGGCCAGGACCATTCCAAGAATAAAGCTTGGGAGACGAGGCGCTTCCTTTCGCCTCCTGCAATTCTACCCGGAAGGTCCCTACCAGCAAGGGAGGGAAGAAAGTAAATGTCTCTAGCCCGTTGATCTCAACTGGCGCGGCTAAAAAACTCTCATCTAAGCGGCTGTCCACAGCCGCCACAGGAGGAGTTTATCAAGGCACCCGCTCTAAGACGAAATCTTCAACACTTGGAGATTCGTCATCTACATCCCTGGGGGTAGCCGAAGCTGGGGGTAGCACTCCTCGGAATATCCACAACAATCCGGTGTTCCAAGAAGATGAACCAAGGGAGATAGTTCCCCCAACAGATGCAACAGAATCGGACACCCCTGGAAACAACCATGGGTGCCAAGATGAAGCAACCTCCTATGCAGGGAGTAGCACTTCCTCCGAGTCCGAACCAGAGGAGAACATTCCTACATATCCCGACGACTTCTCCATTCGGGGGTATGATTCGGAGAGCACATCCTCCACAGTTTCTTCCACTGTTCCTCGTGTGAGAACAGTATTTATGACTGAAAATGACCAGGACGGTCCCAGCGATCGACAGCGCCTCAACACTCTTGAGGCCATACTTCATACCCTGGTCAAGTCAGTAGACGAGATCAAGGCAGCCCTGCCGACTCTCCAAGAAAGAATACCTGGCCAAACAAGCTTGGGTCCCGCCGTTAATGTGGACTCAAACACAACCGCACCAACCCCGGGTGACAATCCACCCGGAATATCGGCTCCTACTGCTGCAGAAAAGGCCTGGGAGGCGAGAAGAGAAGTCCAGGAGCTCCGGGCAATGTTTTACGCCCGAAAAAACTCTCAGGACCTCAGGATACGACAGTCGTATCCCGCTGCATGGAGAGATGTCCCCTTCCCTCCTCGATACAAACCTTTCAACATCAACCCTTATGACGGAAAGACATCTGCAAGCCGATACGTGACCTACTTTGAGGTCACAACAGATCATCTGCCGTATAACGACGCCATCCTTACACGATTGTTTGTTGGGGCATTGGAGGGAGTCGCATTCTACTGGTACCGTAACTTGCCGGACAACTGCATCCATTCCTTCGCCGGCTTCAAACATATGTTCTTGGAAAGGTTCTATGAGGTGGGACAAGATGTGACCATGTCAACCCTCATTGACGTTGTCCAAGGAGAGAAGGAGCTGACAAGAAACTACATTGAGCGGTTTCGCCAAACCGCGATAAAGTTGTCCTCCGGTAATCCGGACTCTTCCTTAATTGAAATTTACGAAAAAAGGCTGCTCCCCACAATCAGCTATTGGATGGGCGAAAGTCAATTTAAGGACTGAAAGACTTTCATCATCAGCGCCACTAGCACAGAAGATAAGTTAAAGAAAGCTCGCCAACTGGGATTGCACATCTCGGATGCGGAGGACAAGGGCAAACGCCCTAATACCAACAACAATAATGGCGGTAATTCCTCCAACAACTGAGACAACAAGGGCAAACAGGCTATGGTGGTCGACACAGCCCCGAATCCTGAACCGAAGCAAGCAGATAAGTAGTGGCCCTAGATGACTTACTCCTTCGAGGATAGTCATATCAAGCCCATCTTTGACATGCTCCTACAAGAAGACAGAATTCAGCTTCCTCCGCCAAGGCATGAACCTCGACCTGCAGAGATGGAGAGCCCCAAGTACTGTCACTACTATCGCTACGTCCACCATGCTACACAAGACTGCTTCTAGTTGAAGCAGTATATCCAAAACCTCGTCGACTCCAAGGCCCTGGCCATTGATTTCGAGGAGGTGACGGTCGCTGCCAATATGGTGTCAGTCCAATTCGGCAGCTTTTTGCCAACAAGGACCTAAGACGGAGTAGTACCCGTCCCCCGGGCAAAAATGGAGGTCGCTAATCTTCCACCTCCCCTAGACCAGGCTGCTGGACTGGTACCCCTCACCACATCATGAGGGAAGGTCATGTGGGTCCACCCGGACTTAGTATCTGAAGTAACCCAGCCAGCATCACCCTCTACTGGCAAGAAGAAGGGCAAAAAAGTTAAGTCCTGTCGCACAATCTCAGCCGACGTCGAAGAAGCGACAGCCGTCGTTACCCGGTCTGGCGCACAAACTCAACCTACACCGGGTAACTCGGCTGAAGAACGTCAGTCGGCCACTGCTGATACCCCAGGACCTTTTCAGCCTCCGCCGACCGATAAGCCGAAGCCAAAGGAGACCCGCTTTGACAAGCCACTCCACAAAGACACACCACAGGGGCTGGCGAGGCCCTACAATTTTGAAATTCTGGCACAATTTGCCAACACACCGGCCAAATTGTCATTATATGAGCTCCTGAGACTCTCCAAAGATGTTCGCATCGAACTGAGCTAAGCACTCCAAAATGCTGATGCATATCTGGCTCAGGTCAATCTTACAGGAGAGAACTTATCGACGGATCTCCAGGACAGCGCTTGTATAGGTGCAATACCCAACATTGTGTTCACTCCGCAGGACATGCTTATCAAGACCAACCTGCACGATCGTCCTCTGTATTATACTGGATACGTTGGCGACATCAAGGTGGATCGGATGCACATTGATCCCCGTTCTTCGATAAGCATTATTTCGAAGAGCTTGCTTCACCTCCTGCGCATCCTTATGCATCGGCTGACTCCTACCAGCACCGCCATCAGCGGCTTCAATTCAGGGAGAAGCTATCCCATTGGGAAGATTCGCCTGAAGTGCCAAATTGGCGACCTTCAGTCAGAAGTAACCTACTATGTTATCGATGCAGACACCTCCTATAACACTCTCCTAGGGTGTCCGTGGATACATGATTATATGATCGTGCCCTCCAAATTGCATCAGTACTTCAAGTACGTCGACAAGCACAGCTTCATAAAGACAGAATTTGCCGACATCGATCCCTTTAAAGGGGTCGAATCCTACTATTCAGATTCTTGCTTGTACGAGAAATCAAAGAGGCATCTGATCAAGGAGGATGGTCAAGAGCGGACGGAGGCCATTGCAGGGCCTGAAGAACCCTTGAGAATCTATCTCTAACCCCGCAAACCAGACAGAACTGCACCTCTTACAGCCACTATGCGTAGAGAAGCAACTAGTCTTCCGGTGCTTACTGTACAAAAGGAGCAGATGACAATCCGACTGCCAAGGTCTGGCCAAGGGCCGAGACCCACTACGGAGCCACTGACAATCAGGCTGCCTAGAGCCGGTCAACAACAAACAGAAGAGTCCAATCCTTCTGTTAAGCCAATGACGATTCGTCTTCCCAGGATAAGTCGACAGCCGAGCCCTAAGCCGGGGACTGCTAGTGAGACAACAACTCTCCGTTCAACACCAAGCACTAAGCCGGGGGTCGCCAGTGCGCCAATGACTCCACGTTCAGCACCACCAGTGGAACCCCTGATGATCAAGCTACCCAGGTCATCCTCCCAGTCTTCATTGATACAGGGGGTGGCTGAAGAGGAATTAGAGCTAGCCAAGTATGTGGCTGCCCACACTGATGTTCCTTCTGCTGACGATATAATTCTACCTGAAAAGATACCTTTATCAATAAAGGGCTATCTTTGAACTACCTCGAGCTTAATAAGCTTTGTACAATGTATGCTATGGAACACGGTATAGGCACCAACCTACATACACAAGTGACAAACGTCTATACCACGAACCAACTCACTCCTGTGGAAGGCTTGCTTCATAGTTGAGGGAGAGGACCATCCAATCATCTTCGGCCGAAAAAATGATCCACAGCCTTTCAGGATAGAAGAAGTTGATCTCGAACCCGACACCGGGAGGCTGCCCCTTTATCTGTATAGCACCCGATCCAAGTACCTCATGCAAAAACAGGGTATGATATGGAGGCTATGCCAGGCTTAAACTACGGCACTGGCTAGCGATTACCTTTGCAGTTGCCAGTCCCGGCTGGAAAACCACGGGATTACTACAATAAAACCAGACGTGGTCTAGGCTATGTTATACCTACAACAACTCCTAAAAGCTCAGATGAAGAATGTGACTGGCATTCACATTCGACCGGATTACCTACTTCTGATTCGGATGTCTGCATCGGGGACGTATTTAGGCAAGTTTTGTCTGTCAATATGGCATTTGTTGACGCCTATAAAGAAGATAAAGATGTACCCGAGCTTCTCGAGTTAGAGCATTGGGTTCAACAGCTAGATGCGCAGTGGGAGAAGCATTTCAAACAGAGAGATCCTCCTACCGAAGATGAGGTCATGCAAGTTGACCTCGGCGATGAATCCTCTCCAAAGCCAATCTTCGTCAGCAAAAGCCTGACAGACGAAGAGCGGGAGGCACTTTTGCAACTCGTCAGAGAATACATTGATATGTTCGCCTGGAGCTATAGAAACATGCCAGGACTAAATCCCGAGGTTGCACTCCATAAGCTCAACATTCAGCCGGACGTAAAGCCTGTCAAGCAGCAGCAACGACGGTTCCGCCCAGATATCATGAATTCTATCGAAGCTAAGGTCAATAAGCTGATAGCCAGTGGCTTCATCCGTAAGGAACAACATCAAAACTGGGTAGCCGACATAGTACCGGTCCTCAAGAAGAATGGGAAGATCTGAATCTGCATCGACTTTCGGAATTTGAACGAAGCATGTCCTAAGGATAAGTTCCCTCTCCCTATTGTGGACATAATAATCGACAACACATGTGGCTTTGAACGCATGTCGTTCATGGATGGCTTCTCAGGATACAACCAAATCAAGATGTTTCTTGATGATGAAAAGCATACATCATTCCGAACGCCGATAGGTGTGTACTGCTACACAGTCATGCCCTTCGGTTTAAAGAATGCTGGCACCACATATCAACGAGCCATGAGTGTCATCTTCAGAGATCACCTGCGTAAAACTGTGGAGTGTTATGTCGATGACATCGCCGTCAAAAGTCGCTCTAAGGAAGATCATCTGCACGATCTGAGGACAGTCTTCGACCTGATACGAGCGCACAACTTGAAGATGAATCCCACCAAATCCTTCTTGGGCGTATCTAGCAGAAATTCTTGGATTTTATTATTATGGCCCAGGGAATCCATATAGACCCTGAGAAGACGAAGGCAATCATGAAGATGGGTCCCCCGAAAAATCTCTGAGAACTCAGAGGCCTTCAAGGGAGGCTAGCCTATATCAGGAGGTTTATCTCTAACCTCTTCGGGCGATGTCAACCGTTCACCCATCTCATGAAGAAGGGCATCTCCTTCATATGGAATAAAGAGTGACAACGTGCCTTTGATAATATTAAAGAATATATGTCAAACCCTCCAGTCCTGGTGGCTCCGGTTGCTGGAAAGTCGTTCTTGCTGTATGTACGAGCGATGGAGCATTCCCTCGGTGCTCTACTAGCACAGAACAATGATGCATTACATGAACAGGCCATCTATTATCTCAGCCGAATGATGATAGGACCTGAGCATAGATACACTACCGTAGAAAAGGAATGTCTTGCTTTGGTGTTCGCTATCCAGAAGATACGACACTATGTTACAGGACAGACCATCCATGTCATATCACGAGTCAACCCTCTAAGGGTCCTCATGACCAAGCCAGGAGCACTCAGCTCTCGCCTTGCTACCTGGGCGATACTATTGTCCCCCTACCACATGATCTTTGTCCCGCAGAAGGCTGTTAAAGGTCAAGCTTTGGAAGACTTTTTAGCAGCTCATCCAGGTTCGGAGTCAACCAGAATATATGAAGAGATCCAGACGAGGTCGCCAATTCAAACATGGCTTTTTATGATACCGTCTGGCGAATGTTCTTCGACGGTGCTTCAAGAACCGGGCCCAAGGGCAACATCGTCGTTGGGGTCGGAGTGGTACTAATTTCTCCCTCTGGCTTGGTGATCAATCGGGCATATTTCCTTATAGAACCCTGCTCAAATAATATGGCCGAGTACAATGCTTTGGTCATCGGCCTCCGACTTGCGAAGGAACTGGGGTAGAATACTTGGAAGCATATGGCGATTCACAGTTAATCATCAACCAAATCTAGGGTTCATATGAAGTTCGCCATGAATACATGATCCCCTATCATTAGATAGCAATTGCCATCATCACGTCCCTGAAAGGATTCTTCATAAAACATATTCCCAGACTCCGGAACATTGAAGCCGGCGCCTTAGCCGGACTGGCCGCTTCTCTAGCGGTTCCAAATCATACTCACCACTTGGTGGATGTAATAGGCCATGAATTGGTCTGTCCGAAGAACAACGTCCAATTTGTCGAGAGTTATTCTGCCCTGACGGTCGACGAGACACGGGACTGGAGGCTCCTATTTATTGACTTTGCAGTCTATGGCATCTTGTCGGAGAACCCGAAAGAAGCCACCTCTATCAGAAGATGTTCTCTCAGATTCTTCTACGATACTGAGACAAAAATGCTGTATCGGCGATCCTACGATGGACTACTGCTTCAGTATTTGTCAAATTTAGAAGCCAAAGAAGCGGTACACGAAGCTCACGACGGCGTTTATGGGGCCCATCAACCTGTTCCAAAATTACAAGACCGCCTTCGCCGGATGGGCTATTACTGGCCTACGATGGTGGCAGATGCGATAGGCTATGCAAGAAAGTGTAAAGCTTGTCAGGTCCACGCAGATTTCATACATCAACCATCCGAATTCCTATATCCGACGGTGGCATCCTGGCCATTTGAGGCGTGGGGAATGGATATTATTGGTCCAATCACCCTACCTTCAACCAGAGGACACCATTTTATACTGGCAATTATGGATTACTTCTCCAAATGGGCAGAATTTGTTCCTCTTGCAGAAGTGAAGACATCGAACATGATCAGCTTCCTCAAGCATCACGTCATCTATCGCTTTGGACTGCCCCGAAGGATCATCCACGACAATGGTCCACAGTTCGCAAGCCACGCCTTCTATCGGTTTTGTGACAAACACCGGATCCAGAACGTTACTTCAACACCATACAACCCGGCGGCTAATGGTCTGGCAGAAGTATTTAATAAAACTATAATCAAGCTTCTCAAGAAGTTCGTGTCCTCAAACAAACGTGTCTGGAATGAAAAGCTTGGCGAATGCTTATGGGCGTACCATACTACAGTCCGGACGGCTACTGGGAACACATCGTTCTCTTTGGTGTACGGAAGTGAGATAGTTCTCCCGCTAGAGACTCAAATTCCCTCGCTCGGTGTCGCCCTCACTTACCGATTGACGACAGATGATAATTACCGGCGTCGGCTACAAGAGTTGGAGGCCTTAGATGAAAAGCGCCTGCTAGCTCAACAGCGAATCGAGCTTTACTAAGCTCGCATCTCTGGAGCCTTCAACAAGAAGGTTAAACTCAGAACATTCCAAGTAGGCGATCTCGTCTTGGCAGTTCGGAGGCCAGTGGTTATGACTCACAAAACCGCCGGCAAGTTCCAGCCAAAGTGGAAAGGCCCATTTATCATCGAGGCAGTATTCTCCAATGGTGCATACCGCCTCGCAAAGCAAAACGGAGACTTGCTTATGATGTCCATCAACGACAAGTTCCTGAAGAAATACTATGTCTATACTACGTCCGCCGAATCAACCAGATTGTTGAGTTATGTACTCTTAAGTACCGTTGAACTTACACTCTGGTCACTCCAAATGAATCTATATCGCGTCTTCTGGGTAGCGAGTCATGTATAATCATACCTCTGAATTTCCTCCCTAAAAGAGCATCTTTCTCATAATCTATTACCCGCACTTTCTGCGCATAAAAAAGGGTAATAGATCCACAAAATTCCCGAAACAACCACGTCGATGTTACCTCTGAGTTGTTTCTCTTCCATCACAAACAAATCACCCTTTACGTAGAACTTCCACGTCCATATTACCTCTGAGTTGTTCTATGTACCCTTCGTGGAGTCCACTCCTGCCACGTCCTCTTTTTTCTCTTAGTAGGAAGACTCTGTTGTAAAACCCCATATTTACCACGTCCTCATTACCTCTGAGTAAGTATGTCGGTTTTCTCTCGACTTATTATCCATACCCCAAAAAAAACCCAGGGTACGCCAAGGATAATAGGCCCACAAATGTCCACAGTTGACCACAAATGTCCACAGTTGACCACAAATGTTCGCAGTTGACCACAAATGTTGTACTAGGTTCTCTAGTACACGGGCCTCTTTTCTCACAATCTCATGCCTCTGGAACCCAGCTGTTCCATGGCATTCTTTCGCCTGATACCAAGAACTTCCATATCTACCTTACCTTGGAGTTGTTCTAAGTATCCTATCAAACTTATTATCCGTACCTAAAACCAAGGTATGCCAAGGGTAATAGGTCCACAGAAAGTCCCCCAGTGGGGCAAACACATAATACCAAAGATGCAGTACAAGCACGACAGATAAAAGATGATGCAAACAAAGACATTGATTTAAATCAAAAGTACTACATTTTCTGGGACCACGTCCCTGTCAAAAAGATGAAGAAACATAAAGAAAGAAAAGAAAAAGCCGATCATGGTTCGGCGACACAATTCTTGGAGCCGGTCCTTCAGTTTGGACATTGACCGCTCAATTCTCAGGGTGGCCCGACGCTCAGCCTCTTGCGTCAGCTTCTCTGTATCCTCCAGATGCGCATGGGCCTGCCAGCCGTCTTCAAGCCTCTTCAGTGCACGCTCCAAGGCATCTGAGGTTCTGGTGACCTTGTCGGTCTCCCGGAAAATTAGCTCCTTGTCGTCGCACGAGGCCTGCAGCTCAGACTCCAAAAAAATCAATTTTTTCTGAAGCTGGAGGATCTGCTCCTTGGTATCGGCTATCCCACGAGAGGCGGCCTCTTTCCGAGCGATGCAGTCCTCTCCGCTGCGGCTTAATTGATCGTACTTTAGCGACAAATCTCGGAGGTCCTTCATCAGAGCAGGCTTGGACGTCTCCCGTACCGTCCTTACCTTTTCCATAGCAGTTAAAAGGAAGGCACGCTCCTGATCTATTGCTGAAGATAGATCAACTTGCCGCAGTCCCTGATACTGAGCCACCAGCTGATCAGCTTCTAGTAACTTGGGCTCCAAAAGCTCGACTATCCCTGCCCCACCGGAGAGGATTCTGAGAAGTTCAATCTGGCCATGAGCACATTGACGGGCCAAGGCAAAAGATGTCCCCCTCTCTACGGCAGCTTCAACCCCTCGCTTCAGGTGGCGGTAGAAACTGTCAACCACGTCCTTTGATGATTCATCCAGAACTTCCGAAGAAGACGACATCAAAGGAAGAGTGGTTGGCAGAGTTGAAGAAGATGCACCGGAACTTGATGCCCCTGCCACTAGGGAAACAAGTTTCGAGTGAAAGGACGCTTGAATAGCGACCATCTCCTCCTCCGTAGCCCGAAGGATCCGGAGACTCTACAGGGCAGAAAGGTCGACCCCCGGGGTTGGAGCAACATGAACCAAGGAGGATACAACCATCTCTCCCCGTCCCGGCCGTTCTACTGCCTGTTCTTCCGAACTCGAACCGACAGGAGGCCCCTCGATATGAGTTGAAGAAGGAGGAGGCATACTTTCTCCTACCAGATCCCCTCTGGTGACTTCTCCTCCGATGATGTCCGTCGTTGGCGGTGAAGGAGCAAAACCTGTACGTCTGGAGCAACCATCAATCAGCTTAACCCAAAGGATGTGAAGATAGAGCAAATAAACCTCCTCACTGGTCAAGACTTGACTTAGCTTATCAGGGGAGGGTTGCTGAAGCTGAGGATCGCTCACAGCCATTGTATCCTCCTCACCAGCAACATCTGAGTCGAATATAGCTGGTTCCTCTGCCCCTGCCTCCCCGGAGGTAGACGTAATGGGGTCAGCATCACCCAGCTGGAATTCAGCAACCTCGGGGATTGGCTCAGTAGAGCCCACATCGCCCTGGGTTGAGAGGTCAGCAACGGAAGGAACCTCAACCATCGCCGGGAGAACCCTGGCGGAGATAAGCTCAGCACTCATATCACTAATTAAAGTGGCAAGAGCCGGGTCGACTTCAGAGACAGTAGCCGGCTCTCGAGGGTCCACTTCTCATGACGCCTATAATAAAAAGTAGAATGATCAGATCATAGTACAGAAAAGAAAAGCTAAAAAAGATGGTTGTAATTTGATTCACCTCCGAAATAGCATCAGCGTCCTCGCTTCTCTCCCTAATGATTGGCCCGCAGGGCTTGACCGTAGCCCGTTTCCGAGAGTAAGTTATGCCGCCAACAGCGGACCCATGCCTGCTTCGCTTTCGGGAAGGACTAGGCGCAACAGGGGCCTCATCTGCCACCACATCATCGGCAGGAGAAAGAGATAAGTCGTCAGCGTTATTCTCCTCGTCCACATTGATGGACTCCGAGTCTGACACATCGACCGTGTTCCCCTTCTTTTTCCTCATCTTGGACCCTTTCGGCTTCTCCTCCAAGCTAGTACCAACAATAAAACTGGTACTTGGGTCAAAATCGGTAGGGGGCTTGTTCACCATAACATGGTACAGAGCCGCCATGTACAAAATCTGCCCTGACTCGCTAGTATCAGGCACAGAAAAGCTGGTACGGGTGTGAACCGTGTTATAATAGTGCCAAGCCCTGATACCGTCAAGGACACTACCCTCAAAACCCAGACAGGGGCTGGGATTATCCAGAAATAGCTGAATGTACCCAAACTGTCGGGAGAACCGACTGGGCAAGTAAGGCTCCTGGAAGACAGAGTTGCAGTTGCGATATACTAGGTGTGCAGGATGGATGTTCTGCAACCAGAGGAGCATCGTATCAGACAAGAGGTGGGGGGACCAGTGCCATCAAGATGTACAATATTTACTTCTTCATCTGCAAAATGAGGGACAGACACAAAAAAGGTGTATCTATCCACTCTCGCCAGCGCCATCCGACAGGCTGGCATGGTACTACACTCCCAGGGCATACGGCGATATTGGAAGATGAAGGCATCATCCACAGTTACATCGTCTTTTGGACCAGGCCTCATCAAAGACCGGCAGTACATCAACAGCCACCTCCATCAGATAATAATAGGGCAGCTCGATTCGCTTAAAGTCTTTCGTTGTATTACAAGCAATGACCTTGGATGAGAAAGTGCGAAGGCCACGATGTATGCTGCACACCATGGCAGGGAGGAGAGCTAGTCTGGCCCCAAAGACTAGCTTCACCGCAGGAAGGATAAAGTTACGACTGATCCTCTCAATAGAGCCAGCCCCTCCCGAAACTACGCAGTTCCTTGACCATACCATCAAAAATCCTGCCAGAAGAGCCTTCTCGGACAACTTCTGAGTATCCTGATAAAAATAAGTAAAAGAGTCAGATTGACTCCCAAATCTGTCGTCGGTGGTTTTCACCCTCTTAGCGGTCGATACCTAGTCCTGCACCTCCTTCCGGGTTCGAGGACTTCGGGGAGAAACCCGGCCTGAGGCACCAAGCTTAAAAAGGTAACTGAGCCAGGCCTTCGTATGCGGAAGGTTCCCTTTCGAGCTGTCGTTTTTCTTCTTCGACATCTGCTGGCATGTACTTTGGTGACACAGCAATTCCCGGTAGACAACAACAAAGCCCGGGAACCTCTGCTCCAACTCTTCGAACTCTTCATTCGTGGGGATATACACTTCGAAGACCTCATTTCCCCAGGACAGCCTGGAGACTTCACGCATCTCGTGGAGAGCGAGTCCCATCTCCCCTCCCGGTGTAAAGAAGGTCCCCGTTCGGCGGTTGTACATTTCAAGAAGAGCCATGAAGAGCTTCTTGTTCATGGGCAGACCATAACAGGTGCCCTAAATGGCATGATACAAGCCAATCTTGTGCAGGAGATTCTCGTAGGTCTGCAAAATCCACATAGTCAAGTTGGTCCACGAAGGGATAGGGTTTATCCAATTTAGCAGCGCCAACCGACCAATGGGGTAGGATCGCTTCTGAGCAAGCTGGTTCATGAAAGTGTCAGCTTAAGAGAACCTGAAGTTGGGATCCTGCACATTTAAGAAGCTACCTGGGGCCAACCCCATCACGTAGCAGCTGATCGGTGTCCTGGTCGTGACTACCGACCCTAAATTTCTGTTATAGTAAATGTCGCCCACAAATATCCCCTGCCGGCTCGGAGTCAAGGAATTCACCATCTTCCTATCCATTGGCAGCATGTTAAACCACGACAGTGGGAAGTGACGTTCCATTTGAGGAATGTGGATCGCCACCCCGTTAGAGGAAAAACTCCAACTTTTAGATATATCCAAAATGTTGGGGTTTTTCACAGTCAGGGCATCCTCAAAGAGGAACGCAGGTTTCAGGTGTTGGCCCCCCAATTTCCCTGAGTTCATCATGCCTGAGAAAAAGTAGAAGGACTGGTTCTTGATATCTCTCAGCCTCTCCTCAGGTTCATCTTTGGGAAGCTGATCCGACACATAATCAACTAGATGATCGAACCTTACACCCACAGCAGATTGGGCTCGACCTACCAAGAGTTCTTCCGCAGGATTGACTGGCAACTTCACTGAAAAAAGACAAAAGAAACAAGTTAGAAGATGGCCAGAGAAATCCACTTAGTATGTTCTGAGCTTATGCGGCTCTGATTAAGTGGGTCTTTATGCGGCCCAGTTTAAAGGAGCTTATGCGGCTCTGATTAAGTGGGTCTTTATGCGGCCCAGTTTAAAGGAGCTTATGTGGCTCTGATTAAGTGCGTCTTTATGCGACCCAGTTTAAAGGAGCTTATGCCACTCTGATTAAGTGGGTCTTTATGCGGCCCAGTTTAAAGGAGCTTATGCGGCTCTGATTAAGTGGGTCTTTATGCGGCACAGTTTAAAGAGTTCATGCAGCTTTGTTTGGTGGGGCTTCATGCGGCCCAGTTTATAAGGAGCTTATGCGGCCACAAGACCTCTCATGCGGCTCGAACATGAAGCAACTCTCATACGGCTCGGACATGAGGCATACCCCATACGGCTCGGACATGAGACGTTCATGCGGCCCATACAGCACAGCATATGCGGATTCATCATACCGAACTTTAACATTTCAATAAAGACGAAGAATATGCCAAAGAGAGAGGCTCGCGCATAAAACATGCGACATAGCCATTATGGTTGGGGTTTGAATCCATGCAATTTTCTTCCAACATTCTTACCATCAATGGCAGGATAAACGTCGGAGTGAACTGGGATCGCTGACGAGGAGGCAACTCCTTTGCCCTTCGTCGCAGCACTGGAGGAAGCCTTAGGAGCCATTGATGATCGAAGGAGAAGGAAAGACGGCGACTAGGACAAGAAAGCTTGAAGAAAGAAGAGAGAGTAAAGAACTTTTCTCTTCAAAAATTACCCATATTTATAGGCTAGCAAGGGCGTGTGAATCGATAGACCCTTCGGGTTTCGTGCTGCCTAGAAGATAAAGCCGACCCTTGGGATTCTATCCCCTTTCATGCAAAAAAGAATGCTCAGAATCATCAAGGCAAATCAAAATATTTAATGCCGACTCTTGAGATCCTATCCAAAAGACGGCTTTAAATCAAAAATAAATCAAGAGCAATTAATAAGATGCCTACATGGCACAAAGACTAGCCTATGTGGCCAGAGAAGACTATGCGGCCAGAGAAGTCTATGCGGCCAGAGCAGTCTATGCGGCCAGAGAAGTCTATACGGCCAGAGAAGCCTATACGGCCAGAGAAGCTTATGCGGACATACCCATGCTTCTTATTCAAAGTATTTCAATTTTACAAATTGAAAACTTTGAAGCGGGTCTTGTAGAAGCATGGAAAAGAATAATAAATTCTTAAGCGGCCAAGAAACTCCATGCGGCTCAGAACTTGGGAGGTTTCATGCGGCTCAAAAAATTCCTAAGAGCTTCATGCGGCTCAGATAGTTCAATGCAGCTCAGAAAAAGCCACGTGGCCTTATGCGGTTCGAAATAGGCCCATACAGCTGGCCATAATTACTCCGTGCAGCTGGCCATTAATGCTCTGACACAAAGTGACAGCTCTGACATGATGGATCTGACATAAAGAAGAGACGCAACATGCTCATAAAAAGACGATAAAATCTTTGTGATAGCTGGCATAGCTCACAAATTCCAAGAAAGTTCTTTATGCAGATCGCCTGAGTGACCTTCATGCGGCTCGATTGTGAGGCCACCCTCATGTGGCTCGGATGTGAGGCCACCCTCATGCGGCTCGGTTATGAGGCCACCCTCATGTGGCTCGGTTATGATGCCACCCTCATGCGGCTCGGTTATAAGGCCACCCTCATGCGGCTCAGCTGTGTAGCCTTCATACAGCTCGGTTGTGAGGCTACCCTCATGCGGCTCGGTTGTGAGGCCACCCTCATACGGCTCGGATGTGAGGCCACCCTCATGCGGCTCGGTTATGAGGCCACCCTCATGCAGCTCGGTTATGATGTCACCCTCATGTGGCTCAGACAGGGGGACAGTCCTTCATGCGGCTCGCAACCTAGTGGCAGTTGGGACACGTGGCAGAAGTTGACTAAGTCCTAACAACTCAGATTTATTGCAACCAACAGATCATAGCAGTTCAGATTTATTTCAACCAACATAATAGTCCAGATTTATTGCAACAAATAGATCAAGATTAATCTTAACCATTCCCCAACTGCCCACTTTTCAAGGCACAGTTACAATGATGTGGCCACGTGGCTGCACACCCCACTCATCACAAACTCCTATAAATAGCATAGGATTATTCCTTTGCATAGAGACAGAGATACAGAAAGCAAAAAGCACACAGAGAGAGAGCATTTCTTTGTCGGAGCCGAGGTTGCGTTCGATCGTCCAAGGAGTAAGGCAGAGTTGATAGCACTTTCCTGAGCCTCTACCGTCACCCCCCAGAATCTAAATTAAACAATTGTACTTAGATTACTTTTCCTAGATTTTGTTCCTAGGCTCTCTTTGTACAAGCGAGTTTGTAATTGTGAATTAAAGTTCAGTCCTCCCATAAAACTGTTCTGTTCTTTGATAATCAATGGCAAACAAGAGTGAATTCGAAATGAGCATGATGGAAGAACTTACATTCTTCCTTAGGCTACAAATCAAGCATAGTTCACAAGGGATATTCATCAATCAAGCAAAATATACAAAAGATCTGCTAAAGAAATTTGACATGGACAATGTCAAACCAATTGGCACACCTATGACAACATCTACAAAATTTAATATAGATGAAAGTGGTAAATCGACTAACGTACGTAAGTACAGAGGTATGATTGGTAATTTACTGTATTTAATTGCTAGTCGTCCAGATATTATATTTTTTGTATATTTATGTGCATGGTATCAGGCTTGTCCTAAAGAATCACATGTGAGCGCCGTTAAGCGTGTCCTGCGATACCTTAAAGGAACTTTGACGATTGGTCTTTGGTGTCCCAAAACCAATTTGTTTGACCTGATAGGTTACTCAAACGCAAATTTTGCCGGATGCAAAGTCGATCGTAAAAGTACCAGTGGCACATGTCATTTTATAAGGAAGTCTCTAGTCTCCTGGTTTTCTAAGAACAAAATTATGTTGCACTATCAACAACCGAGGCTGAGTATATCATCGCAGGACGTTGTTGTGCTCAGATTTTGTGGATGAAGCAAACCTTAGAAGACTATCAGTTATCATTTCATCACATCCTTATTTACTGTGATAACACTAGCTCCATTAATCTTACGAAGAATCCTATATGTCACTCTCGCACTAAACACGTAGAAATTAGACATCATTTTCTTAGAGATCAAGTTTTACAAGGTGACATTAACCTAGAATTTGTTGACACTGAACATCAACTAGCTGACATCTTCACTAAGCCCTTGGCTTAAGATCGTTTTAACTTTATACGAAGGGATTAGAAATTTTGGATGTTGAAGTAATATAATTAAATATTATTAGTTAATACTCATAAATTTGCAAAAATTATTTTGGTTATAAGCCGAAAGGGCCCTTCTGTCACACAGGTGTAAATAGCCTGAAGCGACACGGTGTACTAGTCTTCGGACTACCACTAGCTGGGATCCGGCCCCTACAGCTAACCCGAAGTATTCGAAGAAATTTATGTGTTATTAATTAATCAATATTAATTATTTAGTTCAACACATTTATTTTTAATTAATTTTGTATTTATGTTAAAAACTATCACACCCTTTCCAACCTCTGTTCTGATTCCCAAGTGACCGAACTCGGACCAAACTCGATCTGGGTGAATTCGAACAGAAACTGGACAACCGAGCCTCCTCTTTATTTAAACCCTCAATATCATCTTCAACCTCATCACAGCCACCATATTTCTACCGAAAACCCTAACCCTAACTTCTTGGTTCTTCCTCCTCCAAGCTTCTCAAGTCTTCAAACTTTGGATTCGGAGCTCTCTCGAAGTTCTCTTCCACTGTCTACCTTCAATTTTGGTATAAATCCTCTATCTCCACTCCTTTCAATTTTCGATGGCTCCTAAAATTCCTATTTCTTCAAAAAAGAAAAGGAAGGTTGATGAAGGTTCGTCCTCTACTCCTCATGAGGCGACCTCATTCTCTTTTTTTACTCCATCCAAATTCGACGGAGATTTCTTTGATGAATTTATATTTGTGTCTCAAGAGGCATCAAATGAGTGGTTTAATAATTTTCATAAAAGAAAACTTTGTCTGGGTGCTCCTATTAATTTTATATTATTTTTTGACTATGTGAATATTTTTTAATATCATCAATTGCTAGATTTAGTTCAATCTATTTTTCCTATATATGCCAATGCAATTCGGATGTTTTATTGCAACTTGTCGGTCACTAACGGGAAAGTGAAATCAAAAGTTGGTGGAATCGATATTGAGTTTGATAGTGGTGACTTAGCTATCTTACTTAACATTCCCAATACTGGAGAAGCCCTAGTAGATATCACTTCTGTCCAGTTTCTCGAAGGGACAACTTTTGACTCCTTTCGTGACTCGTTATGTGAACCAAACCCTCGACCGAAAGGCACCCTTCGCCCTAGGCATCTGAACAACTATTTCTATGATCTTCATAGAATGGTATTCTCCATCATCATTCCAAAGAATATCGCCACTGATGAGATTTCTTATCTAGAGCTTTCAGCTATCTATCATCTCTATTTTTACATCCCCTTCAGTCTACCCAAGACTATTATCGCCGCTATGGAACGGTGTCGCAAGAAATCGCGAATACGATGTATCTCCCTTACATCTTTTAGCACTTTAAGGTTGGACTCGAAGATTGTGCTGAGGATGGTGCTCATGATTATCTTCATGAGCATCGTCGTTCTGCTCCTGTTCCTACTCCTACTGTTCCAGCTCCTCCTCCAGTTGACCCATTAGCTGATGATACTCATCCTTCCGGTGGTGTTACTCTTAAGTCACTTCAGACTCTTATGATGGATCAGTTTCGATCTATGGATTTCGGTACCACTCTCCAACTCCAGGACATATGCAACTCTATATGGGATATGTCATAAAGTCTTGCTCACAACCCTAGTGGACCCATCCCTATGGTTCGTGATCCTACCAGACTTGGCTATCGGATTGATGATCCAGAGGCTCAGCGTTACTTTGACCCTGCTGCTGCCCGATATGATCCTAACCGTTATGCTGATACCGGTCCTTCCAGAGCTGCTGATGATGATGATGAGGATGATGATTGAGCATATGTTTCCTCGTGATAGTTCACCGCTAGTTATGTTTTTCATTTTTTTGTGACTTTGTATTAGTGATAAATGCTTCTTTCAAGCATTATCATCTTTATTAGTGTTGTATGTACTCTCTCTCTCTCTATTTTAGTTTATGCGAGTATTTCTTATTTTCAGCATTATTCATGTTTTTAATGTCTAATATTTTGATATTACTCTTGATTGTGCTGAGTATTACTACTATGATTTTGTTCATATGACAAAATAGGGGAGTAATAATAATGATACTAGATGATGGATACTTAAATGCTCTGTTGCATGTTGCTTACAAATTTTTATCACTAAAAGTTTGTTTGGAGAAATTTTTTTCTTTTCTAGACAGCTTCAGCTTGTATGTTTTGTTATGGGAGAGTAACAAGACTTGACTGTACATTACAGGAGAGTAACAAGACTTGACTGTATATTATGGCCAAAGCTGCAACCGTACCTCCAGTACCACATCAAGTCTACTTCCAAATCGAGCTAAAAATTCTTTAGTATCAATCGTAGTTTTGTCAAATTATCAAAATGGGGGAGATTGTTGGCCCATTAAGCCATAGTCAAATCGATTTCGATAATTGACTAAAACTCCGAATATTATATGAAAAGAAACTAGAAATTACAATTTACATCTCCTCTAATTTTTCATATTTATTCTATTTTTTTTAATGAGTCTAGATTAAATTGTAAATTAGGATCACTAGCATTTAGAAAGATCAATCCTAAAACCTATCTTTGATCCATTTTTCCTGACCCAAACTTGATTCATTTCCTGAACCAAACCAAACCCACATCTAAAAGCCAAAACCAAATCAGGTTGACCAGAAACCCTGGTAACCGAATGTAAGCCCACTTCCCGATTTTTTTAATTATTATTTGATTATGATTTACCATATGGCCATTCGAGGTTATCTTTGGGACCCAGTATTTTATATAGGTTCTAGAACCTCAAAAATTATTTTCTAAATTTTTTAAATTTTTTTTGAATTTTCTGGAATTACTTTGATAATAAAATATAGGAAAAACCTATTTTCTAGGACTTCTGAAATTTATTGTGCTAGCCTAAGAGCAAATATTGATCCAAAATATTTTTCTAGGGTTTATTACGTTATTTTATATTTTTAGAATTTTTCCATAATTTTTGGGAATATTTAAGTATTTATTTATTAAGGTTTATATATTTTTAAAGGCTTCCAATATTTATTATGAGGCTATTTGGAACTAATATGAGGTAAAGCATTTTTATATTCTAGAAGGTTAAATATATTTTCTAGAATTTTCTAGAATTTTTTGGAATTTTTAGAATTTTATTTGAGTTTATTTGGCTCTCAAATGATTTTTAAATTATTTTCTGAATTTAAATCAGCATTTACCCAGTCAGCAGGCCAATCAGCATCCAGTTAGCACCTGCTGGCCCACCTGTCAGCCGTACAGGCAGCCCAGTAGTTAGCACAGTCAGTGCTGACTGTGCTGAGGGTTTCCCTATAAGAGCCATGCTGCCAGCTTGGCTGAAGCCAAGCCGGCCAGAACCTTGACCGTCCGATCCTGGGCGGGAGTGCCAGGATCGTGACACGTAGCGTCGGAGCCGTGGCTCAAGCCACCAACTTCAGCTCCCTATATATATATATATATATATATATATATATATATATATACATATATATATATATATATATATATATATATATATATATATATATATATATATATATGTTATAGTAATTCGAAAACCCTATTTTCCTTCAGACGACTTTGTGCAGCTTTTGATCTTGAGAATCTCCGACTTCCCGAGGCGATTGCCGTCAACTCCGACCTCCTTTCTGCATGCCATTTTTTTGTTGGATTCGTATTGAGGTATACTTTCCGAATATCTAATTTATTTGCATCAATTCTGAACCTTAATTTCTGTAAAATTTGTAGAGTGTCAGTTGTCTGAAACTTGACACGTTTTGATGTTTTCGAGATTTCGGGAGAACTAGAAATCGAAATCATTTGAAGTTTCGGAAAGCTAACACAGATCTCTACGACATATATTTTTCTCAGAAATTATTTTGTTCATCTAGTATTTTAGTTATTCTGTTGAACTCAGAATTGATCGGTTGATCACCGTTTTGGTTACGATCAGCCATAACGGCGATATCTTTTGACCAAAGCATGATTTTGCGGCACGGTTGATTCCAGCTCACTCATGGTGCTGAAATCTACCAAGGTGAACTTTCAAAATCTAGAGTTCTCGATGTTTGACTAGATAGCCAACGGCACATCTCGATTTGCGTGCCATGGTTTCCAAAATTAGAAACATGACTTTTGTTGGCCAAACTTGCATGTTTATATTATATTCAGATTATTATTAGGTTAAATTAGGTTTTTAAGTAATTTATTCCAGAATTAACTATTATTAGATTAGTTAACCCATTAGCCACTTATTCCATGAATTTAGAACTAGAATATTAGAATTGACTTGTGGTTTTCGTGCACGGTTTGTGGTGCAATATGTGTTATAGGTTGACAGCTTCTAGATCGGCATTCTCCTCATCCTCTACTTGTGACTATGGTTTGTGCAAGGTTTCAGGCAAGTACAGTATTTCATTTATGTTTTAGTTTATTGTAACGTTTACTCTATAGTTTTCTTGTTTGATATCCCGTTGAGTCATTGCTTGATATTCCATTAAGACACGATTGTGACACCATAGTTATCATATCCTTCTTAGTGTATCATTGACCGTTATTGATTGTTAGAGAGTCGAGAGGGAAAATACTCAGTAAGTACGTGAATAAATCTAAATATTTTGATTGTGGATAGCTAAGTCGTACACCCCACGTATGAGTTAGTTGTACCCTTTTATTGTGGATAGCCATCGTATGATGTGCCGTATTAGCCCAGCCGTTCACATATTAAAAGGTATTTCACACACACATAGTTGTTCCTATTATTCCTTTATAGTTTACACCTTGCTAGTTCATATCTTGCCAGTTCATATTTTGTTAGATCATATCTTGTTAGATCACATCTTGCTAGTTTACATTTTGCCAGTTCTTATCTTATTAGTTCATACCTTGCTAGTTACATTCTGCTAGTTCATATCTTACTAGTACTAGTTCTTTATATACCCTTTGCCATCGTTGTTTCTCGTTGTTCTAACTTATTTTGGACTAACAACATTAATTTTAATATGGTTGTACTCTGCTCCTTTTCTGACTGGATCATTGTTATAGGTGAGGTTGACATGCCTACTCTTGCGCTATGGACCATACGTGGGGGAGATAGAGACTCGAAGGCCAAACCATAGAAGACTAGTTAGATGTGTGGTAGTTTTTTATAATTGTAAAAGCTTATATTCTTCTTCAAATGTAAAACTTCTAAATTTTGTAAAGTTGATTTAGTTGTTGTGAATGAGCATTTAGTATTTATGAGCATTTTATTTATTGTGGTCTAGACAGCGTACTACCGTCGATACTGCGATGTAGGCTGGGCTTGGATACGTCTCATATCCGAAAAGTGGGTGCGGGTCGTGACAAGTTTTTTTGGTGGCCCATGCAGGTCTGATTTCGCAAAAGATTACAAACTTGTGGTAGTAATTAAGTTAGTCGTACTACTGCAAGCTTGCAACTAGTATGCTCATTCACAATTAGGATTGATTTGATTTTAGGAGAATGACTAGGACTAGGAGTCCCTTATTCAATTTGACCCTTGGGTAGTTAAGGTTGCTAATTATGCCATGTGATTTAGCCAATGATTTATTGAATTTTAAACCCTACTAGATATTTGATACGATGTTAGGATCAAAGGTGGGTAGACTATTTGCTTCGTAAGTTAGGCCTTCATAGAATTCAATTCCTAATTTTGATCATTTGTGCCATTTTATCTTCTGCCTTCTCTAAACCTCGTTTTATTTTTAAAACTATTTTTCGATCGTTTTATTTTTAATTCCTAATCTTGGTTCAATTATCTATATATTAATTCAAGTCGTCTTCGTTCATTTTGTGATCGTTTTGTTTTCAAAACTGATACTTTTATTCAAGGACAGATACTTACATTTTCTTATCATGATCGACTTGTTTGAATTTATAGAAGTTCCTTTAAAATTCTTATGGATATAGTTGAAATAATTTTTGGTGACTTACAATGGTAAGGTAGATGCGTACTGTCCCCATTTATTTGAATTATGGAGACTGCGGGTTCACTGCAGCCAGCAGTGCACTAGCGTGGCATGACCCCTAAGTTGAAATAATTTCAAGTAAGCGTAGGTTGTCAAATGTTACTAAAGCTAGATCCTAGTTGCATTATTTGATCCTTTGATTTATTATGTCAACATTGGATAGAGTTGATAGAGTGTTCGATACCATATTATATTTGAGTCATGATACCAAGGGTTACTGCAGTCAAATGTACACTGACGGGGCATAAATTTTCGGTAAAGTGACTTCATGTATACATATTTTTTTGAATATTATAAAGACTACATCCTTTCGACATATGACTATTTATTTATTTCTTTTTCTTTTTCTTTATTTCTTGAACATTTTTATCTTATCCTTCTATTTTTGGAATGTTATTTGGCTCCTAGCAATCTTTAAAACCTATTTGATTTTCTTCTGCTAGATTTCAAATCTTATCTAGATGTTGATTCTTAATCGTATCCTCCGAAATTTCGAGGACAAAATTTTTCTAAGGTGGGTAGATTTGTAAGCCCACTTCCCGATTTTTTTAATTATTATTTGATTATGATTTACCATATGGCCATTCGAGGTTATCTTTGGGACCCAGTATTTTATATAGGTTCTAGAACCTCAAAAATTATTTTCTAAATTTTTTAAATTTTTTTTGAATTTTCTGGAATTACTTTGATAATAAAATATAGGAAAAACCTATTTTCTAGGACTTCTGAAATTTATTGTGCTAGCCTAAGAGCAAATATTGATCCAAAATATTTTTCTAGGGTTTATTACGTTATTTTATATTTTTAGAATTTTCCCATAATTTTTGGGAATATTTAAGTATTTATTTATTAAGGTTTATATATTTTTAAAGGCTTCCAATATTTATTATGAGGCTATTTGGAACTAATATGAGGTAAAGCATTTTTATATTCTAGAAGGTTAAATATATTTTCTAGAATTTTCTAGAATTTTTTGGAATTTTTAGAATTTTATTTGAGTTTATTTGGCTCTCAAATGATTTTTAAATTATTTTCTGAATTTAAATCAGCATTTACCCAGTCAGCAGGCCAATCAGCATCCAGTCAGCGCCTGCTGGCCCACCTGTCAGCCGTACAGGCAGCCCAGTAGTCAGCACAGTCAGCGCTGACTGTGCTGAGGGTTTCCATATAGGAGCCATGTTGCCAGCTTGGCTGAAGCCAAGCCGGCCAGAACCTTGACCGTCCGATCCTGGGCGGGAGTGCCAGGATCGTGACACGTGGCATCTGAGCCGTGGCTCAAGCCACCGACTTCAGCTCCCTATATATATATATATATATATATATATATATATATATATATATATATATAGTAATTCGAAAACCATATTTTCCTTCAGCCGACTTTGAGCATCTTTTGATCTTGAGAGTCTCCGACTTCCCGAGGCGATTGCTGTCAACTCCGACCTCCTTTTTGTGTGCCGTTTTTTTTAGTGGATTCGTATTGAGGTATAATTTCTGAATATCTAATTTATTTGCATCAATTCTAAACCTTAATTTCTGTAAAATTCGTAGAGTGTCAGTTGTCTGAAACTTGACACATTTTGATGTTTTCAAGATTTTGGGAGAACTAGAAATCAAAATCATGAACCGTTTGAAGTTTCGTAAAGCTAACACAGATCTCTACGACATATATTTTTTTCAGAAATTATTTCGTTCATATAGTATTTTAGTTATTCTGTTGAACTCAGAATTGATCGGTTGATTACCGTTTTGGTCACGATTAGCCATAACAGCGATATCTTTTGACCAAAGTGTGATTTTGCGGCACGGTTGATTCCAGTACACTCGTGGTGCTGAAATCTACCAAGGTGAACTTTTAAAATCTTGAGTTCACGACATTTGACTAGATAGTCAACGGTATACCTCGATTTGTGTGCCATAGTTTCCAAAATTGGAAACATAACTTTTGATAGCCAAACTTGCATGTTAGATTATA